>CM021103.1:396001206-396393477 GCA_007115665.2 Sequoiadendron giganteum
TAATTAATCTAAACTAATTTTATTTATTTAATTACTTATTTCATTAACATAATTAACCTCTTTAAAAACACATTGTTCTTATCAATTATATTTTATTTCAAAATTAATAATTAAAATATAATATAATAACCAAAGATACTTTAAATAAAAAACACATTATTTATTAAGAATATTAATTCAATTACAATTAATTAATATAATATAATAAATAATAATTAAATTATTTAATAATACAATGACATATTTTATTATATCAACTTTAAAATAAATACATTTCAAATATAAATACTAGCTAATAATTTTATGTATCATAAGCATGCATTTTTATGGCTAAAAGAATGTTTGAAAGTATGGATTCCTATAATATCCCACCGACATATATTAATATGAATATATTTGAATAATTTTAAAAATAAACAAAAATAGGAATGGACACATGCTTACTCTCAAGTGACATGGGAACAAAGAGAATTTTTTTAGGATTATCATTATAAAATTTTGATGAGATATTTGTATTTTCTTTTAATTCGATTTTGTTTTGAAATTTGATTTTTAGTATATTTATTAATGTATGATGATATACTAATTTTGTAATTTCATAATAATATAATTCAAAGAGTTTAAAAAATTGATAGTGTGATTATCATATTAATATTTTATATTAAAGATGATTTGTATCATAAATAATCAACACATTGACAATGACATATCGACTCTTTATATTAAATCAAAAATTAAAGATGATTTGAAAGGTTGATAGTGATAACATTAACCAAAATAAGATTCAATTTTTCACTATAATGACAACTAAATGACAACTAAATGACAACTAAATGATGCAAACATTTTTGCATACCAAAGAAACCATTAAATACAAGATTTGTAATATTGGGTTTGGTTAGGTGGGGCCATCTTTACGGGAGATACTTTTTGTATTACAAAACAAAAAAAGATACTTTAGATACCCTATTTTATTGTATATTTGTTCACTCATTAATAGTTAAGGATGATTTAATAAGATATGAGTATAAATTTTTGTATATTATTATTATTATATTTTGAAATAGGGTTAGTGGGAGGATTTAAATTGTCATCTTTCATATGTCATCCAATGATGTTTAATAATAAATATTTTATTAGGTTTTTATTTTGAATTTGATTGAATAAATGAATGAAAGGTTTTAATAATTTTTAAGATTTAAGGATAGTAATGAAGTTGTTTTCATAAATATTTTTGATAGATTTTTAAATTATTTTTGAATGATGGTTTTTCCTTTCAATCTTGATTTTTTTATTATAACTTTTGATCAAAAGTTAATTTCAATAATATTCACGAGATTAAGTAATTTATGAAATTTAAAGATAGTAACAAAATTGTTTTGATAAACATTCTTGAAAGATGTCTAAATTAATTGTAACGCCCCACCACACAACCCTAGAGGAAGTTGCAATTAACTGCTCAAACGAACTAATTTTTTTGTTTTGTTTAAGTATAATTACTATGCAAGATCCCTACACATTGCCAACAACCCCTAAGGTTATGAGACTGAGGTTACTTATTAACACACGAACAACATTTAATTACCTAAGAAATTAATAACACATACATTCCATACAAGATAAATTCATCAAAGAAAATAGAGATACCATAAGATCTCATTTAACAAAAGATTACAACTCTCATTTCCTAAATGAGGTAAATCCAAAATCATGATTACATATTACAAATTCCACCTCGATACAAATGAGGGGTAATAAATTACAAGATTAACTGAAATGAAAATATGCATAAAGAGTAACTAGATCCCACGAGCTCTTCAATTGGAAATCTCGTCCACATGAACAAGAAGAAATCCCAATGAAGTAAGGTGCACGCCACCCAACCAAGTGGTACCCGAAGGCCCATCCCCCATGCTAGGAGATAGTAACAATGAATCCTAGACCAGACCCTCTACCTCTAGACATAGGCTGACTCAAACTAATACAACCAAACACACAAACCATACAACCACAAGTACACCATTACACTACTTGACATGGATAGCATTGCTTTATTTATCACTTAAATAAACTACTTCTGAAGGTTACCTAGTCTTACCTTTTATGGCTCTAGCCCCTAACGGAAGCCACTCTTCTACTTGACAACACACATTCAACCCAATTACCAAGGGAACCCAAGTGCGTACAAACAAGACATTACAACCACTCCAAATAAAGGAGGAAACATAAGAAGAACTCACTCCAACAGTGAAGGTGACAAACATAACAAAGCCACTCCTTACAAGGAGTCATGAATCGCATAACCCACTCCTTCCATAGGAGGCACAAAACATCCCCGTTCGTGGAAACTAGGTAATAACATTGACATAACTTCATGCACTACCCAAGGGAATTAACAAACAATTGACCTCACAAAATGACAACTCCCAACCTCTAGGGTCCTCTGGAAGACTTAAGAACCCTTTCTAATTGATTTTCCCCCAAAGTGATAACAAAAGGGATTACATTTAAACAAGAAATTTAATCAGAATTAAATCTACTTCAGATTTCCTAAATCCACTTCTTAATTAACGTACGGTACTTTATTGCATTTAATAAAACTAAATAGAATAATGTCTCTATTAGACAAAGATGAAATAAAACACCAAATATTTCATTCTCTAATTGCTTTTAATTTAATATAAAATAGATATTTATTTCAATCATTTAGAAATAATATCGTTTTGAAATAGATAATTGTTTCCTCTTTTCGACATATTCATTTTAAAAATAATCAACTCATTCATAAGACATATTCCTTAAAAGTCAAATATACCGATTTATCAATTACATTATTTAAAAAAAATAAAATTCACAACTTGACTAAAAACACTATAATTTAAATTCTTTAATTCCATTTAAATCATGCCCTTAATTTAAATCATTAGTTTAATTTATGTATATATTTAAAATGTTTATATACATAAATTAAAATAAATAAAACTCATCTATTATATATTCATATATTTTAATATTTTTAATATTACATAATATAATATTAAATATTAATATATATTTTATAAACATTAATATATATTAATATTTAGTGTTATAAAAATATAATACTTAAATATTAAATATATATTTTTTCCATAAATTAAAAAAGGGCGAATAAAATAAAGGATCTGCACATTGTTTAGGGTCGTGCACCAGTGTAAGGTCGGTCGGCTGTGTTTACACACAGCCGACCCCCATTAATGGGGGCAACTGTGTGTAAACACAATCGTCCCTTTTATGGGCAACGACGACTGTGTTAGGGGCGTGGTGTGTGTGTTGGGTGCGGCTCCCCCCACATGCCTCCCATGGGGGACACAGTGGGGGTGAGCCCCCAACAACTCCCCCAAAACCCTCCCCTCATGTATATTTTTATTTATTTTATTTTTAACATAAAATAAATAACATAAATTTTCTTTGAGAAATTCCATTTCCAAATCAAGGTCTTCAAATTTTTTAAAACCATATTTAACATGGGTTCATTTTGCAAATCAAACAAAGCTTATATATTTTCAACAACATATAAAATTGTGATTTCTTTTCCAAAATGAAAATAATTTTAATAAAAGAAAACTTTGTTCTTCCAAAAGCTTGATAAGCTCACAATGGTGCAAAGCCTTCTCCTCAGATTCAAGATCCTTCCTAGGAATCCAACTGATATTTTCCAAAAAACCCAAATCCAAAAATTCCTTTCCTTTTTTGAATCTCCATTTTTCGTCCTCTCCCAATTTTTTTTTCCAAAAAACCAAATAATAGCCAAAAATAAACTGAAAATATCTATTCAAACACCATAATCAATTTTTGAAAATAGAAAACAAAAAATATCTCAAAATATCTCTATTTTCAATTTTTGAATTTAAAATTTTTTTAAAATGAAATTTAAATCCTTTTCTTTAATTTTTCAATTTCAAACAATAATCCATTAATTTCAAAATGAATATCTTAATTCAATTCAACACCATTAATTTAATTAATCAATAAAATAAATCTAATCCAAGATTAAATTATTTTATTAATTAAATTAAATTAATCAATAAATTAAATAACATTTATAACATTATAACCAAATAAAGTTAATCAACAACTTGAATACATAAAGCCATTTAATTACTCTTTTCAACTTGCAATGAAATAAAATCCAGGCAAATAAAACAATATTAAAACAATTGAACGAGACTAAAATCGATGACACACTTATGACTAGGGTGATGACTTGACACGGGAAACCTAGCTGCTACCTCCCAATCAAATGTCATTGGGAAATGGACATGCTCAAACTTGTGAAGCCAAGTGGAGTCGATGTCATGTACCTATTAACCTGTGAACAAAAGTATATCGCACATTTATATTTGCATCCTATAAAACACAACATAAAGAGGAAGTCATAGAATCATAGGGCACTTGCATGCGAGTGGTGCAATCCCATCCCCTTCACCAATACAGTGTTACAAACTAACAAGTCTAACATCAATAATATAATCAAACGCATAAAGCATCATTAATTCAAATATCCACTTATGCTAATCTAAAGCATGCCATAATGATAACATCTGAATAATATACCATCACTTCAAAAGAGAAAAACTGAGGGGTATTACAACCTCGCCCCCTAGGTTCAGGCTTACTCCTGGAAGCCTATAAAAACCCCTAGTATAACTTCCACAAAACACACATAACCAAGGGTTCCACAAGTAAACCACTCCATACCTCAATATAAAAACAACAGCAACCCATGCCATATACAACCCAGTCAAGTACACTGTCAATCCAACCAAGACAACATGGTGAAGTAACCACCAACCAAGTCTCCAAAAATACATAACCATGGATTAACATACATAATACACATATGTACCAATCCACATCACCGGGAATCATCACAAGACTACACAAGGGTCCATCTGGACACCGGTAAGCAACATGCTAAACCATGATACATAAACCATAAACCGAGAGCCAATATCCATCTCACATAATCCATACCTCACACTTAGTGGTTTGATGGTGTTAGGCCACAAGCACATGATGAGACCATCCAAAGAAGACCACAATGACCTATCTCTTGTTGTACAAGGTGGTTAGCCTCCAAGAGATAGTCATCACACATAGGTGAGTAGTGGGTCATAGTTGCATAAAAACCTCCCATACCCCCATTCTCTACGTTTCCTGCATCTACTTCCTCGTACACACTCACCAAGTCCTTCTCATACGTCCTTGGAGAGGAATCACAATACAACACATAGCTGACATTGAAACAACAAGTAGAAAAATAGTTTAGCCACCAAGTTCATAAAGAAGAGAAAATTAAAGTTCAATTTCAACAATAAGGCAATAATGCACATAATTTCAACACTGAATAAAATATATAACCACTAGGGTTATAAGAAAATAAGATCACAAGTTGTGGATAAACCTTCACAATAAAATATAACAAAGTGTTTGTAACACCCCTCTATTTTGCTCTTATGTTAGATTAAGATGCTTTATTATTTGATCATTTCTTATAGAGCGACATGGACTATGTGTGTTATGAGATGTAATTTCCTTGATGTTATACTTGACATGCTTTGATTAAAAATAATGTTGGTTTATTATGACATGATTATTGCTTATGATTTTATTAATGATGGAAGTGTCAGTTTGGTGATACTGTATTGGTGAAGGGGACAGATTGCATCACTCACTTGCGAGCGCCCTGCGATTCTGTGATTTCCTCTTCACGGTGTATTTCATAATGATTTTATATGCATGTGTTATTGATGCCTTGGATACAGGTTTGCAGGTACATGACATCGACTCCACCTGGCTTCACAGGTTTGAGTGTGTCGACCCAACGGTATGATGATTGGGAGATAGTAGCTAGGTTACCTGTGTCAATTCTACACCCTAGCCATAGTGTGTCAATCAGTTGTTGTGTCTTTGGTGCTTTTTTAATATTATTTAATTCTGAAGGGCTCTTGAGTATGGAAATTAATACTTAGAATTATTGCTATTAAATAGTGTTGATATTTATTTAAATTAAAATTATACATTGTGGATAGAAGTTTTTATTTAAGTTGATTAATTAAATTTGATTTATTTAATTAATTAAATTTAATCCAATGGGTTGAATTTATTTATTAAATAATTAAAATTAATTAATTAAATATGTTGTTGAGAAAATTAAAAGCAAAGGGGAAATTAATTTAGTTTTAAATGGTAAATTTCAATTAGTGTTAATTAATTTCAATATGGAATTTAAATTGGAATTAGAAGTTACTAAATTTATGTTGAAATTAAATTAGTATTTGGAATTAAAATTGTAATTAGAAATTATTTTAACATGCAAAAAGGCTTTGAGAAAATATCTCTGGTTGTTGAAAAGATATTTCTAATTTGACATGTGTGTAAGAATTAATTTTTACTTTTGGTTGAGAAATTATTTGGAGGGAATTTAATTGTGAGAGGAAAGAAGTTTCTTCACGGGAGATTTTTGGAGAGGAAAGATATTATTTTTGGAGAGAGGTTTTGGTTGAAAATTTGGAAAAACAAAGGGGATTCTCAGGAATTTTGGGGGTTTTCTGTATTTTTACATCTTCCTGGAAGTGGTGATTTTGGGAAAGCTTTGGAATTGATCTCTGAAGGGGAGGCTCTGCTTCAATCTTCATCTTCTTCAAGCTTCAGGAAAATAGGTTCCTTCAAGTTTTATTTTATATATTTAATTGTTTGAGAAGGATTGTCTGTACAAAAGTTAGTTTTGTAGAAGCTTTGTTTAAAATGGTTTAATGGAGATTGAAAGATTGTCTGTGCAAGAAGTTTTTTGTGTTTTGGTTGTAGAAGCTTTAAATTGTTTTCAAAATTTGTAAGGCTTCTTTATTGTTGAATTGTTGTGAAATAACTCGGAGGAAAACAATTTGTGATTTAAGAATTTAGTTTTAGTTTTGAAAGCCTCTGTGTAAATTTAGAGGAAGGAATTTTTGTAATCTTCTGAGATTTGTTTTAAATCTGCCTGTAGTAGTTTTAATAAATTTTATTGTGAGGAAGTCTGTATTACTTGATTGAAATTGAAATCCTTTTTATAAATTTGGGAAAATGGTTATTGTTATTATGAAAATTCCTTTGAGAAAAAAATTGGTTGCCCAGTTAAATATTTTCCTGTAGATGTATATTTTGAAAAAGATTCCTCCAATTTATTTATTATGTTGAAATCTTTGTTTATATATATATATATAATATTTATATATATATTTATATAAATTATTTAAAATATATATATTTTATACTATTTTCGCCGTTCGTACGACGTCCTGTGTTAAGGTTTGGAATAACTGAAATTTTTATTCAAAAATTTCCGTCGATTTTTATATATTTTTTTGGTTGGGGTTTTATAACATGGGGGAGGCTTGGGAGGCGCTGCCCCACCACCACCCCCATAAGGGGACGGCTATGGAGGGAGACCTCCGCAACCCCTCCTCACTCTGCCAAGGCCGCGCCCAAGGGTTTGGGGCTCGGCTGTGCCTTAGCACAGCCGCCTCCCCAAACACTTGGGGTACCTTGTGCATGAAATGGAAATGCCTGTGAATTAAATCGCGGATGGAGTTTTAATTCGTTTCTTAAATTCAATCTTTATAAATTCGCTCCCTTCTTAATTCGTTTTTATGAATTAGCTTTTCATTAATTCATTTTGTTATTTATAAATTCGTTATTATTAATTCGTTTTATTAAATCATTTTTTTAATAAATTCGTTTGTTTTATAATTTTGAATTTGATAGGTTATTAAATGCAAAATATTTTGTGTATATATATATATATATATATATATTTTACATATCTATATGTTCTTTTGAAGTAATTTTAAAAGAGAAGGTTGCATGCATTTTTATTCAAATAGAGGAAATACGTATACTTCAGTTTAATTTATTTTTCTGGAACTGAAGATTAGTTAATTGGATTGGTTACATCTGTAAAATAGATGCATGTTCGATTCCAAGTTGAAGTTAATTATAAAATGAAGAATTCTTATAATGAAGAAATTATTGTCATTTAAATGATCATTGGATTAGATGCATGTAATTGCATGTATTAGGTGAAATTAAAATAATGTGTTTTTGAAAAGAGAAAATTATAATTTATTTAAATGATGTAAATTGTTCGAGGAAATAGATATTTTATTAGTTTAAAATCGAGGAATTGGAATAATAATTGAAATGAAGTTCTTATAGTTGTTAAGTTAAATGGAGATGTTTGAAGAGCCTATTAGTTAATTGGTTGAATTTTCTCCTTTGTCTTTATAAGGATCCTTATTAAATTAGAGAAATTTGTGTAACTTGTCTTATTATTCCTTCTTATCATTGAATGTGAAAGGATTTAGTAGATCCAAATCTTAGATTTAATTATCGTGTTGATTGCTTATGTGGTTCTTCTAGTTGCAATTAGAGGGAATGAATATTAATTAAGTGTATTGCGGGAATAGATATTTAAAAAATATATATATACAATGTGGTAGTAGGAACAAAGGTTTTATTATTTTAATTGAGGAAATAGGGGAAATGATTAGTGTGATGTTTATCTCTGTTTGGAAGAGCCTTTTTAATTAATTAGTTAAGTTGGGATAATTGAGTGGTGGGAATTGTTATAAGTCATTTCGTTGATTGTATGCAAGGTTGAGATAAATCAGAATGTTGTAAACATTAAACTATTATGTTTTTATGATGTGTTTGAGATATCTTCTATGGTATTTAGGGGTAATTGAAAGGAGGTATTAGTTGATTTGTTGTAAGTCTTCCATATTGGGGTATGTTAATTTGTGAATTATCATTTCATGGTCTTGTCTTTTGTAGTTCTCTATGGTAGTGAGGTTTGTGGTTTTCAGTGAGTCACCCGATTTCCACGAACGGGGAATGGTTTGATCTTCTTTGAATGGTTTTGTTGGATATTTTGTACTTCCTTAGTTTGGAGTGGTGTTGAATCACATGATAACCGTAGGAGGGTGAAGCTCAATGGGGGCCGAGATATGGAAAGATCTGATGGGTAACTCATGTACCTTGAGTGACATTTCTCCTAGGTTAGTTGTATGTATAGGTTACTAGAGTGTCATAGTGTTAAACTCGGATTTCAATGTAATCTTGAGTTAGCGTTGTACTTGTGGTAGTTTTGTTTAGTGTTGAGCCATCTGGTGACTAGAGGTTGTAGGGATTGTCTTTGTATCCGTGTTACTGACTCCTAGCATGGGGGGTGGGCCTTCAGGTACCACTTGGTTGGGAGGAACGTGCGCCCTACGCCGTTGGGTCCTCCTTTGATTTGTAAATTGCATTGCGAGGTTTTTCAGTGGAGAGCTCACAATGGTTTCATTCTTTAGTTTAAGCTTTCTATTTACTTTAGTATAGCTCTTGTAATTATTATTCCCCTCATTTGTTTAGGAGGAGAAATCTTGTAATTGTAATAGTTAGGTTTGATCTACCTCATTCCGGGAATGAGTATTGTAATCTACTTTTAAGTTAATGTAATCTGGAACCTATTATATGTTATCCTAGTGTTAGAATCTTTAATGCTTATAAGTATGTGAAATTAAATGTATGGTTAATATTTTAATAATGCTTTATGTGCAAGTGGTGTGTATGTTTGGTAATCGATGTAATCTTGTCACGTTACCTTAGAGGTTGTTGCGAAGTGTTGTGCATCTTCTTTGTTAATAATGCAATTTTAAGAAGAAAAAAAATTGTACGCTTCCGCATTGAGTTGCAACTTCCTTTAGGGTCTCGTGGCCAGGCATTACACCTTCCCTCCCTCTCTACCCTAATCCATCAAATCTATACCCTCAACCCTTAAAACCTTAAACACTCAATCCTAAACCCTCAACCCTCAACCCTTAACCCTTAAACCCTCTACCCTCTACCCTCAACTCTTAAACCCTTAAACCCTTAAACCCAAGTAAGCTCTCTACCTTAATCCCTCAACGCTCAACCCTTAATCACTAAACCCTTAAATCCTCTACCCTCAACCCTCTACCCTCTACCCTCAACCCTCAACCCTCAACCCTCAACCCTCAACCCTCAACCCCTAAACTCCAATCTATCAACTCTTATACCCTCTACCCCATACATTGAATCCTCAACCCTCTACCCTAAACCTTAAACCCTCAACCCTCAACCCTTAAACCCTCTACCCTCTACCCTATACATTAAACCCTCAACCCTCAATTCTTAACCTCCAACCCTTAATCCCTCAACCCTAGGTAGGTAGGGAAACATAGGTGAGATATAAAGTGATGAAGGGAGAGGAAGGTAAATAGAGGGAGAGGGGAGATAAATATAGGTAGAGAGGGAAGGAGAAGGTAAATAGAGGGAGAGGGGAGATAAATATAGGTAGAGAGGGAAGGAGACATAGAGAGAGGAGAGAGAGAGGAGAGAGAGAGAATTAGAGAGGGGAGGGAGGGATAGGTAGGGAGGAGATAAAGGTGAGTGAGTGTGTGTGTGCGGGAGAGAGAGAGAGAGAGGAGAGATAGAGAGTAGAGGGGGAAAGAGGTAGCGAGGAGACACAGTTGATATATAGAGTTATGGAGGGAGAGGGGAGATAAAGATAAATAGAGAGGGAAGGAGATGTAGAGAGAGATGGTAAATAGAGAGAACTAGAGAGTGGAGGGATGGAGGGAGAGGAAAGGAGGAGATAGAGGTGAGTGTGTGTGAGAGGGAGAGAGAGTGAGAGGAGGAAAAATTAGGGGAGAGAGGAAGGGAGAGAGAGAGATAAAGAGAGTAGAGAGGGAAGGGGGAGATATAGAGAGTAGAGAGGGAAGGAGAGAGTAAGAGAGAAAGAGGGGTGAGGGAGAGAGAGGTAGAGAGAGTGGCAGGTAGTGGAGGGAGAGGTAGGTAGAGAGGGAAGGAGAGAGGGAGGGATAGGATGGAGAGAGGGAAGGAGGGAGAGTGAGATGGAGAGAGTGGTGAGAAAGAGAGTAGAGAGGTAAGGAGAGAAAGAGAAAGAGAGATAAAGATAGAGAGGGATGTTGGAGGAAGGGAGAGGTAGAAAGTGATAGGTGAGACATATAGAGGGAAGGAGGGAAAGTGGGATAGAGAGAATGGTGATTTATAGAGGAGGAAGTGAGAGGGAAGGAGGGAAAGTGGGAGAGAGAGAGAGAATGGTGATTTAGAGAGGAGGGAGTGAGAGCTAGGGATAGAGATAATGGTGAGATAGAGATGAGAGAGTGAGAGAGAAAGAGAGGGATGGAGAGACAGAGAGATGTGGGTAGAGGAAGGGAGAGGAGAGATAGAGAGTAGAGAGGGAAAGAGGTACAGAAGGAGACATAAGTGAGATAGATAGGGATGGAGAGAGAGTGATGGAGAGAGAGGTAGGTATAGAGAGGGAAAGAAAGATGAGAGATATAGAGTAGAGAGGGGAGGGAGGGAGAGAGAGGTAGGGAGGGAGATAGAGGTGTGTGTGTGTGAGTGAGAGAAGAGAATGGTGAGATAGAGAAAAGGATCAATTGAGAGAGAAAGAGGGGGGAGGGACAATAGTGAGAGAGATTAGGAGGAGAGACAAAAAGAAGGGGAGGGAGGTTGAGGTCAAGAGAGGGAGGGAGAGGAGATATATAGATAAGTAGAGAGGGATGAAGGGAGGGAGGGAGTGTTAGGGAGGGCGATAGAGGTTTGTATGTGTGAGAGAGAGAGTGGTGAGATGGAGAGGAGAGAGTGAGAGGGAGGGAGAGAGTATTATGAGATAGAGAGGAGAGAGTTAGAGAGAAAGAGGGGGAAGAGAGGGATAAAGAGTGAGAGAAATATGTAGGTAGAGGGAGGGAGAGGAGAGATAAAGAGTATAGAGGGAAAGAGGTAGGGAGGGAGACATAGGTGATATACAAAGTGATGGAGGGAGAGGTAGGTAAAGAGAGAGAGAGAGAGGGGAGATAAAGATAAGTAGAGAGGGAAGGAGATGTAGAGAGAGAGAAGAGATAGAGAGAAGTATAGAGGGGGGAAGGTAGGCAGATGTAGGGAGGAGATAGAGGGGTGTGTGTG
This sequence comes from Sequoiadendron giganteum, assembly GCA_007115665.2. NCBI lineage: Eukaryota > Viridiplantae > Streptophyta > Pinopsida > Cupressales > Cupressaceae > Sequoiadendron > Sequoiadendron giganteum. Next base: position 396,013,222 of record CM021103.1, read on the forward strand.
TGAGAGAGAGGGGAGAGAGGGAGGAAGGGAGAGAGGGAGGGAGTGGAGAGATAGAGATTAGAGATTAGAGAGGAGAGAGTGAGAGAGAAAGATGATAGAATTTGCTAACTACTAAAATTTGACCTCCTTATTACTGAAATTTAACTAAGTCTAAATTTTTTAAGATCTTCCACAAACTAGAATTTTCATTATAACCCATAGAGATCCAAAACCACTCTCAAACATCCTGAAACTATATACATAAAATATAACTTAAAGTATAAGAAAGTAAATTTCATGTCAACTTATACTTAAATGTTTATTTCATGTATATAGTTTCCCTGATAGAGAAAGATAAAATCAAAGAGTTTAGAAAAATGCATTCCAAAAGAGTTCACAAACATTCATTGCAAAATTCAAGCCATTTGGTGAGCGCCAAATTTGGTGCTCTCCAAATTTGGCAAGCGCAATATGGCTTGTTAGGGATTTTTTTTGCAATTTGGCACCAAAATTATGTCACATATCCATGCACTTACCCCTAAATTTTATCAGACCACCTAAAGTAGTCCACGTGGCAGTTGCCTACTTGCCTGCTGAAAATGGGAGGTACAAATGGGCCCCCCACGGGATGACGGGGATTGGCTAGAATAGTCCACATCACCGCCATTGACCATCAATCTGAGACCCTTCAATAGTACACATCTTTACTAAGACTGAGCAGGTCCCTCTATTAGAGTGAAAGATGTCAACTGCCTGCCAGCCCACTCCCAATAATAAGCATTAAAATAAAAACCGACGGGATGGCAGGGAATGGTGGAGATCAGGCCACGTTGCCTTGTAATAACCGTAGATCTACTTTTTGGCGTTGCTTACTTCTCATAAGAGATATATGGCCCACCTTCTAAGATTACATGTGTCGCCATGCCCACGCACTCGTGTGACTTCTTCTCCCTAATAAATAGTATGAAAAGGCGGGTGGGGAACAACTCAGATGAAAATACATGTGGCGAGGCCTGTCGTTGATCACCTTCAAACCCTTTCATGTCGACCACCTAGAAATGTGGGGCCCACCATTGGTAATGACAAGTGGCAACCACCCGCCAGCCCATTCGTTTATTTTAATAAAAAATAAACAAGACCGGGGTAGTGGGGAGCGGTGGAGATCAGACCACGTGTTTCATTGATCATCATTGATTCTTTTTGCTACTGCATGTAGTCTTCAATCAAACACCGGACCCACCAGACACGCGGCTTAAGCCTACCCACTCGAGTGAATAAAATAATAGGGCCAACAATTTGAATGGGCGAGCAGGGAACGATTGAGATCCATCCTTAGTGATCGAACAATCAGATTAAACCTTCATTTCTGCACATCCCAAAATATTTAGTTGATAAAATGGGGCCACCCCTAAGTCAACGAGACTTAACCATAAAGTACTAATCTCGACTATGGTAAAATTTAAATAGCTAACTTGCAGATAGTGTGACCAACAATGCTAATGCAAGGGGTCGATAAGGAGAATGATCTTAATGGATCAAGATGCAACTTAAATGAATGACAACTAGTTACACAGGTCAACGAAATATTATAACGCTCAATGTTGATGCCAATACAAATTTTGAAGAGAGGGTTTTCAACCTAAAACCCTAAGGCTTAACCCCAAACTTAGAAGCATAGAATAATAATAGGGAAAGACATTCCACAGATTTTCAAAAAAAAAAAAGGAGCTCTACCAACTTGTCTTCCTAGAAGTGAATTGCACATGCATTGGAGAGTTTGATATTTTATTTCATGAATTTATATTTTCTTTTCCAAGTTGGGGAATGGAGGAGTTCAAAAATTAGTGGAGATAGTGGTTGTTGGAAGGAGGTGCTATGAAAAAAATTGTTTGATTTTTATTTTCCATATTTTTGCATGTGAGTAGGCCTTACAATACTAATTGGTCCATCATTGTCCCTACCTAATCATAATTTAAAGGTTTTTTCCTTGATTTCGACACCCTCGATAGTCAAAAAATAACCCAGCTTTAGGGATTTGGGATTCTACAATTTTGAGCACCAACAATAATTATAATTAATAACAACAAATATTGGATTTTTTAGTCATGCATTATATTTATTTTTTATAGAATAATTGAATGATTGAACCTTTTCCCTACAAATCATGTAGCCTATGTACATATTGTATATCATTCTACACAATTTAGGATCTCTTCAAAGTCATGTTCCATATCTACCTATGTAATTATTGTTACATTTTTAAGACATGGATGTTGTACAAAATTTTGTAATGTCTATCATTCAAAATATGCAAAATTTATTAGTTAAATTGAAAGATTTTTTTTGTATAATATATAAATTATAGATTTGAAAATGATTGGTAACATACTTATATATATTGTTGATGTGGAGATTCTCCAAGATTTCATGTGTGAATAATAGAAAATATTTCTCTATAAATTTTTTTCCTTCTCATTCTTCTAGTTAATATTATCCATATATGGTGGTCCATATATCTATATTAGTCCATGAACATGTGGTGAACCTCTATTTTTTCATTCATATCTAGACTAGTAATCGTTTTTATTCATTATTTTTAGTATATATTTTCAAAAAAATGTATGTTGCAGGTGTATATAGTGTACCATTATATGAGGATAAGCAATTAAAAATTTCCAATTTTGGGATTTTCATGGATTTGTTGGTGAAATTATAGACATCATTATATACAAATCAAGCCAATACATATTTATTGCAATCAAGGTGAAGAATATTATCAATGAACCATTTTGATGAAGCATGTCAATTAATTTTACATGATATTTTATCCAATATGACCTTGTAACCCTTAAGGTTGTTTCAAACTACATCACATGATCAACTAAATGAGAGTGGGACACATTTTTCATATATTTATCCAATTCATTGATGATGATTGACATGTCTTAAAGTTTTATTTTCACAATCATTGTAGATGAATTTTGTGCACAATATCTCAAATAACTTGTTCATCATGTTATATCTAAATGATAGGTGTTGACCAAAATGGTGATCCCTATACCAAAATATATGTTTAAAAAATGTATATATATATATGTACTCATCTCATGTGTGGTTCTAATAAATCACATATACTATTAGGAAACAATGTTGAAAATATCATGTCAAGTAAACCTAATATCACATACTCATTGGTAGGAAATGTGTCAATTCCTAGCCAATCAATCAATGTTCCTATATCTACATTCAATTTTATCTACCCATGCATGGATTAATTTTATTTGTTTTTGGGTGTTAGGTGGTCTAGAATCTATTGATTTGTGATCAATGATATTGCATTCATCCATCTCCATCAATTGACCCACACATATAATTTCATTTGCATAATAAACTCCATATGCACTGTGTTTAATTGGTTGAAGATATTTTTTCAAAATTTGGTGGAAGTTCAATAAGAGCATTTTCATTAATTTGAACATCGAAATAAGGCTTATCATATTAAATTCAATTTTATATTTTAGTACATTATATATTCACTCTCTATTGATTGTAAAAAAAATTGTACAACATTGATCCCTACCCTAAATAATAATGTTTGGCAAGTCTTTTACTCAATATGAAAAAACCTTAGAAATATTTCTACATATTGTGGAAAACTTATTGTGTCATTTGTATTTATATTGATCTCTAGTTGCATGTGTCACCTGTAGGATTGGGTTGAAACAAACTATCAAAAGTTTATTTACTTGTGTCAAGTTTGCAAGTTGTGTTGTGGGCTAGGATTTGTATTATTTGATACTAAAAATTGATTGTTGTCTTTCTCTTGTTGACAATTATTGTATATAGGACATTTGGGTATGCAAGAAACCTTTATTCTAATACAATATTATTTAAGAAAAATAACACATATTTGGTGAAACAAAGCTATCTAAGCCATGTTGAAATTACATTTGAAAAGTATTGAAATTTTTGTGAAGCATTCCATTGGGACTTGGTATATTTTATATATTATTTCCAACAACTACATTCATATCATTTTAAGGTGCATGCTCCAATGTTTAAATTACATAATCTATTGATCTTGACTTTTATCCTTAACATTAAAATGAATATTAGAATTTCATTAATGATAGTACCTTTCAGTTGCTTGATGATAACATGTTTGTCTTTCTTTTATTTTAGAATCATTGAGTTGCTCATATATTTGTGGATGGATTTTTCTCATCATATTTTCTAATTCAAATTCTTTAACTATTAATTCAAACCTATGTCTAGCATATCTTTCTTTGTCAAATTTATTTCGTCTTCTTTATTCTTCTCTTTTTGCATTAGCATTTATTGCTATTGTCATCTTCATTATTCCCTTTAATATTCTCTATGATATTTTTTGTTGCTCCTTAGTTTTAAAATTCAACCTTAATCAAACCATACCTACACAAGAATTGAAAATAAATATTTATAATGCAAATGCATTATTTATTTTCATGAAATAGTAAAAATAGTAGACAAATAAAAGGTTGTGAATGAAAATTTGCATTTATTTTTGGAAATTTTTGCAACAAAAATGTATCAACCTTAACACCTTTTGATCACCAAGATCTTGATCTGGGCAAGGTGGGAGCACATGGTGAAATAATATGAAAAAATATAAAACTTTTTACTTTTTGGCACTAAGTTACATAACTTATGATGCATGCAATTATAAATATTGATATGAATATGTTAAATTTGGTAGTCATGCCTTTAAAATTTCACTATCCAATACAATGCAATGTCAATGTCAAATTTGGCAAAGAATGACTTAGATATTAATAAGAAGTAATAAGAATTTCATTATTAAATCTAGCATAAAACCACTCAGATATAACAAAGATACAATAAATCACTAAAATCCTTATCTAAACTAAATTTAAATTAATATAAAACTAAAAATAAAATAAATTTTAGCTTATATTTAAATTTAAGAAATAGTGACTAACAAAAAACAAGTATAGAAAAATCATTTGAGTTTGATAATTTAATATTAATCTTTGTTGGAGTAAAAATTTCTTCTCCAAATCTAACATGTTCACTTGGTCTACTTTACACAAGGAAATATTAACATCTAAGAGACTAAAAAATTAGCTTCTTAGGCTCGTCTAGATGTGTAATTATAAACAAGAAGAGGGGATTATTAATTACCTTTTGATAAATTGTAAGTTTGTTATTGAATGTTGAAAAATAATTCAATCAAAGTTGGAGTGGCATGGACCTTGGGCCTAACATGTGCTTGAATTCCTTAACTCTTGGCTATTTCTCCATAAGAAGGCCACATTCTCTTGTATCTAGGTAGTGTGCTTCCCAATCATTATTTGAAAATTTTGGAAAGAAAGAAACAAGAGAATTTTTTAAGAAAAGATATTTCTACAAAGCCACTCATGGTAAAATTGGAAAGTGTGATTAAAGAAGTGGTGAATAACTATGTGTATTCTCAAATATTGAAAAATAAATCATTTACTCTTTGGGATGATAAGTTGAGGAGAACTTGGAAGGCTTGAAATCCCTCATTCATGGGGCTAGTCAAGATAATCCACAATCAAATCCTAGACAAGGATGTTGATAGTTGCCTCATCCTAGGGGTTGGTGTAAGCTTAACTTTGATGGATCATATATAGGAAACCCCAAAATCTCAAGTGTCAGATGTATCATAAGAGATCATGAGGGATTTCTAATTAGCATTACATCCAAGGGTCTTTGAAATGGAACAAATAATGAGTTTGCATCCCATGCACTTATATTGGGTATAAAAACGTGTATCAATTGGCATCAACAAGGTGCAAATTGAAGGAGGCTTAATGGCTATAGTGAATACTTTAAGGAAAAAGGAACCCAAAATTATAAAATTAATATTATTTTAATAAACTAGACCTAGCCTTTGTTAGGAAAATTGGAAGAATTTAGTATTAGCCACATTTATAGGGAATCCAACCTCCACATGGACTCCCTTTCCAACTTCACACTTGATATGGAAATATGGTTGATATGCATCAGGGATGCGAATTTATGGCTAAATCGAATGCCCAAATTTTGTCATATCCCATCATTTCATGTCCTCTGCTCACACATAATGGTGATGATAATAACTTGCAACAAGGATTTCCATGATGTATATGGTTACTTCAAGGAGGCATATTTTTCAGGGATAAATTCATGGGAAGAAATGGTGTTTAGTTATTCTAAGGCTCATATAAGTTGCCACTTTTGATTACTTTCTTGGTGGGTGCTAATGGGGTCTTTTTTTAGGCTGTTGGCTAGAAAAAAAGGAAAATTTCCTTACTTGGGAAGATCTCAAATCTTCATCTCAAGAAATTTTTTAAGTTAACATTATGATCATGGTGCAAGTTGTTAGGGTGGTGTTGGGTGATTTATTTCTCTCCATGATGCACATATATCATGTTAGCACTGATATCTCCTCCATGTTCATTGCCATAATATTGTAGGTTGGGGAGTTGAAGAAGGTGGTTAGGGCAGTCACGATGTTAGGTTATTGGATGATGTAATTACTAGTGTTGGTTTTCCTATTTGAAGTTTCCTTTGGCATTCTCTCAATACTAACACCTTTGGTCAATGGTTTCTTTTTTTTCTTTATTTTTTATTTTTGGCAAAAGTGGTAAGCCACTGTAATATATATATATATATATAAAATAAGACAAAATCTGGTTCAAAAGAGAATATTGGTAGGAAAAAACCAGAAAGAAAACCTCTCATTGTAGCTCAGTTTGGTACAAAACATTCTTACAAAATCATCCCAATAACAAGGATTCAACATTCCCTTGTATGTCTTATCTTTACCTATAATTTCCCAAATTACAGACCCCTTTACTCTTTTAACAAACTCCTTATAAGCCCAAAATTCAAACTATCAACACTCGATTTAGATTATGCCCATACAAAAACTAACACTGACTATATCTTTTACCCATATAAAGCTTATTAAAAAGACACCGACTTAAATCCACCTCTGCGAGGACCATTTACTGAACTTTCATCTTGCTATTGCTTTTGTTTTGCTACTTCCTCCTTCGAAGGAATTGTGATATTTATATCAGGAACTTGATGGCAATGCTGCATACCCATGTTAGCTTGTGGAGTGGTGGACACTTGCAAACCGTGCACACAATTATGACCCTTCGGAAAATAAATTGCATGGTATTTCCTCTTAAACAGGTATATCTCCTTCATGGTGAAATCAAAACAATGCTTGTTGAGGGCTTGAGTCATGGAGATTCAACAAGAGCATACCCTAAAAAAAATTTGCATACCATTGCTTATGGTGAATGAGATGCCTAGGAAACAACCCACCAACCAACCCATCACCTTTCGGAAAGTCATAATGTTGAACATTTTGAAGCAGTGCATCATTTTCTAGGTAAACACGAACTACAAACTTACTAGCAATACTTCATAGAGCATTGAAATTTTGCACCGTCCAGCGTATTGACAGAAAAATAGACAATAGGTTGGTGGGAAATATGAGCCTTTGAGATTCTGTATGCAGGACGTCTTCACCGATAATGATTTTGATGCATTTTAGAATGGACTTGCAATTGATTTTAAACACATGTTGTAGCTCCTCCTTCTTAATGCACGACAAAAAAGGCTCTTCCCATGGTTTCACCGCCACCAGCACCCTGTAGTTCCTAACTCGAAATTCCTTGAGCTCCATAGAAACCTGCAAGCTTAAAGCTAGGCCAATTCCCTACACTGCACTTGCTCTTAATTCATGATTTACTAATTGTGCTTAGAGTCGAAACAATGTTTAAAAGCATCCCATAATTCCCTTTTTATGGTAGGTTTATCGTTAAAGACAACCTTCAATGTTGACACACTTAAAATGTCTAGTGAATTGCGATCAGCAAAAAATCTCTCTGCTTATGCATACATAATAGTGAATAACAAGTTGGCTTAGTACGTTCCTCTGCAACTGCACCAATAAGCAATAGAATATTGTAATCATTAGAAGGATACGCCACAGAGAGATTCATGTTAGATTGGAATACAGTGCTCTGCTAAGATTGATACAAATTTAGCTATGTCCTTTAGTTATGAATTCTGGAGAGAAAACCAAGCTTGACGTCCCTTCAAGGTAACGACATAATCTTCCCTTATTATGTGTGCCATTACAAAATCCAGGCATTATGGGGGAATGGTACTTATTAACTACGTAATGACTACCTAAAACACATGTGGATGATACCACCAAGTATCATCATTGTTAACCCTGAACTTATCATGATATTGTTGTCACATGGTTTTAATATTTGAATTCATTCCTTAACAAGGAGGTCTTGTCAGTCTAAAAATGCTTAGATATAATCTTCGAATTGTGTAATGAGGAATGGGTTATTTTCAACTTTGGAAAAAATATGCATACTCCCATGTTTCCTGACATTAAGCATATCATCCCAGGCCTTCAAAATATTTCATTTGTTTCTTTGGTTTATTGAAGATTTAATGCATCCTACTGAATGATTTCCTCTAATTGTGGATAATTTGTAAAATAAATGTTGTCTTGATCTAAGAAGATTTCATGTTTATTGCACCCCATATTTGCTAAGTAGTCAGCTAGCTTATTTCTTTTCCAATATATATGAGAATTCTAGTAACTTTGAAGAATTTCCATCAAGCACCAAGCTCTTTCAAGCGCATATTTTAAATGCCAATTTTTAATATTTTTTAATTTTGCAAGCGTTAACAATCACCAATGAATCTCCCTCAATATGCAAATTTGAAATGCCCATCTTCCTTGCAAGTTCCAAGCCTATTAACAATGCATTTGCTTCTGCAAGGTTATTTGAACCTTTTGATAGATGATTTGAACTAAGTGCTATTACCTCCCCCCTCAAATATCGTAATCAAACACCTGCACCCAACTCCCTTGGATTGCCTCTTAAGGCTCCATCAAAGTTCAATTTTACAAAGCCTTCTTGAGGTGCTTTCCATTTGACCTTTTTCCTATCAATTTTCTCTACCTTTGGCTGCAAAAGACTGCCTAGGAAAGGGAGTTTTAAATACTTCCAATTCTATAGGATACAATTTTCCCAGATGGTGAAGGATGCATTAATGTCTTTGTATTGTTGAACACTTGCATTTACTACCTCAAAAATAGTTTTCTCAATTTTTACATTTACAATGTCAATTTAAGAGGTTAATTTCTTGAAGATGCACAAATTTCTCTCCCATCAAAGGTTCCATACAACTAGAGTTGGGACCACTCTCCAGATACAAGTAAAGAAAGAAGATTTGAAGAGAACTGGACAACTTTGAAATAAGTCCGATAGAGTGTTTGGCAAAGGGGTGTATAAATTTAGCTTATTAAGAACAAAATCCCAACTTTGATGTGCAAAATTACATCTCACAATAAGTGATCTACCTCCTCAATCCCCTCATTGCACAACGGGCACCTGAATGGATCTGCAATTCTTAGTTTAGCTAACCGATCACTAGATAATATTCACTTTCTCAATGCCAGCCATGCAAAGTCCCTTGCCTTGGGTAAGACTTTACTATCCCAACAAAAAGAGTAGGCCCTTTGGGTAAGAAGGTGACCTGAGTTTTGACTTAATACCTTGCAACCTTTAATTATTATGGGCCACAATGATGTCCTTTGCAGGAACCAAGGGAAATGTAGATTAACCTTTTTTTCAATTTTCTATGGGGTGTTTGTTGTCTACTTAGGCATTTTTAATTCATGACATCTCTTCAAATAGTGATAATCATAATGGTCTAGGACTGCAAGGTTATTTGGTAGTGGTTTATAATCTTGTTGATAGTGCTTTGTATATAAGCTTACCATTATGTTATTCTAGGGTACTTCTTTTTATCTTCCCCTTACTTTTGTAACCAAACCCTCCATTAATGGAATAATCTTAACTTTGTAATATTTAAATGTGATAATATATGAGCATGGCCTCTATTGACCAAGTTTAATAAGCAAAAATAATAATAATTAAATAGAAGAAAATAATATAGTTAAGAACTTTGTTACAAATAAATTTAAAACTAAATTTTAGAAAAGAATGAATAAATTTAAGATTAAAGTATTTTCCTTTTTTGTTTTGTCTCCTCAATTTAAAAATAATGGAATAACTTGTAAAGTGTATTATAAGTAAATTCAAATAAAATTTGTATTCTACTTCTCAATAAACTCTCATATATATAAGTTGCATTGCAAGCATTGCAAGGTCAAAAATAAAGGAAATGAAGCATTTAAATTTCCTTCAAACAAATGATTCCAAAATGTTCTAAAAAAAGATTTTTTATAATCCCTTGAAAATTTGAGTGATCTAAACCTCTTAACCCAAAATTGTAATAAATGATGACAAAAAGAACAAAATTAATCAATAGATACTTCAAAAATAATTAATTCTCTAATCACATACAAAAATAATATGATGCAAGAATTAAAACAGCTCAAGTTTTATATACTTATTCTTTGTGCTAAAACTTTTAGATATTTTCCCTATAAACAAAATAATGCCAAAAACAATTTCATATAAGAAGGGTTCAAGAAGAATAAATATAGTTGAATTTTCAAATTAATATCCAACAACTACACACAACCTAAATATCAAATGTATTTTAAAATATCCAAAAAATGGTTGGTTCTTTTACACCGTCCTTAAAAAAGGTGGGATCATAAACAAAACCTATGTTTTTGTAAAATTTTATTATCATAAACAAAGAAGGTTCCCACCAATCACTAGAATAAATTAATCGTTCTCCTAAAAATGTCTTAGCCATTAACTCAAAATTAGTCAACAACATATAAAACTTAAGCCTTCTTCCTCCAACCAAACACAACAATGAGTCTACATAAAAAACACTTTAAGAATATTTAATGCTTTCCAAGGTATAGCCTTTGAGAATTTTTTGTTAAATTCTTACACATTCATTAGTTATTTTTATTAAGATAAACATGGATTTTAAAAAGTCCTAGACCCTTGTACAATAAAGAGGATAAATCAATACAACTTATAAATAAAAACAAATTCAATCATGAAAAAACCAACAATAGAAAAGCTACACCACAACTAAAAATAGATTAACAAAGGGGCAATACAATACCCAACAAATGCCTAACCCAAGTCAGGGTGGTTTGAAGCCAAATTATTCTTATAAAGATCTTTGCTTAACCTCAACCATTTTATTGTTAATGTTAAAATCCTTTTGCACAAGTCTCCTTGTTTGTAAGAACTAAGAATATCTAAAGGGCCACAAGAAATCTCATCTCTCGACCCTAATGCCCTACTTTCAAAAGGGGTATCCATCATAGTACATTCTTCCAGATGTTTCCCTCTACTTCTTTCCTTCACTACATTTTTAGTGGTGATCATGCAATCATCATAAAAAAATTGCACTTTTCCCTTTCCCCCTTAAATGAAATAATATTTCTTTTTGCTCAAGTAAATAACAACAACTTGGCTTGCTTTGAAGCAATAATGAAAAATAATGGAAGATTCTTTGAGTTCAATTTGTTGCAACCAATCACCCAACTTATATGATAAGGTAATCCATGAAGGTAGCACCATGTTTGCAGGTAAAATTATAGAGTTGTATCACACTTTTAGCCAACAAAATAGCTTAGGGTGAAACATTTTCCAAAAATAGTTTCTTGCAAAAGGGTTTCACCCAAAGCTATGTGGCACCTATGTAACACTGAGAATTTTGGGTGAAACTGTTTAGTTCAAAATAACAAAAACTATAATTTAATTTAAAAATTAAAAATAAGCTACTTTTGTGTGGAAGATTTTAACTCAAACCTTTTCAAACGAAAGTGTTTAAGTCAAAATGGTTCACCTGAAACTACTTATGTGGTAACCTATTTAGTAGCTCCTAACCCCTCTTTGGGGAAAATTCAACAAAATCTCATGTCCAAATCTAGATTTTTTTGTATTAAGTATAATATAAGCAAAAAATACAAATCACATAGACTGTGTATTCATCCGAGTATCAAATCTAGAACATCTCCCCTTATAGCATATCATTTGTTACCCCCCTTTTACATAGGATAAAAGAAAAACCCAACAGTAACTATAACCTCTCTAGACTACCCCCAATACATATTAACAGCATTAGCCTCAAGAGGATGAGGTCAAAAGAGTGGAACCTAGAATATAACCTATACCATAGTATCATTAGTTACAAGCTCTAGATTTCCCCAACTAGGGACACTTTTTTGAAAATATAAAAAATGTCCTTTTATATATTGGAGTTTAGAATCCCCCAAAAAATGATATTTTGATTATTTATATTTATATTTTTTTAATTTATTGCAAGTAGGTTATTATAATCAAACATAACGTTGATTAGAAATTATTATAGAGAGAGAGAGAGAGAGAGAGAGAGAGAGAGAGAGAGAGAGAGAGAGAGAGAGAGAGAGAGAGAGAGAGAGAGAGAGAGAGAGAGAGAGACTTTTTTTTTTTAAATGATACAAAAATTAGATAAAAGTTGATGTCCCATGAAAAGTATGACATTTTGATTAAGTTCAACTTAAAAAAATTATTAAAAATAGATATTCATAAAATTTTGATTTTTCGTATGCACTACATTTTCAAGTTATCTATGTGAAAAAATTATTTTGCTCTTTTTTTTTGCAATGTCCCATCAACCTCACTTTTTAAAGAAAAAGAAAAATTGAAATTATTCTCTTAAATTTTTTTTAAATATCCAAGTAATTTAAAAAAAATAAATACAAACTATAAACATAAACTATATTAATAATTAAACATTTCATTAGTTTACATTATTTTAAAATTCAAAACAAAAATATCACTTCTAGGCAATCTAAGTTGAAAAATTATATTTGTGTTAGCCATTTCCCTTATAAAGTGTGGCATAGTTCTAGAATTTTACCCTTTTCCTCCACAAGAACACAAAATCTAGCAAACAAAAAAAGTTTGTTGAATTTCATGACCACATCCACTACAATGTACTATCCAAAAGTATCGGTAATGCCCATGAAATGTATTCATCCTAGTACTCCAAAGCAAGCCATCGTAATTTAACCCAAATTGAAAACTTGATGATGTTATCTTTCAATGGATTAGAACTTGGAGACCATTTTTTTATATAATTTTCCATTCTACCCAAGAAATCAAGGATCTTCCAAAACAATCCTTGAGCGATCATCCAAATTGAAAAATATAAAATAGAAAAAATATTTAGTAAAGCAACCACCTCAGCCTATCCCCTTAATTTCCATTTTTGAAGCACCCATCTTCTAACAATGTCAATGTTGGGATATGTTTTACAAAATCTCCCATCAACAAGCTTCAAAGACAAGTATCCGACCTATCGATGAGAGAGTCAAGGATAGCAATTTGGTGTATCAACCCCTTCCCTACACTCTAGTAAGAAATAGTGTCACCACTAGTCAACACCTTGAGAGGGTCTTCAAGGAGAAACTCCTTAGTCAAAGAGGAAAAAGGGGAATCCACCATTGCAACCTGAGTAATAGGCTCACATGCAATAGGGGAAACAAAGGGAAAAGGATAAATCTTAGGGAAATGAGCCTTAATGATACCCCTCACATCCAACTCATGAGATTTTTTATCCTTTAAATTCAAACAATTTGCTTGCATAGTTGGATACCCTAGTTGATGGAATAGAAAGATGTCATTCATGAACCTTTTTCTCACAAGGAACAACCATGGCATGTTGTATAGACACTGCACTCAAAATATAAGATTTTCTAGAAGAGAGTGTTATAATTGGCTATGGAGATAGCCTACCAAGATCTTCAGGCCAAATGGAAAGCACAAAGAGAGAATATGAATATGACAAGAATAAATTTTATTCTTATCAATTGTGCAAATATTATTCAATGTTGTTGTGTGTACAATGTATGAGAGACCCCTTGGTTATATAGCCAAGGTGAGACATAAGATGTCATAATATTATGACAAGTGTCTTAATCATATGACATGAGACTACTTATCACAACTACCTAGGTGACATGTGCTACAAGTCAAAAGATAAGATAACAACTAATGACAACTAAAACCTTCTAGAAAGATTCCTTCCTAGGACCTAAGTAAACTTAACATGTAAATAAGTCCCTTAGTCCCCTAGTAATGAATTAACTAGGTACAAGACTTTATTTACACCAACACCCCCATTAAGTGCAACTTAGAGAGTAGTAAGTTATTATTCAAATGACACAAAGAAGCAAGGATGTGTCTTGGCTACTAGGCAATGCTAGGTACCCATGTACAAATGCAAATGAAATCTCTCACAAATGGAGAAAAGGAGAAAACCCAGTGGGACAAAAATCCTCCCAAAAAGAGAGATGAAATACAATAATAAAATGATCTCAATAAATAATGAGAATACCAAAACCCCATGTGAGGAAAGATAACCCCCATAAGAGAGATAATGCAGCCCCCTCTCAATGGTGAGTCTCCTCCAATGAGGGTAGAAGCTCGACATTCAATGTTGAAGATGATCCAATATCATCGAACAACATTCCTCGTTCCTTAGGAAGAAACAAAACCAATAATATATGAAAGAGATCTTCCCATTCTTGAAAGAAAGATGAAGGGAGATATATGGTGTATGATATCTTTGATGCATACTCAAGTGTCTACATGTCAATGCCGAAAGTTGACTCACTCCAAATAGGAATTCTAGGCCACACTGTTGAAGAGGACAATCTAGAATCTAGTAGAGATGAATGTAGAACACAATCCAAAGACAAAGATATCAAATCTAAAGACAAAGAAGCCTCCTCCAAATGTTGTCCAAAAGGATCTACAGTCACGCCAAACTGTGAAGAATGATCATGTAGAGATTAAACAAGAGGGTCAAGGTGTTCCCTCACAACAACTGAAGAAGGATCTTCTCCATCAAAGAGAAGATTAATTCCATCAATGATGTCTTCCAAATATGAAATACGAGACTCCACAAACAAGTCTGAAATACCTGTCAAGAAGTCATCCAAAGTAGCCAAATCTGAAAGATAATGAATATCCTGATGCACTGAATCACAAGAAGCCATATCTGTAGAAACATAAGCATCATCACTACAATAGTAGATGGAGGAGATGAAATGCCTAACTCAAGAACTAGATCTAATGTGAGAACTCCCAAGTTCAAGAAGCCAAATGTCTCCTCTAAATCATGCTTCACACTTGAAGTGTGATCAATAGCCGAAGGAAAAATATCATCATTAGAAGAAAAATTTGTTGGACTCAAGGGAACACTAAGAGGGTGGTGAATCAGTTTTCTACAAATTTGAACTTTATTAATCTGATATTTAAACCATTTCAACATTAAACCAAAGGAAAGATGCAAAGACACAAAGTAATCATCCACAACACCATAACCCAAGGGCTTTTACGTGGAAACCCTATTAGGGGAAAAACCATGATGGAGGTCAATCCACAATTTGAGTACTCAAATATAAGTTTTACAAAAGGGAATGCACTTGCATTTAGGCTCATTTCCCAGAGCTCACTTCTCAAAGTAGGAAGGCTCACTACCTTACAAAATATTCAGATTAAGACCATCTGAAAGATTGAACTGAAGTAATAGCATCTACTCTAGCTAGGTTACAGTTTCGGTTAGGCTCATAGTTCAGATTCTGGACCTTCTATCTGGTTTTGCTCTTTGCTCTGCTCTTCTTTTCTCTTTGCAACACAAATCCATGCACAAATAAATTTGCACCACTATCCTTCTGAATTTTGCATCACACACTAACATACTTCGCATCTCATCCATTTGCTTATATAAAATGATACAACTGATCTCATATATATATATCCGCTATCAAAGATTTGATCATTCATATGTCAACTTTTATAAAACATAAAATACTTTCCAATGGTCGGCTAAATCCACAACTAATTCTTTATGTGCACCATCCATATCCGGTCATAGCATATTAAGAACTAAAATAAACATGTTTGAACACAAAAACATTTAACCAATTACTCCTTAAACATCTGCAACAACTATATTCGCCAAGTCGGCCTTCTAGCACAGATAACCAGAAAATCAATGCATCAGATCTCCTAGATTGTACACCAGTAAGTGTGCACCTCGATACTTCTTGAATAAGATAGTGCAAACATCACCATACCTTTCTTTGAGATCTACAACTCAAAATATTAGTCCGATGAAGTACACAAATCAACATCTTTACTTTTAACCGAATACCTTGTTCTTCATTTTGTCTGTCGGTATGAACAAGTGATAAAATATGGACTAGATCAACTACTTAGGTTGCCATAAATGACAACACTAGAATCCATATTCCAACAATCTCCCCCTTTGGCATTGATGGCAACACTTAGTGAAAAATGACTAAGTGTCAAAAACCAATATGAGTACGTTGCCAAACTTCAAAATTTTAAAACATAGCTCCCCCTGAGATTGATGAGAGGAATTTTTCACTGCTCTCTCTCCCCTTTTGACATCACTGAAAAAATACATGTTCAATCTCCCCTTTTGAAATATTAAAAAAAATTGTTGCTTCAAAACTGTTTTCAAAATTTGAAAAAGAAACAACTGCTACTTGAGTTAGAAAATTATCTTGTGATTTTCTTTCATCTTCGGAAGAAATTTCTTCCAAGCTTCTATTGCAATCCCAATGATTATGATCATGTTGTTATTCTTAGATGTCTTGTTGAAAATCTCGGTGAGGGATTCCGAAATTATGATCGCATCCTCTAATTTCTCACCTTTCCTCAGTATCTCAACCATTTGTTCCAGTCTGCATTCAGTTAGGTCCGTCACTTTCCAAAACGTGTCCACGAGTGTGTTTTTAGTGAATTGAAATTTTGTGTGCTCAGATTGTAGCTCTTGAATCCTTTTCTTAATTGTACCATCTTGATCCTGAAACATATCAAAACCTTTTCCAATCCCATTTAATTCCGTTTCAATTTTCTCCAGCTTTTCTTTGTATTTCCCTACTACATGGGGCCAACAAATGCAATAGTTGTAGATGCTATTTGTTGCACTTATGCATTGCCTCAGC
The DNA here is from genome assembly GCA_007115665.2 of Sequoiadendron giganteum. Taxonomy (NCBI): domain Eukaryota; kingdom Viridiplantae; phylum Streptophyta; class Pinopsida; order Cupressales; family Cupressaceae; genus Sequoiadendron; species Sequoiadendron giganteum. The sequence continues at coordinate 396,030,218 of CM021103.1, forward strand.
TCATTCATTTTATTTTTCAACTTGGTAAGTGATAGCCTGAACTTCTCCTTCAAATGTAAGATTACTTCTCCTTCTTCTTTGTTTTGAGACTTAGAGTCCATAGTTTCCTTAATGCATTCAATCATTTCTTTAGGTAAAATATTCTGCAAACTCTCCAATTTGATATGGATGTGCACAACATGAGCATTAAGTACACTTAGAATCATATCCTGGTCATATGAGGGTCTGATAGACCATAATTTGGCAATTTTCTACATTCCACCTTCCTTATGAATAAGCTGCAGTAGCTTCTCTTTTGACAAGTCATCTTCTTCTTCACTTGCTTCTATCATTTCCTTTTCTTCTTCTGGTTTGGCTGATTCCAGTTCTTCTCCCTATGTTTCCTCGGTTTCCTCATCTGGTATATCCACAATATCCTATTCCTTTCCTTTCCCTTCAATTTTTGGAATCTTGCATTCCAGAGGAGTACAAACAACAATTTCTTTTTCTATTTTCTTCTCTCTCCATCTCACCAAAAGAGGAACCAACTTCAAGTGCTTTTACTGAAGGAGAAATATCAACTGAGCCAAACTTTCTTAGTAAATTCTTAATCACATTTTTCCAAACTCTTAGAGTGTGTGTAGATTTGTTTGCACACCAGTTCATTTTCTTTCCACATCACATTGTTGTTCATTGGTAAGCAATTCAGAAAGTACATTACTAGACATATGACCAGAGTACCAAACTTGAAGGGGTAATCTGTCTCCTTTGTTAATTGCACATTCTCCATTAGTTGATCCTTTAACAGTTCACACAGGTCAAATTCCTGACCTTCCATTATCATTTTGTGTAAGATGTACACCGCACCTGCCAAAGTAGATCCTTCTTTGTTTCTAAAGAAAATTTTGTAGGATATTCCATGCACAATGTACCTTGTCACAGAGTTTTTGATTATCGAGATTATTAGTGCCCTTTGATCTCCAATAACTTCGGTTAGGGTTTTGACTTCTTTAATCTGGATTTCTTTCTTTCTTGGTATGTCCCCAACGTTGCATAGTCCAGTTAAATTTTCAATTACTTCTTTCAAAACGGGGTAGGGGTTGTCCAAAATTAAAATATCATCATTCAATCTGCTCAAAATAAACTTAACGATTTTTGTGTTCTTGAAATAGGGAAACTCATTCGAAATGTCCAAATTCTTGTGTTTGGCTTCTCTCACCCATTTCAATTCATCGGGCGACAACAAATTTCTTATGGCTCTAATCTTCTCACTTTTTTATTCATCTAAATTGATTGACCCTTTTATTTGTTCCATTTTGCCTTCTGAACTCATGTTTCGTTTCTATCAAGCGCACACCAAATTTAAAGGAAAGATTTCTGAATTACCTGATGAATTAGGGTTTCACAGACAAAATGCCTTCATGCCTTCAAAATTATGTTGCAAAGTGCTCTCCTTCTTCTTTTCTTTGATGCAAAGTGACAAATGAGAGTTACAACATGCTTTATATAGCTCGCACACTTGTAATAAATGCTTTTTCCCTAGGTGTTCCAAATACCCTGCTTTCCCAGACATGAGAAAAATTCTTCTACGCATCTTCAATTGCTTGAATTTCCTTTTGATTTTTTTCCAAAGCATCTATAGATCATTATTACATATATTGACAATCTTTTCATGATCCGATACTAGCTTACAAATAGGGGGAAAAGGATTTTCTTGAAAAACTCCCCCTGGGCTAATGACCTGAGATCAATTTCCAGAGGAATTACCGGAAGCAGGTTCTAGTACAGAACCATTTCCAGCATCAAATTCGTTATTCCTTACCCATGTCTTCTTCATCTGATCTCTTATTTTATCCATAATCACTTTTCCTTTTTCTTTATCATCTTTCTATGTATTTCTACCTTTGTATACCAAAACTTTTCTATCCATATTTGTTTCTACATGATCTTGCAATGTGACCATATATGTTGCAATTGTAGCACATAGTATTTCCTTGCCTAGAGCAATCATTCCATTGATTTCTTCTTGATATGCATTGATTAGCAATATGCCCAATTTTCCCACGGGTATAACATTCAACATTTCTTCTACTAACAGAGTAGTTTGACACATTTTTGCATTCTATTGATTTATGACCAAACTTGTTGCAATTGAAACACTAACCAAAGAATGTTGAGTCACTTGATTTCATTTTACTTCTACATTGAGTAGCCATATGACCAAATTTATTGCAAGAAAAATAGTATCCATTAAACTTTTGAGCATTAGGTTGTCTTACCGGATACCTTCCATCTTTGTTCATCTAATTTCCTTGCTTGAAATTTCTTTGTCTAGATCTGGAACTTTCTCCTTTCTCATATCCAATACCTCGCTTGTCTTTAGCATTCTTCTGTCCTTGAGTTGGCTCATCAAGCTTAACAGAACTAATCTTAAACTTCTCCCTGTATTCATTTGCAGTAGTAAGTTCATCCCTGAGAATAATAATCTATTTTTCAAGTTCTTCTTCATTGTTTCTGGATTGTTGTAATTCATTTTCTAACTGAATGAATTCTCCATTTATTCTTTTGCATTCATCAGATCTTTCTTTTGAGGATTGAGCAATATTATCCTCATTCTTCTTCCTTTCTTCAATTTCCTTAGTTAGCTTCATCACCATAGATTCCATTTCATGCTTTAGGGTAGCATTGTCTCTAGCAAGCTTTTCACATTCTTGAGTTATTTCCTTCAAGGCTTGATTCAGGTGAGCATCATCCATGTTTTTTCTTTCTTTCTGCTTAATCTGATCATAGAGATCCTTCCTCTTTTCCCAGGATTTAACAATCTGATCCTTCAATGACTGAATGAATTTCTCAACATCCTTAAGATTTTCTTTCAATTCTTGGACTTTTGCTTTAGACTGATCAAGATCATCAAGTGCCACCAAAAGTTGTTGTTGAAGACTATCAGAGTCCATCACATTCCAAGATCCACCTCAAGTTTTTAAACTTCTTTCGAGGAACTAGGCTCTTATACCAATTGTTTGACTCAAGGGAGCACTAAGAGGGGGGGTGAATCAGTGTTCTGCAAATCTAAACTTTATTAATTTGATAATTAAACCATTTCAACATTAAACCAAAGGAAAGATGCAAACACACAAATTAATCATCCACAGCACCATAACACAAGGATTTTTACGTGGAAGCCTTGTTAGGGGAAAAACCACGATGGAGGTCAATCCATAATTTGAGTACTCAAATATAAGTCTTACAAAAGGGAATGCACTTGCATTCAGGCTCACTGCCTAGAGCTCACTGCTCAAAGTAGGAAGGCTCACTGCCTTACAAAATATTCAGATTAAGACCATTTGAAAGATTGAACTGAAGTAATAGCATCTACTCATGCCAGATTAGAGTTTCGGTTAGGCTCATAGATTAGATTTTGGACCTTCTATCTGGTTCTGCTCTTCGCTCTGCTCTGCTTTGCTCTTCGCATCACAAATCCATGCATAGATGAATTCACACCACTATCCTTCTGAATTTCACATCACACACTAACACAATTTGCATCTCATACATTCGCTTATATAAAATGATACAACTAATCTCATATATATATCCGCTATCAAAGATTTGATCATTCATATGTTGGCTTTTATAAAACATAAAATACTTTCCAATGGTTGGCTAAATCCACAACTAATTCTTTGTGCACCATCCATAATCGGTCATAGCATAGTAAGGACCCAAATAAACATGTTTGAACACAAAAAAAAATTAAACAATTACTCCTTAAACATCCGCAACGGCTATATTTTCCAAGTCGGCCTTCTAGCACAGATAACCAAAAAATCAATGTACCGAATCTCCTAGATCGTACACAAGTAAGTGCACACCTCGATACTTCTTGAATAAGATAGTGCGAACATAACCATACCTTTCTCTAAGATCCACAACTCAAAATATTAGTCCGATGAAGTACACAAATCGACATCTTTACTTTTAACTAGATGCCCTATTCTTCATTTTGTCTGCCAGTATGAACAAGTACTAAACTGTGGACCAGATCAACTACTTAGGTTTCCATAAATGACAACAATAGAATCCATATGCCAACAAAATATGCAAAGGTGTACAACCGAGATGAATGATCAACCATCCCTCTCCAAGTCTCGAATGATGACTGAATCAAGAGTGAACTCCACAGTCCTCCCGTCTCCACTATGTGTAATCTGATATATGGAAAGAAGATTGTTCATCAAATAAGGAACACATAAAACATCTTGCAAAGTGTTGTCCCCAAAACTAATAGAACCCTTCCCAAGTACACTCATGTATGTATTGTTTCCCATCAAAATAGGAGACATAGTACAAGGCTGAAAATAAGAGAATATAGACTGTGAAGATGCCATATGATGAGATGTTCCTGAATCTAGAAGCCATCTCCCTGATCAATGACTTGAAAAGGCACAAAGAGCATGTCCTTTATTTTCTGATGTAGAAGCCAAACCAGCACAAACTTTGTCCTTATTAGACTATTTTGAAGGAGGAGGAGGAGGAGGTGATTAAGACATTCTAGAAGGAAAATCAATGTGATTGTTTTTTAGAAGATGTTTCAACTCATCAATATCCTTCTTATAAGAATAGTGTTCTTCATATCCATCCTTCTTACAATATGCACAATTTTTCTTCTCCTTCTTAGATGAATTCTCTTTGGAAGATTTTTTATTTGCTTGATCTGAATGTGGATTATTCTTTGCTTTCTTTTGTTTCTTATCTAATTCTGATTCTTTCACCTAACTAATCAACAATGCCTGAGATTTAGAAGTCTTGATGAGACCCATTGAGATGAGATTTTGTTGTTCATGTATTAACATCTCATAAAATGATGCAAATGAAGGTGTAGTATATGTAGACCCCATAGTCAGTCTGTGAGTATGAAAGCTAGAAACAAAAGAAGCATAATCAAGACCAAGTTTGTTCATTGTATTGTAGACCAATTGAATGTCCTAATCAATTCCACATGCTTTGCATTGCTCTCTTAGATCATTAACCTTAGTGATTTAGTCTTGGATGTTGTCAAATTTCTTAGGATCAAGGCTCATCATTTCATAATCAATTTGATAGCCTCTTACTTCATTTGTAGTACCATACAATTTTTTCAATTTGACCCAAGCTTCATGAGTATTTTTACATGATTTGAATCGAAACAACAAATCTTGAGAAACTAGTGTATGAAGACATCCAAGAGCTTTGGTATGTTCAATCATCCATTTTATCTTTTTATTTGTATCTGTAAGTTTAGGTACCTTATTTTCAACATATAGAGAGTGACCTTCAGTAATTGAAATCCTCCATGCATTTTGATACCATGTTGAATAATTATATGATGTGAGCAAAGGAACCTTAGAATGATCCATGAAAACGAGAGAGCACAAGCAAACAGATCAAAAGAATGCACCAAGAGACCCCCCCAAATCACTTAATCAGGAAACACCCAACAATATATGATTTGGTACTTTATATTTAGTGTGTTTATAGTTGCTAGATGCCAAAAACAACAAGCTAGACTTGATCTTAGTGCTTACAGATGCCAAAATAGGCCTCAAGCTCAAAGTGAAATTTTTACATAAAATGAGATCAAATTGATCGTACCACTAGAAATTAAACAAAAAAATATGTACTTTAAAAAAAAAATCACACAAAAATGTTACTGCAGGAGCAAGATATGAGCCCTTGATGTTCCCAAAATGAGGACAAAGCAGCAACACTTGTGAAAATCTGCAATTTTTGGAAAATCCAGACACCAAAACCAAAAATTGATTGCACCACTACTAAGAGCATGAAAAATTAGCCCAAATAAAAAAAAATCTAGAAAAAAAGGAGTCAAAATGAGCAAGTTATGGGGCTTCAAAGTTTGAGTGTAAAATAAGAAACTCCAACCATGAGGGGGTAGAAAATTCAAAAGTTGTGTTGGCGTTAGTGCTGATGTGTTGTCAATGCAAGCAACACATTGGCTTAAATTTGATAGTTTCCCACTTGTCAAGAAGGAATATGCTCCCAATGTACAAAGTATTCTTTGGATGCCGATTGAGGGAGGAATCTTCGTTGGGATTATCGATATATTCCTCAAGCATTGGAATTTTAAATGCTCACTGATTTTTTTGTTTTTGAAGTTTTGCCAGCCGATAATTTTATTGTTCTCCAGTTTATTTTTTTTTGTCCACTGGATTTACCCACTCGATAAGGGTATTTGGGTCAACAACTGCAAGACATGGCCCACAGTAGCGCCACATGACGCCCACTGGGACCAATGTCGATACACAAAGTATGGCATGCAGCGTACCTAGTACTACAAAAAAAACTCCACATAAAACTTTTTCCTTTTTTTTTTTAATTTTATTTAATACAAAGATTCGACTATATATATATAATAAAAATATTTTTTAAAAAATAGCTAAATATTTTTTTTTAGTTTTTTTTTCAGAAAATCATACTATGATGCATTAATGATGCCTGGGGGGCTGTACAACTCCCTAGGCAAAAAAAATTACCTTGACGGACAAATTCTCCGATTTAGATGATTTGGAAGTCGATCTTAAGGTTTTTGGGCCTTTTGGATGCAATGGTAGGGTCGGATTTGACCCAAAATGCTCCAAAATTATAGCTACCTTCTAGATCTAACAACCAATCCTCAACTTCAAACCCTCATATATTTGGCCTCATATGTCCGATTTGGACAAAACAAAAGGAAAAATTGACTTTATTAAACCCTCTGAATTTAATGGTGAGCTCAAATTTGCACCAACAAGCTCCAATTTGAACCTGCAATAAAGAGCCACAAAAAGAAACTCTCCAAAATCTGGTATTTATATCAAGTTTTTTTTATTCTCCAAATCATCATACAATGCAAGAGAAGAGCATACTCAACTTTTCAAGATTTACCATCTCTGAAAAAATGGCTATCCAATGGCACCCAACCCACTCTAATACCATGTTAGAATTGGCTATGGAGATAACCTACCAAGATCTTCAGGCCAAATGGAAAGCACAAAGAGAGAATATAAATATGACAAGAATAAACTATATTCTTATCAATTCTACAAATATGATTCAATGTTGTTGTGTGTACAATGTATGAGAGACCCCTTGGTTATATAGCCAAGGTGAGACATAAGATGTCATAAGATTATGACAAGTTTCTTAATCATATGACATGAGACAACATATCACAGCTACCTAGGTCACATGTGTTACAAGTCAAAAGATAAGATAACAAATAATGACAACTAACACCTTCTAGAAAGATTCCTTCCTAGGACCTAAGTAAACTTAACATGTAAATAAGTCCCCTAGTCCCCTAGTAATGAATTAACTAGGTACAAGACTTTTTTTACACCAACAGAGAGAAGAAGAAAGCCCCTTAAAAGAGCACACTTGAGGTCACCAACCTCATAGCTAGATGAAATTGGTAATATGGAAGATGCTTGCAACATAGATCTGTATGCCTTCAACTAGATCACCATGAGGGTCTTGTCTTCATCATCTTCATTCAAGCATTTTAACAAAGTCAACAATGATGTTTTCTCTCTTCCTTACTCTATTCATTTGATTTCTCTTCCTTCTATATTGTAGCCACGTTTATAACCTAGAGTGTATTGCTTATTCCATCCATTATGATGGAAACGTGTTGGGGAATATAGATTGCTAAAATAATCCATATTACAAAACATCTAAATATCTCTCTGTCATTACAAAATCAATAGTATCTCATTTTTTAAATTTTATGTTACAAAAATAAGACAATCCTTGTACAAATTTATGTTGCAAGACAAGTCATGCTATAACTTATGTTGACATAAGATAATTATAGTATGGATCATGACATATTTTATAAATCAAATCAATGCCAAATTAAATTATTTTTATTTTATACTAAAAAATATAGTATGTAGTGTGAGAACTAAATTTTCTATTCTTGGGATTTTACGTATAGCCTCTCAACATAATGAAATTATAATATTTAGTTTGTCATAAATGCAATGTGAATGTTCATAATGGTGGTGTAGCTCCCCACAATTTTTTATTATGCTACTAGTACTTTTAAAATTTTATGGGTATTATACATTCTCAAGTAGGTGGTGTTTTTCCAATAGATTTGATCCATTTTCAAATTTAATTGTATAATAATCTTATCAACCTATATTTTACAAGTAAAGTTTGATAAGAACCCACTTCTTATAAATATAAATGGTATATGTAGAATTTATTGTATTTAGATGGTATTGGCAAATGTGAGGTATTAAGACTTTCTACGAGATTACCCATCCAAGCACTACATTGACTCAAACATGCTTAGCCATGAAATAATATACGTTTTTAATTGTCAAGTCCATTTCCAATCATTACAACCATTTATTTTTACCACTACTCTACATTGGGCATGATAATAATTTGTATTTTAAATTCTACTCGAAGTTTTCTATTATTGAATATGATTATATACAAGTTTGGGTTGAGGTACAATGGTAAGGTGTTTTTCCCCTCAAATTTTCTACAAGTATGTGTGTGTATTTAAAAAATTACACAAAACTAAAATCACATTTGATACTTGATACTATTATAGTGATAAATTTAATTGATAATCAAAATTCTTAAACGTCAAATGAAAATCATTACAAAATAGTAAATACAATCAGAATTTTGTATTTATCTATCCATCTAAATCATCAATTCCTTCAACTTCAATTAAACCATGAGCATCATGTGTACAAGTCTCGTCATCATCTAAAGTTACTCTAGCAAGCTCTAAAATAAATGCATCCAAGTTGACACCTTCAAGGGTCATATCTCAATTATTTGATGCCTCTTGGTTGTAGTCAACATCATCGTGTGATAGGAGGTGTAAGTTGGGATGGACATAGACTAAATCTTTTATTTTTTGTAACTAGTTACAAACATAGACTAAATCTTCTATTTTTTGTAACTAGTTGGAAACAGAGACTAAATCTTCTATTTTTTTGTAGTTGATTGCACTTAACTGAGTGATTATAGAGTATGTACTCCAATTTTTTTTAGTCAAATAAGAATTCACAACCTATTTGAATCGGAGACAAAACCAATAAAACTTAAAAATTACAATAGAATAGTAAGAATATCAAAATTTTGAAAATACTTACATATGTGACAAAATTTTAGTTGTGAGGGGTTGGAGGTACATATAATCTCACTCATGTAGGTACCACCATGTATGAGGGTTCTCCTTCAACTTGCCTCAAAGAGCACTAATACCATGATTTTGTGACAAGATAAACCTACAAGATTTGGTTTTAACCTCCAATTTTAGATCTATGAAGAGTATTTGAAATGCTCTCTTGCACTCTCTAACAACTTCATTGTTTGTATATGGTGTCATTTTCCTATGCAAATAAAGTATATTTTGATTATAATATGTAGGACATAATGCATATGCAAGGGTGTGGCCATCTTGATCTAGCAGTCAAAAATGTTTTTTTCACCCTTAGTAAAGATGCTTTTTGGGGTCATTCTCCTCTGCTATTATGGACTATTTTTTTTATCATAGAGTCCATGTCATCATATATTTATGCTAACAACGATCGATATGTATTGGTGAATCTAATCATACATGTGATGGGTTTCAAGATTTAGTCCACACGAATCCATTAATAATCATCTAGGATCAATGATTTGACATTTTGGTTCCTATGTAAGTTTGACTACCTCCACACACTTTATTGGTTGCTAATGCCCATGGTGCTCAATGTCTTTCGCTTCTTCACAAGTTGTATCAAAACAATTGTGTGTAATATGAATCAAGTATTGACATCGTAATGTCGTGTAAAAATTAACAAACTAAAATTTTAATAAATAAATATATCACAAACTAAATTCAGAATAAATATTGAAATTTCATAAACTTGCCTTCAACAACTCCAACTTGGAAGTCTCGAAGATGTTTTGTGACACATGATGGTTAGTCACAAACATTTGATCATGCTCACCTTTGGTTTATATTTATTTTACTCACTCTAAGTGTCAATATTTTTCATTTTCAAATTGAAGGAGTGGACAATACATGGTATCCACAAAATATGATTGTACATTTTCTAAACCAAATCACCTACTACCATACTTTTTTTGCATTGTTCATTATGACTTGGATAATTTTCTCATCGCCCACCATCTTTATGGATTGGATAAAAAAAATGGAAATGAAGTTTACATCCTTCATTTTCCCCTCACAATTAACCACCTTCAAAAACATTATTCCTTTAGAGAATAGTGCAATAACATTTATTAAAGTTTTTTTTTACATCATTTCCATCTATAAAAAAAATGGACACTCATGTTTCAACCCATGAATCCCTAATTGGTTTTAATAATCCCTAAAAAATTTTTTTTGCCAATAAAGTGATGTATAGCTCATATCCAAGGCTTGTGTAACTTGGAGATGTTTGATTTATTGTTGTCACCATTTCCCACCAATATGGTGATCTTTGTAGGTTGAAAAGAAGACCATTGATGTAAATGCAACATACACTGTATTTATTTGCATTGTCTCTTACCTAATTTTGAAATATGAAATCTAATGAATCTCTCCCCTTGAAATATGCAATCTAATGAATCTCTTTTGAGGGAAGAAAGTAATGAATCTTTTATGAAAGACAATGTCTTCAAGAAAGAATGTGGGGCAACCATTATTAGAGGAGTCCATGTAGATGACCTTAATGATCTTCTCTTTACGAAAAAATTGAGACTAAATTTTGATCACACATTATTAACTTCTTGTTCTTTGATGTATACCATAATTTGCTCATTTGAAAGAATCTCAATTTTTTTTTTGTTATCGATAGATTTCTTTTGTGCAAGCTTTGAAATCTTACTTTCGAAAAAACTATTGAACTTTATCAATATAGGATGACAACGTGAAATGATGTTGGTTGTTTTTGTACTTCATAAGTGTAAAATAAATGAATATAAAAATTGACAAATTAAAATGATATTAATTATTTTTGTGCTTTATGACTAAAATCACTAAATAATAAATAATAAAATTATTATGATATTGCTATCAGGATTCAACCGTGTAGTTTTCGAGTCAAACTCATTGATGAGATGGACTCATATTTGAATATTTTTTATATTATTAAAAAATATTTTTAATATAAAATAATTATTTTAAAAAAAAAATTATATTATTTTTAATATAAAATAATTATTTTAAAAAAAATCTTAAAATATATTTTTAATATAAAATAATTGTTTTTACGTTTTAAATAGCTTCTCCTAAAAGAGTTTTTTACAATCATATCAAAGATAAATCTATTTTGGAAAATAAAAACCCATCATCAAAATTTTTATAATCATATCAAAGGTAAATCTATTTTGAAAAATAAAAACCCATCGTCAAAAATCATATAATAACGATCAAATATCAAAACTTGAAGTAACAAATTCCATAGTGTAAACACTAGTTGTAGAAAACCATTTTGTACTTGTGATGATATATTAGTAGAAAATTATTTTCCCTGTTATCTTGAACTATCTAACTCTAATTGATAAAAATATTTTGTGAATTAATCATTGGCAATCACTGGACCATTAATTACATAAAAGCATAGCAATCGATAAAAGAAGCTTAAATGACTATTATAAAGTGGAATTTACGTTGTGTCAGGTCAAACCATAGTCCACAACATTGAATCTGAGATTAAATATGAACTGTTAATGGTAACCCAACTTAAAACAGAGCAAACAATTCCTAAAAGTTAAGATAGCACCTGTCTCATCAATTGCCAAACATTTCACCACTTCTAGATATTTCTCCCAAGTGCCTAATAACAATCTTTTTCTAATAATTCTGATTATAACATATAATTTACAATTGCTCAAAACACAGTCCATCCTCCCCGAACAAAAATATCCAATATATCAGTCCCCTTTATGGCATAGAAGTAGAGATTCCACTGCCTTCTAAAACAAAGTTCGAAGTACACAACTAAATACTGAGTTTGGAGAATGACGGAGACTCAAATCCCAAGAGAGAATTGCTAAGATCCTATCGGGCTTATATCATTACAAGGAAAAAAATGCAAGATTGAGCTATTATAGAATTGAAACGGGCAAACGAATGTCATTCAACGGTTCCATTATCCTCAACCTTCTCTATATTCCCATACTGCCATGGGTTAAACTCCATAGATTTTGGATCTACACCATCATCGACATTAGAACTATCAATAGAAGCACGATGGTCAGAATATTTCCCATTATACTCGTACACTTCCAAATCACCCCAAGGTGTGGGCGAAACTTCTCCTGTTCGAGTGAACCATCTTGGAGTGAACTGTTCAGATTTGGCCTCTCGGCATCTCTTTTCAGCCCGTTGCCTTTCCTCTAAACTGCAGAAAATACAAAATGAATCTTGAAAACATCCCTGGAAGACTCAAAGTTAAAAAATATGCTTAAACAAGACTCTTTTATGACAGTTTCCGTAAGATCAGAATAAACTTTAAATATCTTAAGAACATATTCGATTACTTTTTCTTTCCAGCTCCAGCCTTTGTCAGGTCTCCTCTTTCTAATGCATAACGGTCAGGTCGAAGACGAGAGTCTGAAGCAAGAAGCTTCTTTGGTGCAGTATCAAAACTGTTAATTTTATGAGCAAAATGTGTGTGCTGATACTTGTCATTCTTTGGAACATCTGCAACCCTCCAAACCTAAATCAATAGTTTGATCAAAATTAGTACAACCATATAGAAGCAAGTATACTTTTCGCAGTTCTGAAAAAAAAAAATCAGAACCAAAAATAAAGTAAATCGTGATGCAAATGTTATACATGTAGCCAAACTCATCTCGAACACACTAGAGTATCTGGTATCCTGTAAACATACCCCAATAACAATTTACCAGTGCGAAATTCTTTTTCTGCTTCTTTGGAAGATCTACTGATATTTATACCAACCAGAATGACTCTTTATGGCAATCATATTACCAATGCCCACTGAACTTAATTTTGATGGTGCTTTTAGAGGAAACCCAGGTTTGGTGGGTGCTGATTTGATTATCCGGGATGGCAAAGGTTCTTTTGTTCATGGCAGCTTGATCCTCATGGGCAGCTGCAGGAACAATATAGCTGATGGGAAACAATAAATACCAGCTTATCATTAGCTAACTCACTTGGTGTAAAGAAGCTAGTGGTGGGAAAGGACTCTCTTCTAGTTATTAATTGCCTTCACAAAGGTTTTTACCCGAATTGGAAGCTTACAAGCTTATCGGAGGAAGCAATTGATATCAGCAACGCATTTGACGAAATTGTATACTTGAACGGTTTCAAAGAAGTGAATACGGAAGCTAATCTTCTGACAAATATAAAGATCCTCTTACAGCACTTTAATACCAACCATAACGCCTCCTTATGGCAGTCATATCACCAACACCGATTGGACCCCACAAAAAAATCCCAAAGTATCTAAAGAAATTAGTACAGTCGGTCTGATCTATTTAACTTCCTTTAACTTAGGATATGATATTTACCCTGTGTTCCTGGGTTCTCCTATTTAGACCCCCGTATTGCACAAATTTGGTTCTGATACGTTGGGAAGGCCCTGTGTTTGACCAAGGTCTGGACCTAGCACCCTGGGTTTCCAATGGCTTCATCCTGAGCAGGCCAAACCCACAAAAGAAACTCCAAAATTGGCGAAAGTATTTATTTTATATGCTGAAATTTTTCTGTTTGAGGTGGCAGGAACCTCGCAAATGAAAATCTTTTACCATCTTGAATTGCATTGTGAAGGCTAATAGAATAAAGGGATAGGTGTTTGTCCTGTGCTCAATAGTGAGTTGAAATGCTTCCCCTCTTCCAAGCTGGCCCCAGATCATGGGAAGAAGCCCATTATAGATAGGCCCTTATTGAATGGAGGTTATTCATTGACTGATGAAATGTTATCTGTCTCTGCGGGATATTTCCACCATCAAATTTCTTTGATTGAGATCTGCCTTAGTGAAGAAAAAAATTGAGTATATTATTCTCATATGATGGAAGTGGAATTGGTGCATTGTGAAACTTGCCGTCATCTTAAGTTCTCCGGAGCTATTATTGAAATTGAGTATATTATTCTCATTTGATGGAAGTGGAATTTGTGCATTGTGAAACTTGCCGTAAGATATATAGTCTGTAAATAATAATAGCTCCAAAGAACATAAGATGATGGCAAGTTTCACAATGCACAAATTCCACTTCCATCAAATGAGAATAATATTATAAATTTTTATATCGTATTATGTAGGTATATGTATGGCTATAACCATATCCAAACCTGGGAAAAATATCCACTGTATTGTGAACCCAAACTTTGAGCCCATACCTGAACCTGAACCCAAACCGGCAACTTAATATTTACCCTGTTAAAGGGTTAAGAGAAAAACAATTTGCAAGAAATTTTACAATTTGGTTGAGACCCCGAGAGGGTTTCTTCAAGGTAAATTTTGATGGTGCTTTTAAAGTAAACCTAGGTTTGCCAAATGTCGATTTCATTATTCAGGATGGCAAAGGTTATTTTGTTCATGCTGGCTCAATCTTTTTGGGTAACTGCATGAACAATTAGGCTGACAAGGAAGCAATATCTACTGGCTTATCATTAGTTAACTCACTTGGTGTAAAGAAGCTAGTGGTGGAAGGGGACTCTCGTCTGGTTATTAAAGACCTTTGCAAAGATTTTTACCAAAAATGGAAGCTTAGAAGCTTCTTGGAGGAAGCAATTGGTATCAGCAAGTCATTTAACTAAATTGTATATTTGCATTGTTTTAAAGAAGTAAATACAGAAGCTGACCTTCTGGGCAATATCAAGAAACTCTTACAACAGTATTTATACTGACCAGAATTCCTCCTTATGGCAATCATATTACCAACACACATTGGCCCCCCCGAAAAATCCCGTAGTATCTAAGGAAATTAGTTAAAGTGCTGATCTGATCTATTTAACTTCCCTCCTTTAAATTAGCATATTATGATATTTACCACATTAAAGCGTTGAGAAGAAAACAATTTGCAGTTTGGTGAGACCTCCAAAGGGTTTCTTGACACTTAATTTTGATGGTGCTTTTAGAGGAAACCCAAGTTTGGTGGGTGTCAATTTGATTATTTGGGATGACAAAGGTTCTTTTGTTCGGGGCAGCTCAATCATTTTGAATAACCCTGCATGAACAATGAGGCTGAAGGGGAAGCAATAACTATTGAATTACCGCTATCTAAGTTTCAAGTGTTTTCTCGATGCCCTTGTTCAATTTAACTTTGGGAGTTGGGTGTCCTGGTACTATGTCTGGATGAAGTTGGCAGGGGATTGAAGAGGTCATTGTGCAAGATATCGAGGGCTGGTATGAGGCATCTGGTGGCAGAGTTGATAATTGGGGACCATGCAAGCAATGTCTGAGAAGTGGCAGTTCTTTATTGGTTTTGGGTTTTTTTGTTAACTGGCCTAATATTGTAAAATTATTATCATTTTGCCAAGATTTTGATTAGATATTCAAATGCTTGAATCATAGATAGATAATGTATGGCTTTATGGTTTCCAACACTCATTGCCATAGTATATATGTAATGTAACAGGTTATGATAAATATACAAGAGAGAGCCCCAATAGAACCCTTACAGAACAAAAAGGAACATATTATAAAAATTGATAAACAAGTTCACCTAATATAAAAAAAATAATGTTGCCTATTATACTATTAAAATCATTAGTCATTACAAAAGCAAGCTTGGATAGATTTATCCCCCTGTACAAAGCCCAATAGTCAACTCTAGTCTTGGTATGTGGATTATATGCTTTCAAATCCATCAAGTTGTTTTACAAGAATTTAAAAACCTACCCCTCAAACAACTACACCTACTTTCTGTACTTTAGTCAACAGTTGATTGAAAAAGTGATTGTCAATTTATCTACGGCTCTATTAGAAAAACTACGGTAACTACCCTCATCTTCTCATGTATGTAGACCAAGAAACCTTGAAATAGTATATGGGCATATATTTACGGTTTACCATATGAAACAGCTAGCTGGATGTATTGTATTTTACTTAAAGATTCATAGTCAAGCATTTGCAGAAGAAGTATTTAAGGGTTTAACATTCCATAAATCACATCCAAAGATGGATTTTATGTAATTCACACCACCAATAGCCAATAGGTTATTATGCACCTGCATTACATCAGAAATGAAAAGAAAGATTTAACCATCGACATGTAGACACTATGTAACCTTATAGATCATCATCAAACAACAAACCACTGTTCACTTAACATCATTCTTGTCCCTTGTTAGCATTGCCAGTGAGTTCCAATTTGATAAGCTAGATTCCAACTAGGTGACATTTAATAAATCAACATAGTACAGACTTAGAAAATTCCTAAATGAGAAAACACAAAATGGATACGAGTGCCATGGACAATAGAACCTTGCCCATTATCTACTAGAATGTTTCTTCTTTGAATCGGCAAATCCCCAATCAGATGCCATTTTTCCACAATATTCAGAGAAAGTAATCCCATTAGAATATAATGCTTGCCATATGTGCTTAATATTATTAGTGAAGTGTTATAAACAAATGTCGCATTAATTAATATTCAGGTCATACAACTTCAATCTGACCCTGTCAAATTTAGAAATAATGAACATCCTATCTAACACAAGACTATAAATGAGTGTGAATAAAGCATGTAATCAGTTCTGCAGCTCCATGAAGAATGTAATCATCCTTGCAGCTAGTCACTTTTTAATAATATATTTTCTACTGCTGTTCTTCATTATGAAATCCAGCAAAACCAAGAGTCTAGAAACTTCAAAACAAGTCATCCTGTGGGAGTACTAATTACAACTGCAATTCTCTTCCTAACAAAGTTGTTTGCCTCTGTCCATTGTCTTTACCCTCCTCTATCACACTTTATCTACTTACTCTACATTGCCTTTAAAGTCCAAAGTGACCAAGGATAGCATAAAATTAAGTAAGAATACATTAATATCAAAACTGGCATGACATTGACAGTGGAGCGAGGAGTCATTTTTGACAGACAAAGCCCATCATCTTATGGAAGCTCAAGGTTATACAAGCAGAAAGTCGTTGCTTTTCATGAGCAGAAGATATGATTACTCAAAAGCGCCTAGAATGGACAGCACAACCAGAGTCAATGATAACAGTACTTCTATTAATAAGAAATAAAATTACCACAATTTAAAAAACCATGGAGTTAAATATGTGATGAATAAGAGAGCACTAGCAAGTGGACTATGGTCACCTACAACCACCTCTCACAAATGTTATGGACCAAGGGGCAGAGTAATACACCGAAAATTACATCAAACCTCCATAAAATGGTGTAAACCCTCAGTCCATACATCATATTCAGATGTAATCAACAAAGTCCAACCATAGTATATAGATCACATTTCTGTGACGAAATTAATGCCAGCAAGGCTATGGGAAAACAACCTTGTATGTCTAACAAAATTTATAGTAATGATTAGTGGTTGCTAATTTTGCCCTGAAATTTCTAGGGCATGACCTTTCCATGTAAAAGACATTCCGAGTCCTAAAATAATTAGCAACAACCACTCTCAATCACAACACAAGTCCTTTAGCTTTATCTGAGGACCTCCCAAGACTAATGGTCTTACCATTAAAAGATTACTACAATATAGCAAGTTCTCAAATAATTACCAGAAATCACCGTAAACTACACAACTAACATGCACTCTTGCTTCCTCTTGGAACCTCTAAAGACTGATGGATATGGCATTACATCAATTTAATAGAAGATCTGACTTGGGCAGACTATGAAAACACAAACATATCTAATATTTCTTTGCAATCATTTTCTATGACTACAAAAAAGGTGGAGCCATACAAACTATCAGTACCAATCCTAACACGTACCAATCCATAACAAACAGGCAGAGAGAAGATTGACTCTGCTCTACCATAATCTAAATGGGTTCAGCAGAGAAAATGGTGAGATAACAATAAATTCTCCAGTTAGACGTTCATTTTCTTATAGGAGATCCTAAATTTTCATGACAAAAGTTGTGTCCGTTTTAATTAATAGACCTCAAAGTTAGTGGGTAAGAAAGTGGTAGATGAATACCAGTTTTGTAATGAGTGGATGGCATTGGCTGCCATACAAGTCCCTATGCAAAGAAAGCTTTCACTTTCCATATGACATTAGCTCAACAGAAAGCTATACTACATGCACAAGGCCATGAAAGTCCTTGAACGTAGAAATTGCGTCAATATACAATCCACTCAGGAAAAACAGTCCAAAGGATGCAGCAATTTATCTTGAACAGAAATACAACATCTAAAAGAACCACTATAGCTAAAGCCAACAATTTGTAATGCCATCAAGCCTATTAGAAACATGGAATTCTCTTCTCTTCTCTTGTCTTGCTATCCTAATGATGGATCATGTAGTTCGATCTGAAACGTCGAGAAAGAAAAAACTTAAACAGTCAAATCCAAAAGATTCTTACACTAACATTATGGACTGTGGAAATCATATGTCTACAATTTGACTTCTGTTCATTAGTTTTTCTATCAGTTTTTAGTTTTGAATTTCTACTCAATTACATTTACATGCAATAATACACAGCAATATCAGCTAATAAAAGAAAATTCGTAGCTAAAACCCATGGTAATCAAGAAAATGCAAGTGATTTTTTTTTAAACTAATTCAGCCAAACCACTAAGCATGAAAAAAAAGCTATATAGCTCTTATAAGAAAGTTTTCACCAAAAAAGAATATAGAATAACAAAAATTTCAAGTTCCACATAATGATAACTGCTAGCCTCAGCTTTGTTTCAATGTGATGTGAAAGATCATCCTTTACTGGTCCATTCTTATATACCTCTTTTGAATCTGTACCAGGTAGAGGCTCGCCTTCAGTATCACAAGGTTGATAACTCAATGACTTAGACCACTTTCCTGTCATCAATAACTTAGGTTCTTCCTGGGAATCATATACATACCCGTCTACTTCATAACGACCAGCTCTGCAAAGGGAAGAAAAGAACAAGAATTTTTTTGTCAAATTTGCTGCAAAGCAACTGAGAACAAATGACAAATACATGAGAAACGGGAAATTGTGTCACAAGATTCACAACCATGTTATAAAACACAATCTTGAAATAATTTAAACAATTAAATACTTGCTAAAGCTAACGATACAAATATCACATAATCCAGAAACCAGTAAGTTTTGCAAAATGATTCAAGCCAGCTTTGTCTATAACAAAACTATATGGAATCAGCTTTATAAAAGCATATTCAATCTTCCTCAGATAAGGCTACCGATCTCTGTAAGATATGATTCCTAATCAATGTTTCTTCCCAATTACTATATCAACTAAAAGGGGATGTTTAATGTAAATTAAGTTCTGCACAATGGCATTTACTTGCCATTAATAGCAATTGTTTCTGCACAGAGAAAAACTAGTTGTTCATTCATGCATGCATCTGTCCACATGCAGCAGTGCATGTGCTTGCATAAATCCTCTATAACACAGTGTGATACAAACAATGTCAATGAGCCACTACAATTATGTTTATTCAGCAACAAAAAATTGTATATGGTAAGTGGGTAATACTATATATGCATGTGACATCTCCTGTTAATTTGGTTTTTTGAAGCTGTAACAAGCTAAAAAGTTTAGAGATATCACACCAGATTAATATTATATCCATTAAAAGCATACCAGAGATCATCATGCATCAAGTATGACAGAACTTTTAACTATTTGTATGCACAAGTTTATTAGTATCATACACAGCTTAATGGTGTCTTCATCAAAATATACCAGACACGAACTTGAAGTTTCTTAGAACATCACAGAATCTAGTGTGACAGAATTTATATGCATTTGTAATTACTTTTAATGCACTCATTTATATGTATGTCCACTTAATGTGACTTTTATGCATTTCCTTTCACCTGTCCTTGATAATGGTATGATATTACATGCAACCATAAAGTGTGGAGATGGAGTAGTTTGTAAGCCCTTCACTTGCCCTTTACAGAAGGACTGTCAGAAGATATGTAAGGACAGCTCTGGACATTTGCAATCTAAGAGTAAATGAAATAAAGAAAATACTTTTAGGGTCTGGAAACACTCTAATGTCTATGACACCATAGTTAGAAAACCCAATTTGCACAAACACACTCACACGCTGAGCCCTAGCTGAATTTCCTACTAAAGCCAGCAAGTCTCAATCAAAAAATCATGAGTCCCATGCTTGAACTCTCCTGCACAATTTAAAAAAAAAAAAAAGATTCTAGACTTTAAGAAATGATTTTATTTCACTTTTCTCGCTCATTCAATCTTCTGCAAGTGCAAAATGAGCAGAGAGGAAAGATTGTAATATTTGAATTGTGACAAATTGACGAATACAATAGACTTATATAGTCTCTAAATGCATTAAAATTTATTTTATTTTATCTTGTGTAATTATGTTTTTTTTGTTGAGTTCTGCCAAATTTTTGCCATGTCCATACCAAGTTTGAGTTTCAAACTACGTACCAAGTGATCTTTAACATTTAATAGATACACTAGAGAACAAAGAAATACCACATGCTTTGTATATGGGATGGAAGAAATTTCAGTGGAATCAGACCAAACAAATAGTTAGTAATGCTGGTGTAATATCCATACTTCACCTTTGATATGCTTCTATCCTAAGTGTGAAGTTGCACCTAAGTAATAAGTTTACTTAGGATATTGGGAATATTTATTTCTCACCTAGGTAGTGTTGGTGTACGTTTTATCATTCACCGAACATTTTAGAATAAAAAGTCCAAAGACACTTTATCCTCTCTTGAACAAAATCACCGTTTGCTAGAAGATCATATGGCGATTCCAAGGTTTCTTTTGTCAGGTCTTGACGTGTGGATAAGCTCAATGGGCATTGTAATATGCTGGTAATACACAAAGGGACTTATGCTAACAAATCATTCACAAGTTAGGACTTAGGCGAATTCAACAATAATGTCCTCTTTTTTTTTGTTTTTTTCGGTTTTCAGGATTTGGAGTTTCAAAAAAAGTGCAAAAGGATAAGGGTTTAGAAGTTCTATGCTACTCCTAAGAACTCAAGAGACGGTAGAGACTAGGTGAAACCAATAACAATAATTTGCTTCGCCACATAAACAACAACTACACAAAGTAAGTGCAATCTTCAAGGGTTGTGCTTAGGATTTTCATACTATGAACTAATACCATCAAATCGAACAATATTTATCCACAGTAGAAGTTGAAGCATCCACGATATAAGCTCAGGCTAACTTTACGCATTGAACAAAAATCATTCATTCAAAGAAAGTATGAGCAAGAATCTCACCAATCTATACTATCAAATCTTCCATTCATCTAACAAGCATGTAAATCAAATTCTATTCTAAATCTACTCTATGTTGAAGAAGATATGCAACCATGCAACCACTTGACAATAAGAAGGATTCAAAGCAATCTTGCAATATGAACTTTTATTATCCAAAGTAGCTCTACGCAACAATTTCATAAAACTCTCTTCACAAAATAAAAATGAGAGAATAAGAGTTTATATAGAGTTTTTGAAAACAAATGAAAGGTTGAGATCAACTCAAGATTAATAGCTGAGATCAAGATATAACAACCCTAATTAGGGTTTCCCAAAATAACATCAACAACAAGTGCATGAAGGACAAGTGGCACGAGGAGCTATCTTCAAGGGAGTGCATCCTTATCCTCTCGAGTGGCAGTATGTTCAATGAATCTAGACATAATTGGGATGACCTCCATCGTGACATGTGGCAACATGTTCACCTTGAATTCCAATCCGTCCAAGTCCTTAGCACACCCAGCAAAAGCACTCTCCCACTCCAATTCTTGCTTTAGGAAGGCATCCCAGATAAACAAGAAGCTCGTTGCCTTAGTCAAATTTTGCTCCAGGACCGGTCCAGTGATGGTGAAGAAAATCTCCTGAGTTCTGAGCTTTAGATTTTCTAGTTGTAGATCATTTTCTCGGATGATCTCCTTCTCAAGCACATCCACAGCTATAAGGAAAATCTTATTCTAAATTTCTTTTATCTGCTCCTCAGCTCTAACTCCATTGGCCTTCACTTTTTCCAAGACCTCGCTCCGTGCAATCAATGCCCAATACCAAGTGTGGAAATCATATGCGACGCCTGCTGCAATTATTTTCCCATGAATCAATTCCTGCTTTGGGATTCCTTTCAGCACTCCAAGGCATGGAATGATTTTGTCCTGAATATCCTAAAGGTTGTCCCAAGCTTCTGTCACGGCAGCAATTCTGGAAAGCAAAGAAGAAGTCTATCCATAGGCCAATGTCAATCTTCCCACAAATGTAGCAACTTCTTCGCTTTTTCTCACCATCCACTCCTTAGTTTCTTTGGCTGTGACCATCTCTTCTTCAAAATCTTTGACCGCTTCCTGCGAAGAGTTTGAAAGTGGAGGAGCTACTGAATCGCCTTGATTGAGAGGTTTGGTCCAATGCTGAATGTATTCCTTCAGGTGTTCAATCTCCCTTTTATATTCTCTTTTCTTTGCTACTTCCTTTTCCAACCTTGCCTTGATGGAAGCGATTGAATTGTCCAAGTCCTCAACCTCTTGACCTTTTGTTGTTGGACCCAAGTCGACGGTAGTGATGGCATACTCTTGGGGAGCAATATCCTCCATTGAGCTTATCCACACGTCAAGACTTGACAAAAGAAACCTTGGAATCGCCATATGATTTAGCAATCTTAGCATACACGGTGATTTTGTTCAAAAGAGGATAAAGTGTCTTTGGACTTTTTATTCTAAAATGTTCGATGAATGATAAAACATACACCAACAGGTAGCTAATAATGACATATACATTTTGACTTGAGAAAAACAAGTGCCACCACTGCCTCATCAATCCTTGATTGGTAGTAGTTAGGTGCCACCTTTATTTAGTCAAAGCCATCTTTGTCGTAGTCAGATTGAGTTAACTGATCCAATAATTGATAGTTAAACTCATGACCTATAAACATGTCATCTCCTTAAGTGATACATTGAGGAGGCCTATTTATATGTACTCATCCATCTATTTGGTGATTAATTTTATTTTTTTGGTGACTCGGGGCTATCGCAACCCATCCCAACGCCCAACCCACCTTACCTTGGTCTTACAATTTTTGCCAAGTTGGGGTTCAAGAAAGGGCGAGCTAAGGCAAGACTAATCCCTTAGGGATGCACGCAATCACCCACAAACCACGTGCATCGGGTAAGCCCGAGCCTCGGAGTCAAACCTAGAACCAATGGGGAGCAAACCCACAACCCAAGCCTTATTTTGGTATAGCATCTCTTACTTCTATATTGAAATCCTCATTTTCATTCTTGCAACTATTGTAACTTTCTTTTTTCACCTATCTTGTGTTACCTAGGGATGCATCCGACCTAAATCCCCCATCCCCGTCCCTGTCCCCGAGACGCGAGGACGACCAAGGGACTTCGATGCTAGGAAGCCTTTTAAAAAAAAAACTCAGTTCAATTTAAATATTTAATTTTGAATGCATATTCATGGGAGTTTAGGACTCATGTTGCTGCTACTAGAAAGGAATTGAATTTTTATTGGCTATCAGTAGCACCTAATTTGAGGGTTTAAACATTTCAATATAGTGTGATAGAAGGAAAACTGACAATGAATATTTAATTTTGAATGCATATTGAGTATTGACAATGAATTTTGAACACAAATGTTATATGTTAAGGTTCTATAATGTATATATGCATGCTTTATCCATGTTTTCATATGAATATTTAATATTTCCCTATATATTTTAAATTTTCCACATATTTTATATAGCTGTCCCCTAGCCGTCCCCAAAATTGGCTTGAAAAATCAGGGACTTGGGGATGCATCCTACCGTCCCCTACTGTCCCCATCCTAGAAACTCGGGGTAACATTGCTTATATCCAACCTTGTGAAATTATATTCTCGTTGAATCTTACATGGTATCAAAGCCCACCATATCCAAAATAACTAAGAAACAAAGGTTTGAATTTTATTTCATCCAATATGGACACCTAGAGATCATATTCTTTTAGTTTGTGGTTGCTTGCTTGATTTTTATCTTTTACAAATAACTCAGTTTTTAAAGCACTTTGGCTTAAAATGGATTGTATCATTGCATTCAAAAGGCATCAAATCTTGAATTGACTATAAATTTGTCAAAGTTAAAGCAAAGTAACCAAATGCAAAAAAATTAAGCCTCAGGTACAAAACTCAAGGCTTTATGGCTCCAAGTGCAAGTACTATACATTATTGTTTTCTCTTTCAATTTCCATTTTTTACTTATTTTTGTTTAAAAGTAAATAAAAAATTCAAAACCAAAAGCTAATGGCTACTTTAAAAAAATCTTTGGTGTAGACATGTGGAGGGAGAGGGAGAGGGGTTAGAGTGAAAATAGAGGGTATAGGCCCCTGACCACTCATTGATGTCAATTTTTGACCTCCAACCCCTTTGCCACTCATGTCACCAAAGTACAACCACCACTCTGCTATTGCAAGGCCAACAAGGCTTCACCTAGGAACTGCTTGGACACCACCTCCACCAATAGCATTATCGTCCAACCTAGTGGCCACCTACCAACTAGACTTTGCTTCATTGAGCTCTTTAGTTTGGGAGATTGACTTTGATGGAGCTTTTCTTAGCCATACTAAGGTATTTTTTGATGTAATTTTTTAAACAATTTAGAATATTAATGGCTTCATAGTGGTGCAGATATTTCCAGATTTTGACATCTAGTTTGTCTAGAAATTGCAAATTCTCATAGGTGATGCTGAGTCATTCTTTTTTCAAGAACTTCCAAGGCTCCAATTGAGCTCATACAAAAATATTTTTAGGTGCAATTTTACTTTGAAAATGCATGATCTTTCATGTACTTATTAATGTAGTTTGATTTTTCCCACTCTATCTCAAAGTAGTACTTTCTGTTGATGTTAGTACAGCGTCGGTCTGCACTTCCCAAGAGAATTATATTAAATATCAACTAGAGCATGGGCCGACCCTATTTTGAGTTATATCATTTACTTGTTGACTGGCCGACTTAAGTTATATTTATTCATTTATTATTATTTGTATAAAGGCCGATCTAAATGAAGAGGCGCCAAGAAGATATGTATACAAGGTTACTTTTGGTTATTACACACAATTCATATCATCAAGAAGTTCGCTATTATATTGAAGAGCAGATCAAATTCGCAGTCTTAGAAGAAGTTCATACTTGAACATTAGATATCAAGTTCGCATTCCTAGAAGAAGTTCATACTTGAACAACAGATCATCATCTCTGTAGCAGCAGTCCGAATTCATGTAAGAAGTCAGTTCTTTGTATTAAGAAGGAAGGCGAATACTTCAAACAAGCATTGGCCATTGTTGGGCCTGATTTGTAAGCAGAATTCTGTTATTGTATCACCATATATAAGAGAATCATTTGCTGGGTTTTTCTCCTTCAAGAGGAGGGTTTTCCCAGGGTATCCTGTTGTGTTCTTTGTCTTATGTGTTGCATTTATATTGAATAATATATTATCTAATCTGATCTAAGAAACACTAACATGGTATCAGAGCGGGTGTGAAAAAGATCGTGATCAGATTCAGATCTGTTAGTTTGCAACCCTCATTGTTCTTTTTCAGTCTACCTTCTAATTTTCTCAAGATGGTGAACGGTCTGAAAATCGAGGATAGACTCGAAGGGATCTCGAACTACATATCATGGAGGTTCAGGTTCATGCTAACTTTGGAAGAGAATGATTTGGCTGAGTTTGTGAAAACAAAAGTTCCCGAACCTGAGGGGGAAGAAGAGAAGCTGCAATGGAGGAAGAAAGACACTAGGGCAAAGAAAGCATTGGTTGATTCCATCAAGGATCATATTGTACCAATTATCTTCAAGTTGGATACAGCAAGAGAGATGTTTACAACCTTGGAAGAGATGTACGAAATCAACAACACCAGTCGAGCCCTTGCTCTGAAGCAACAACTTCATCATGTGAAAATGGCGAAAGGAGAATCTGTTATTACATACTTCATGAGGATTTCAGAGATAAAAGATCAGCTCTCCACTATTGGTCACATGATTGATGATAAAGAACTGACTATGCTTGCTCTCAATGGTCTTCCGCTTTCATGGGAGGCGTTCATCCAAGGAATCAGTGCAAGATCCGAACTTCCCAAGTTTGATCAATTGAGGATTGATTGCATTCAAGAAGAGTCAAGACTAACAGCAAGGGGGATTGGTCAAAGCTCAAAGAATGAAGAATTACAAGTTCTTACCTCTCATTCATCAAACAAAGGAAAAGGCTTTAAGAGAGGTTTCTTCAAAAGGAATCGAGAAGATGGAAATGATGATGCTCCTACCTTCAAAAGAAAATGAGACATGTCCAAGATTCAATGTTTTCGTTGTGATAAGTATGGTCACTTTGCGAGGGTTTGCCCCCAACGACCTAAGCTTCAAGTTGCCACTGCAGATGTTGAAGAAGTTGCTCTACAAAAGGACTCCAGTGATTATCTATTTTATTCAGCCTTGTCTAGCAATGTTTCTACTGACTCTAATACTTGGTTGATTGACAGTGGTGCTTCTAGGCACATCACCGGATTCAAAAGTCACCTTTCAAACTTAATGGAAAGCAACTCTAGTGATCAAGTTGTTATTGGAGATGATGCTAGATATTCTGTAAAAGGGATTGGAAACTCCACTCTTCACTTGGATTCTGGAATTTCTTTGGAGTTGAATGATGTACTGTTCGTACCAGGGATAAAGAGGAACCTTGTTTCAATTTCAGCATTAGAAGACAAGGGTTATCAAGTTGCCTTCTCTAAAGGGAAAGTTCTTATATGGGCAAAGAACTCCAGCTTCAAAACTGCTCAAGTGATTGGAGTTAGACATGAATGTCTCTACACGCTGTGCACTCGTCCTCTTCAAGCACTTGTGCATAACAGTACCAGCATGTGTGATCTTTGGCATTGAAGATTGGCTCACATTCACTTTCGTGCTCTACCTATCATGGAGAAGATGGTCACCGGTCTTCCGAAATTCGATCAAGAACATGAAGGTAAATGCAAGGGATGTGCCCTAGGCAAGAACTCAAAAGGTACGTTTCATTCCAGTGAAAGTAGATCTAAATGTATTCTTGATCTCATTCATTCTGATTTGTGTGGTCCAATGTCTATTGCATCATCTAGTGGTTTCTTGTATTATATTATTTTCATTGATGATTACTCTAGAAAGACTTGGATCTATTTCTTGAGATCTAAAGAATCAGAAGAAGTATTAGAAAGATTCAGAGAATTCAAAGCACAGATTGAAAATCTGTCTGGGAAGAGGATCAAAGTATTGAGATCTGATAATGGTGGAGAATACACTTCTGGCACTTTTCGAGACTTTTGTATTGAAGCAGGGATTAAGAGGGAGTTCAGTGTTCCCTATAATCCACAACAAAATGGTATTGCTGAAAGGAAGAATAGGTCTATTGTGGAAGCAGTGAAAGCTATGATCCATGATCAAGACTTACAAATCTCTCTTTGGGTTGAAGCATCAAGAACAGCCGTCTATGTTCAAAACAGGAGTCCCCACAGGATCTTAGAGAATAAAACTCCTGAAGAAGCATTCTCAGGCGTGAAGCCTGAAGTTAGTCATTTGAGGATCTTTGGCTGTCCAGTCTATGTTCATATTCCAAAGGAAAAGAGAACAAAGCTAGAACCTTCTGGGAAGAAAGGCATTCTTGTAGGCTACAGTGAGACATCAAAAGCTTACAGGATTTACATTCCAGGACAGAAGTCTATTGAGATCAGTAGAGACGTCACATTTGAGGAAGATGTTGCTTATAGAAGGTCCAAAGGCACTCCTATGGAGGTTGATGAAGAAGAACCTCCTCAAGATATGGAAGTTGACCATATTCCAGAGAATCTGAAGGAGGATACAGAACCTAAAGAAGATATTGATCCAGCTGAGCCTTTGGATCCTACTGATGGGCCTCTAGACATTGTGATTGGAAAGAAAAGACCTCTTTGGGCTCGCAGGACAATGCAGGAAGCAGAAAGGTTTGCAGCTCCAAGAGGAGCCTTCAGAGAAAGCAAGAGACCTCACAAGTTCTCTAGTTATGTTGCCTTGATGAGTCAGATTATTGAGTCAGAGCCTTCAAATGTTGAAGAAGCTTCTAGTCAACAAGTATGGAAAGATGCCATGATTGAGGAGTATCAGTCTATACTTAAGAACGATGTTTGGGATATAGTTCCTAGACCCAAAGACAAATCTGTGGTGTCTTCTAAGTGGCTCTTCAAGATCAAGCATGCAGCTGATGGGAGCATTGAGAAACACAAGGCTAGATTTGTGGCTAGAGGGTTCTCACAAAAAGAGGGAGTTGACTATGAAGAAACCTTTGCTCCTGTGGCTCGTTACACGTCTGTTAGAACCATCATTGCTATTGCTGCATCTAGAGGATGGAAGATTCACCAAATGGATGTAAAGACAGCTTTTCTGAATGGCATAATAGAAGAAGAGGTTTACATTGAGCAACCAGAAGGATTTGAGGTGCATGGGAAAGAGTCTCATGTCTGCAAGCTGAAGAAGGCCTTGTATGGTCTTAAACAAGCTCCTTGTGCTTGGTATGAAAGAATTGATCAGTATCTTTCAAGTCTGGGTTTCTCAAAGAATGATGCAGATTCTAACCTCTACTTCAAAGTAGTAAATGGTGAAGCATTAATTTTGGTTTTATATGTTGATGACTTGATCATTACTGGTGAAGAACATCTAATTCTAAAATGCAAGAAGGAATTAGCTTCAGAATTTGAGATGAAGAATCTAGGTCTCATGCATTACTTTCTTGGCTTAGAAGTTTGGCAAAAGCCAGATGAGAT
Source organism: Sequoiadendron giganteum (assembly GCA_007115665.2). Lineage (NCBI taxonomy): Eukaryota > Viridiplantae > Streptophyta > Pinopsida > Cupressales > Cupressaceae > Sequoiadendron > Sequoiadendron giganteum. The sequence continues at coordinate 396,059,115 of CM021103.1, forward strand.
GATTCTAAGTCAAGGGAAGTACACTGTTGACATTCTCAAAAGGTTTGGTATGATTGACTGCAAACCTATGTCTACACCCATGGAGACTAATTTAGGTAAGCTGAAAGAAGCTGCAGCTAGTTCAGAACCAGTGGATTCTACGATGTATAGACAGTTGATTGGTTCATTGATGTATCTAGTTAACACGAGACTTGATATTTGCTATGCAGTGAGTGCACTTAGCCAGTTTATGTGTGAACCAAAGCAAATACATCTTGTAGCAGCTAAACATATCCTGAGATATTTATGCGGCACAATCGGATATGGGTTGAGATATTCTTCAAACGTGGATTTGGAGCTGCATGGTTTTACTGATTCTGATTGGGCAGGATGTGTCTCAGATCGGAAGAGTACTTCTGGTTGTTGCTTCAGTTTGGGGACTGCTATGATCTCCTGGTGTAGCAGGAAACAGTCTTCAGTGGCCTTGAGTACAACTGAAGCAGAGTATATTGCAGCTTGTGTGTCAGCTCGTGAGGCAGTGTGGCTTCGTAAGCTCCTTGCAGGATTGTTTGGACAATCAATGGAGCCTACTATCATACACTGTGATAATCAAAGCTGTGTGAAGCTTTCTGTCAATCCTGTGTTTCATGACAGAACAAAACATGTTGAGATCAAGTACCACTATATTAGAGATATGGTGCAAAGGAAAGCTATACAGTTGAGGTATATCAGCACTGAAGAGCAAACGGCAGACATTCTCACCAAGCCTCTCGCCAGGATTAAGTTTGTATACTTCCGAGAGAAACTTGGTATGGTGGAGAATGCAGCCGTGACTGAGAAAGAGTCTCAGTAATCAGTGATCCTTGTTGAGAATGCAACTCTTTGCTGAGAAAGAGTTGAGGTGCAAGCCCTTGTTAATACAATTCTCTGCTGAGAGAGAGTTGAGGTGAAAGTCCTTGATAATGCAATTCTCTGATGAGAGAGAGTTGAGGTGAAAGCCCTTGATAATGCAATTCTCTGATGAGAGAGAGTTGAGGTGAAAGCCCTTGTTTCCACCCTCTGGGAGAAGCTATGGTGGATGTCATGTGTGTGACTCCATGACAACGTCACGTGAGGGAATCCGTGATGAGTTTATACCATCTATGGGAGTAGCCATAATGGTTAATATCACGTTGAGGTGATATTCTATTTTGTTTTCATTCTAACATAATGTGTCTTGTGCAGATGGAAGTTCATCCCTAGCTGAGAGGGAGTGTTGATGTTAGTACAGCGTCGGTCTGCACTTCCCAAGAGAATTATATTAAATATCAACTAGAGCATGGGCCGACCCTATTTTGAGTTATATCATTTACTTGTTGACTGGCCGACTTAAGTTATATTTATTCATTTATTATTATTTGTATAAAGGCCGACCTAAATGAAGAGGCGCCAAGAAGATATGTATACAAGGTTACTTTTGGTTATTACACACAATTCATATCATCAAGAAGTTCGCTATTATATTGAAGAGCAGATCAAATTCGCAGTCTTAGAAGAAGTTCATACTTGAACATCAGATATCAAGTTCGCATTCCTAGAAGAAGTTCATACTTGAACAACAGATCATCATCTCTGTAGCAGCAGTCCGAATTCATGTAAGAAGTCAGTTCTTTGTATTAAGAAGGAAGGCGAATACTTCAAACAAGCATTGGCCATTGTTGGGCCTGATTTGTAAGCAGAATTCTGTTATTGTATCACCATATATAAGAGAATCATTTGCTGGGTTTTTCTCCCTCAAGAGGAGGGTTTTCCCAGGGTATCCTGTTGTGTTCTTTGTCTTATGTGTTGCATTTATATTGAATAATATATTATCTAATCTGATCTAAGAAACACTAACACTTTCAACATATTAATATCTATAATTCCAAAAATAAACACCAATTTACTAGTTTAGCAAGTGGCAATTGTAAATGCATTAAACTATGAAGTGCCACACTCATTTTGCTAGGGGGATTTCCTTACTAAGTTCTTATGCAAGGTTGTTAATACAAACACATTCAATTATAAAGTGTCATTTATTGTCTTTGAAGGCTTAATACACGGACAATTTGAGCATTTTGTACTCTACAAACTGAAATAAAGTTCTATGCTGCGGAACTATCTTAATTGGTTTATTATTTGACTAATTTGAGAAGTCTCATAGTTAATAATGGATATCTCAACTCATCTTTTTGTCATCACCTTGAATATAAGGAACTATTAGTCTATTAGTCCTAGTGTGACAGAATTCTGAAGCATTTCAAGAGGATTTATCTCTTACCTCATCTATATGGACTTATCCTATACCTTAGTGGAAGCAAGTATGGATTAACATGAATGATCCTGTCCTAGGATTGCTTGGTTCTAGTGTTGACAACAACACATTGTCGGTCATCTCAATCATTGAATGCCCTCACATGCTTTGGACCAAAACTTGGGAGATGTATGGAGATCTTAGTGATGCTTCATTCTCTAATGATCTTTCTATGGACTGGTTTGTATCCCTTGATGACTTTAAAAATCCTCTATATGATGATGACATAGATGAGGAGCTTCCTTAGTGGGATGATCTTGAACATCGTGATGACAGATTTTTCCTTATACTCCTTCTCCTCCTACAAAGACTTCTACTGGTTCTTCAACTTCCATTATAGATTCAGAGGCTTCACATCCTTTATCTACGAATTACTATTATGAATCTAAGGACTTTTCACCTCCAACACCGACAGAAAACAGCTCTGAGTTCATTTGCTTTCTTTATGATGGCAGCTCCTATGGAGTTGCATCTCTTTTTCTAGATGGTATGAGTGTGTATTCAAACCTTCTTGTTCTTTCTCAGCCTCGTCATATTTTTGTGTTGATTCATTCTACAGTACCTAAGTCCTATGATTCACCTCCATCATCAATCATGTTGACACCTTTTGCAGGAGCACCTGATTCACTTCAATTCAAATCGCACACCTCTATTGAGAGCCATTCTTACATGGTCGTTGTTCTTGAATCTTGCTTGGTACCTAGTCCTATTGATAAATTCCAGTCACAAGTCAGCTTAAGCATTGAGACACATGAGCATCTTCTAGATACATTCATCATAGTTCCTTCATTCACTCCACTACTTGAGTGGGAATTCAACAATTTCGTTTCTCAATATTTCTTTCTTCCAAAAAGAAGATGCATCATTTGTTGCATAGGGACCTACTAAAACAACCACCATGCAACATTTTGCAACTACATTCTCTCTATTCTATGTGGAGGCACACATGGGCCTTATCTTGTAAGAATTTCAAGACATTGCATCTTTTCTCTCTTTGGAAGAGACTTTGTTCCTATGAGATTTCTCCTTCTCTTCCTTGGGGGGGGCATATTGTACATTGTTACCTAACATTGCTACACATTTGTTGAGATCAATTTCTTTGAAATATACCAGGCAATTTTTTCACTTTTTCACAACTAAATTCACCCATTAACGTTAGTGAAAACACAATCCAACTGAAGGGAACCCTTTCCTCTGATCAACCCAAATCCCAATGCGGGCAAGGTGAGAGCATACTCGAAAGGGGATCGTTAGCGTAACCAAAACTGCTGAAAGAGTAATGAAAGGAGGTAACAATCAACTCAACCACTTATTCAACGGGAGGATTGAAAATGAAAGTACATTACTGAAATTAAATATGCAACTCGACCACTTGTTCAACGGGAGCATGTTGACGGCTTAGCCAATCAGCAATATGATGAAGTGATGCATTACAATATATAAATAGGCGGCAAGCCAACCTCTTCCACTTATTCAGCGGGTGATGCAAGAAATGAACCCTGAAACTATAGATTGAAATGATGCCAGTCTCTTCCACAAAGTGGGGATACAAAATATAAAGTGCAGAAAGTAAAGAGCTGATCAGTACTACTGATTCAGCATTACAATGTGATGAACAATCTGCAAATACGATCAGATGTAGAAACCAATGAACTCCAGAATGTTAGGAAATGAACTCCAAACAAGTACAAGCTATCCAGCATATGAAATATAGTAAAAAGGACTGAAATATTAGGTCTGATATAAAAATTGCAGCAATCAGAAATTCATACCAGCAAGCCCTAGAATCACCAAAACGCTCATAACTTCGTCACAACACCTCCAATTGATGTGAAATCAAGTGCAAAGGAAGCATAAGAGAAGGGCGACCAAGTACAAACCAAGAAATAGCAGCAAGCAACCTCTGATATTTTATGCACGTTTCCCAATGCAATGGTAGGCAAAGTACAACCTCCAATAAAGGGCGACCAGCAAGATAAAATCCAAATCACCTCTGAAAAATCTGAAAACTTGCAAGAAGGGGCGCCCCAGGTAGACTTGAACAATAAGCCAATACCCAGAACCAACAAAAAATTGTGCAAGGAGCTATGATCAAAAAATGTGCTTCAGCCAAGCACCACACCAGCATTACCAAAAACCGATAAAAATGCAAGAACTCAACTACAATGTGCTCGATCTGTTCTCAAGGATTAAGAACAGCCAAATCTCAACTAGTTGCTATTTTTCAAGCAAGAAGTCAAGCCAAAGCTAGGAGGTATGCATTCCTCGAAGCAACTCACTAACCATTCCGGCAACATAACATTACTATAGATATAAGATGATGAACTAAGAGCCCAATGCTCTTATTTATAACATTTCCTGTTACAAATTCAAATTCAATCTCCCTCCAAATGGACGCCAAAACCAAACTCAAATTCACAATGCCCATTAGTGTCATTTGCATTTCATTTCTCCAAGTCCTCCTCCTCCAAGAAGTATTATACTTTATTAAAATGTCAATAAAGTATATTATGGTGTCCAAAGTAATAATAAAGTGAAATAATTTATTAAATTGATTTAATTCCTCCAGGCTAGGCGTCAAAACAATAAAGTGAAATATAAATCTAATTGGCAACTTATTTCTCCAAGGCGTCCAAACATGCTTTTTAAATATTTCACTTAAAATAAAATTCTCATCAAATATCAAACTTGCCAAAATAATCACCTCAAATGCTGGAGACCAACTAAATATACTGCCCTGCCCGAAATAGCCATAATACCAAGTTGTTGAAACACTGCCAAAAATAGCACCAAGGGTGTTGGAGACCAAACTGCTCAAATTGACATGCCAGATATAGCCACTGAATTGAACTGCAGAAACCCTGCCAAAAATAGTACAGCTATAAATAGAACTTACTAAAAATAGCATACTGCTAAAAATAGTACGGCTATAAATAGAACTTACTAAAAATAGCATACTGCTAAAAATAGTAAGTTGTTCCAAACTCATTTTAACCACAATCCGAGCAACCGTCATACTTACTAAAAATAGTAAGTCCAGAAAATTTCTCTGATTCAATTGCATGTCACGCTATCGTGAAGTTCTCTGAAAACCCAAAAGGAATTCATAATCCGAACTGTAAAAATCCAACATGCAACCGTCGTAACTTATTAAAAATAGTAAGTCCAAAAAAGTTCTCTGATTCAGTTGCATGTCATACCACTGCAAAGCTCTTTGAAAACCCAGAAAGAATCTTGCAACCAGACTACAAAACTCCAACATGCAAACCCCTGAATCCTCAAAGAAAACCTCCAAGCAACTGGAAACCCTAATTCTGCTTCTGACTAGCCTACGAGCATCCGGGAATAGGCTAACAGTCATTGGAAAGTGTACTGCTAAAAATGGGGACATTACATTCTTCTCCTAAGTTGCACTTAGGGACGAGCAATTTTGTAATATTCATACTTCACCTTGAATATATTTTTTACCTAAGTGTAATATTGCACCTAATTAATAAGTTTTACTTAGGATATAAGAAATATTTATTTATCCTCACCTAGGTAGCTAATAATGGTATGTACATACACCTAGAATTGAGCACACTAGTGCCACCATTGCCTCATTAATCCCAAATGGACAGTAGTTAGGTGCCACCTCTATTCAATCACGACCACCTCTATCGTAGAGTGAATTAACTGGTCCATTGATTGGTAGTTAAACTCATGACCTCTAGGCATGCCATTTCCTTGAATCATGCATCTAGGAAGCCTATTTGTATGTACTTCATCCATCCATTTGGTTGTTGATTTTGATTATTGATTTCCTCTATTTTGGAATAGCATCTCGTATTTGGATATTGCAACCCTCATTGTTTCCATGCTTACTTATTTCTTCGTTCATATAGATCTAGGCTTATGTGATTGGATTCCCATTGGATCTTACAAGTAAAAACTACTAAAATGGGTTGAAAAGCTAAAATTATCTGCTAAAAGGTGTCAATGGATCATGCAAAAGCCATACAAGGAATATTCAGAATTACAGTATACCTTTGTCACGCTCATAAACACAAGATCTCAACTAAATCATTGGATTTTGTGTTCCCTTTATAATCTGGTTTGTTTGAGAAACATATTGGCCATGCCGTGCTTGTTTTATATATTTATCTACATTATAAAGGGGAAGTATAATGGGTCCAACAATACAAAAGATCTTGAGTTTGGTCTTTGGTGGCAACTTTCAGAACAGCAATCTGACCATTTTGTATAATTATGTTCTGATCTCAGCATGGAAGTGATTTTTATTGAACTGTAAAAATCAGGTATACTTCCATGGCAATCATTTACGGCTGGTGTATTTATATGTGTGCACAATGAGTACCTAAACCAGTTTTAAAATGTAAACCTTCTTGAGTAGGGATTGACTGAAAGATAAATGCAGATATTGGATGCAAACGGGAAAACCTCAAAAAAACACAAATAGAAGTGAATACAGAAAACAGTCAGCACAACCAAGACAATACCAACAACTAGATCTAAGAGGTCAACAATCTTCAAGACATTTCTAAAACACAATTGGGACCACACAACAAGCAAGCTCAACGATGCCATCTAGGCTATTACATTGAGTTCTTGCATATCTACACAATGTAGCACACCAGATCTGTTCCCTATCTGACTTTAAAAAAAGAAAAACAGCAGATACAAGCCATGATTTAAAGACAGTAATGGCTAAAAGCATAGACTTGGAATTACCTTTGCATCATCAATAAATAGCATCAAAGAAAGTGACAATAACACTTATTGTAGGCTTCTAGAAGGCTTCAAATCATATTTCATATCAGTAATGCAGCAATAGAAATATATTTACATACCCAAACAAGCCACATGGTTGAAAATACAGCACAACTTTGTCTCCGGTAGTCTGATTTGTCATTAGCATTTCACCAGGTGAATCAATCCAAGTACGTCCAAAAATCAGATTATGAACTTTTGTTGGAGGTGGCACCAAATCAAGTACCTCCCCAGATTTTTTTAACACTACACGTGTTCTGAAAAAGTAAACAGGCAAAACACAAATTACCTTTAGTTCCAGTACCAGGAAAAATACATGATGTCTATAGCTACCAATTAACAATTCAGTCTCAGAAAATCAAAATGTTGAAATCCTCCCTTCAACAGACTCATGGATGCACTATAATCATCTATTAAGAAGATATAGCAATCATCATTGCATTTGAAACTGATTGACATCATATTGCAGACTAAAAAGCTAATATTGCTTAATATGAGGAATCATGAGTGTTGAGTGTCACTATACCAGGACAAGACACAACTCTCATCTCCCATGTTAAACAACAAAAGCCTTCCATTCAATTTAACAAAAGCCTAAGGGAAACACATATACCTCCCCTTCAATGTCTATGTCTTCAATCTATAATTTAAATGCAGCTTCTATGGATGCAAGCCATCCCACCCATGTATGAGCAGACTTAAAATGCAGGTTCTGTGGATGCAAATCATCCACCTACATATAAGAAAACATTAAATGCAGCGTGTATGGATGCACACCATCTGCCCACGTATGAGCTTACTATAAATGCAACTTCCATGAATGCCTCTAGTAATTTGGTTTCTCAAGACACAATAAATTATGCATTCATATGTCCATTCGACAGGCTACAACTATGAGATCAAAGAAGATGAAGAAAACAGATATTCAAGAATTTTACCGTCCAAGTGGGTATATATCAACAGAGTTTCCAAGAAACTTGGTTTTTACTTTTGAAGTAATAGTATAAGTAAAATGCTCGTTTTCTGCAAATGCTGAGCTCATTGGAGGATGATGGCAAACCTGTCAGCAATTTTTTTCTAGTTTAAATTAAATAAACTTACTAAGCAGCAATAACATGAATGAACAGAACATCGAAGGCCAAGCCAGAAGAGGACTTGTAGTTTAAACTACAGGAAAGTTCTTTCCAACTATAAAGAAGCTCCCAGAAAAAACAAATCTAGTTACCTGCTCTGCAATAAATGTAATCCCTCCATGATTGACCATTTCATAGGTTTCTCCAAGAATTGGATTGAAAGGGTTCCAAGTTCTCTGGAATGCATAATAAATAGAAATTGCCCATGATGCTGACAAAATTATAAATCTAAACTGCATTAGTCTAGTGAAGGGTAACTTCTTCAAAATAAGATATTTAGACAGAATAAAATTAAAAACCTACATAAAAAACAGACCAAAAATATGATTAAACTCACATGCATAAACCATCTTAAGATGGGGATCCTCACACTCATCTGCCAGATCTAGCAAATAAGAGTACTCCATTATCTGCAACACAAAGAGTCAAAGCAAACTAAGATAATCACCACACTTCATAAATTTTCAACATTACAGCCAGACTTCAGATGTGTTATACCTCAGCCATCCTCTGAAGCACTGTCATGGGCTCAAAAATTATGACTGGGAGGGTAACCAGGGATGTGATATCTGATCCAATATATTTTTGCATCATTCTCCAGTAACTATCCTGATCCTGAGAAGAACTCATTTAAACAGGTTAGACTTTGAACACAAAATCAATCACACTATGATAGTAACAATGGCTGGTTTTGGTAATGAAATTCTTGCAACTGTACAACACCATACTTCAACTGCAAAAACAGAGCCCATGCATCTAAGGAAGGATTGCAATGTCCCCTTTTGGGATTGCCTTAAATCTTGCCCTAGAATCACAAGTATAATGTAGTTAGGGTTATAATTTACCAATTAAATGCCTTAAGTAAGATAAATCTGGGTTTAGGTCCTGCAAGCATGTTAAATAATATTCATATGATCAAATATATATAATAAGTATCTTATCTATTTAAACCATGTGAATACATAACTAATTCAAATAATATAAATCATACAATTTCCATAATGCACACTGGAAGTTGGAAATACTGTGACTTGGATGAGAAGCATGATAAGTCCGCCCGAAGTTATCCGTACCAAGCCTAAGAGCGGATATACCATCCCTCTTGGCCCTCAAGTGGCAGACACTTCAGTCATCCAACATGGGGTGGTGCACTTGGTGGACAACTTGTATCTGCATTCCCTACCCTTGCAGCCTTATCCATCCCTCTCACGATCAACATGAATTTAAGGTTATTATCCACTCTAATGATCAACCATTGGGAAGATTGGAGATGAAGCTGCAATAGGATGCCCAAAGTATTTCCTCTTTTTAACCCCAAGGGCGGATAGGCAACCCCCCCGGCCCACTAATGGTAGACACACAGGCATCCATTAGGGATGGACTACTTAGCATGAAATCTCCCTCTCTTTAAGCCCAAGGGCGGATAAGCAACCCCCCTGGCCCACTAATGGCAGACACACGGGTATCCATTGTAGGTGGTCTACTTAGGATGAAAAGGTTATCCCCCTTGTACTTCCGTCTCTTCTTCCCATGGTTAATTGTAGAGGCATAAATATCTTATAATTGGACTAATAACTTAGTTTGAAATGCAGTCCTTATTGTTCTATATGAAATGCATGGAATTAATGTATTAAAAGCAGACATCAAATAGCATACCACAATATTTATAAAACTATGTTACTGCTATATCTCAGTTTGCAGATGTAATTTATTAGTGCAGAAGATTTACTTTGGTCGATCTGCTGTAATTGCAAATACTAATCTATCTATCTATATATATTATTTTCTCAATGGTTCCATTTGTTCTTAATATTCAGAAAATATTTCTTAGTGTAAATCAAATGAAGAAGAATCTATTATCCACATTTATTTAAAGAATCATAATTACTTAAAAGGCTCAATAATTGCTGCAAGCATCTTTATTGCATAATCGAATATTTATTTATTTATTTCTGTTCTTTTAATATCTTTTCAAATCTGTATTTACCTCTTTAAGATCTGTATATATCTCTTTGTTCTGCATATTTTTCCTGCTGGTACCTCTCCCTCTTCCTCCCTCCACATATTGATCTTATACCTTCCTTATACCTCTTCATAAAGAGAGGTGATCCTTGTAAGGGAGATGTCTTTATTGAAGGGAGGCATCTAAATGAAACAACTTCATTTTAATCTTAATTGCTATAACTTAAGCGCGGCTCTTCTTAAATATAATTGCTTCCTTTAAATAAACATATTTTTATTAAGATCGCTGCCTTTATATGGAATTGCTGTTACCTTTAAATGCAGCGCTGCCTTATTTATTATTACTGAACCGCTGCCATTCCTAATATATATATTATTTTATTATTATATTTATAAATTTATATTAGTTTTATATATGTTTTACTATTCATAGTATTATATTATAAAGATTATAATAATAATAATATTTAAATTGTTAAAATTTATATTTATATATTTTTTTAATACTTATATTATTATTTATTGCTTGGTTTTAGTGTTGCTATTTGATCATGGCTGGGCCATAACAAGGATAAAATTTCCTGCCTGATAATCTGCATTGTTTTGCTCCCCAGGAGCAGAAGGAAGGGGCACTACTCAGATACAAATCAACTTAACATGCAAACTACAAATAGTAATGTTAATATAGACGAGCTCCTCTAAACAGATAATGCATCTAATTGGCAACAGACTTTGAATACTAGCTTCCAAATGCAATGACTGGGAAAAAGGGTCTTAGCGTGTTTGAGCACACATCCAGGTGTAAGGCCCTCAAGTTTTATGTCTCTTGTTTTATCCTGAGGCTCTGTGATGCACATGCGGCATGCTTTCAATACTTTTTCAGCAAATAGATTATCTCTGTGGGTGCATGCATGGCTGTATTGAGATAGGGTGTCTAAAATCAGGACTGAACTACCTCATAAGGCTCTGTGATGCTCATTGTTGTAGAATGTTTTTGGTACCTTTATGGCAAGTAGATTATCTCTGTGGGTGCATGCATGGCAGTATTTATAAAGGGTGTCTAAAATCAGGACTGAAGTACCACATAACTTGTCTTGAATGTATGATCATAATTATGTCCTTGCATTGATGCTTGCAGTTAAGGGCCATGCTTGGCTATTGTAATGTCTTGTTGAGAGTTGTACATGTTGATTTAGGAATCATCCATATGAGGTGTTTCAGAGGCTAACTGTGTTTGGTGCCTTGGTCTGTGTTGTAAACCTTCTTGAAATTCAGCAATAGATATCTCGTGTTTGCGGAGGTTTCCAAGAAAGGAAGCAGCAAAAAACTCTTTTTCAGACAGACAGGCTTGGAGAGCCTTAAGAGTCCTACAACTGGTTCATGCAGACATTTGTGGACCAATGAATACAGCATTAGTCACTGGTGCCAGGTATTTTCTTCTATTTGTAGATGATTTCAGTAGGAAAAATGTGGGTGTATTTTCTAAAGTTAAAATCCGATGTATTTAAGGAATTTCAAAAGTTCAAAACATTAGTAGAAAAACAATATGGTTGTTCAATAATCACTCTTAGGTCTAAGAATGGAGGAGAATTTTGTTCCAATGAATTCAATGACTTTTGTACTAAACACAATATAAAACGACAATACACAACACCCTATACTCCACAGCAGAATGAAGTAGTTGAGAGAAGGAATCATACAATTATGGAGATGGATCGGTGTATGATGGAGAACAAGAGTGTTCCCAAGGAGTTTTGGGTTGAGGCAATTTACACTACAGTTTATCTACTCAATAGGTCTCTTACATAGGCAATGAAGGAGAAAACCCCAAAGGAAGCATCGTCTAGGAAGAAACCCAAAGTGAGTCATCTTAAGGTCTTTGGTTCTCTAGCATATGTCTGGATTCCAAATGAAAAGATAACTAAGTTAGACCCTAAGAGTAAGAAATTAATACTTATAAGGTATAGTAACAATCATAAAGCCTACCAATTGATTGATGTGAACGCTAACCGCTTGACTTTCAATAGAGACGTAATTGATGAGGAAACTAGGCCCTTTCAACTCTCACCAGAGTTAAAAATTACTGAAGAACAACCTGTTGTGGCTAAGGATTTAGGTATTAAGCTTCACAAAGCTTCACCTGAAGGGGAGGGGAGGAGGGGATTATGAGCATGAAGGGTCTCCCAACTAGGTAACACTACCAGAAGACTTTCTTAATGATAACCTAGATCAACATCCAAATGGCATAGAAATAGGCAACCCAAGTTATCATGACAACACTGGTTTAGCAAAAGAGACTTCTGAGAAGATACCAAAGTGTTGGGAAAGCACCATTTGAGATGTTCAAGATGATGAAATGATTGAGGGAAAATCATTGAGGTAAGAGTAAGAACACAGATAACTTTGATCTTATGGCCAATCTTTAAGGAGTTTATGAGCTCCAATAATTTGCAGAGGCAAAAGGGAAACCTAAATGGGAAAAAGCCATGGAAACAAAACATAAAAGTCTTATGAAAAATATGATTTGGGATCCTTCAAATCTTCCACCAGGGAAGAAACCCATTGGCTGGAAATGGGTGTACAAAGTCAAGTACAAAGATGATAGTACACTTGACAAATACAAAGCTCCATTGGTTGCTTAAGGGTTCTCATAGAGAGAGGGCATTGACTATGAGGAGACCTTTTCTCCTACAACAAAGATGAGCACCATCTATTTAGTTCTAGCCACGACAGCACAGTTTGGTTGGAAAGTTCATCAAATGGACATAAAGAGTGCCTTCCTCAATGGCAATTTGGAGGAAAAAGTGTACATGTCTCAACCTCAAGGTTTCCAAGTTGGAGGAAAGGAGCATTAGGTATGTAGACTAAAGAAAGCTCTATATGGCCTAAAGTAGGCACCCAGGGCATGGTACATTAAAATAGACAAGTATTTAGTTGAACAAGGATTCTGGAGAAGTCCTTCGGATTCAAATCTATATGTCAAAAGCATAGGCAATGAGATAATTCTACTGGTCATTTATGTAGATGATATCATCATTACAGGTAGTGAGGTGCATTTGATTGAACAAATCAAATGTAATTTGAGTAAATCTTTTGACATGACCAATTTAGGCCTCCTACATTACTACCCAGGTGTAGAAGTTTGGCAAACAAGTGGTGGTATTTTTATTTCTCAATCCAAATATGCCAAGAGTTTGCTTGATAGTTCAAAATGATAGATTGCAAAATCGCATCTACACCTATGGAAAAGGGCTAAAGCTTTTACCCAAAGCACTCTCAAAAGTAATAAATGAGTCAACATTCGGGCAACTTGTGGGTAGCCTTATTTATCTTATAGCCGCTAGACCTAATTTGAGCTTTGTTGTGAGTTTTATCTCCAAATTCATGACAGCCCCAAAGGTACAACATTGGGTTGCAGCAAATAGGTTGCTGAGATATGTGAAAGGGACACTTGACTTTGACATTCTATATAGCCAAAGCAAAGATCCTAGGCTAGTTGGGCTCACAAATTCAAAGTGGGAAAATTCTATTGATGAAAGAAAATCCACTTCTGAATATATTTTCAACCTTGGTACGGGTGCAATCAAATGGACCAGCAAGAAGCAACAGACAGTAGCTCTTTCCTCAACAAAAGCAAAGTGTCGAGGAACAATAAAATCAACATGTGAGGCAATATGGTTTTGAAGGATGCTTTCAAACATGCACATGTCTCAAGCAAGGCCTTCACCCTTGTATTGTGACAATCAAGGGGTGTTAAAGCTTGCCAAGAATCCAATCTTCCATGAGCGTACCAAACATGTGGAGCTTCATTGTCATTTCATCGAGCAACTTGTAGAAGATGACTCGGTGATGTTGCAATATTATCCTTCTGAGGGTCAAACTACAAACATTCTTACCAAGTCATTGGGTCCTAACAAATTTGTCAAATTTTGGGATAAGCTTGGTGTAGTTAGTAGATTGACCATTAAGGGAGGGTATTGAAGTAATATTGTTATTTAGTATATAATAGTCAATTAGTCTTTAGGATAGACTTTAGGAATATTCTTTATTCTTTTATTTAAGTTTTTATCCTTTTGCTTTATTAGTTGTCGCTCTTATCCTTTCCGAATAAAACATTTGTAATTCTTATTTAAAGAGACTTTCGCTCCTTGTTTAGTATTGAATATCTTGGTAATTGTTGTGACCTTTTCACACATCGCCCCATTCAAATGGGGACCCCCTAGTTTTTGCTCCTTTCTGGTCTTTTGGCTTTAGCTTTGCGTCTCTCTCTCTCTCTCTCTCTCTCTAATCTTTTGTCCTTTCAGGGATGTCTCTGAATTTGACCTATTTTGGAATTTTGGCCGTCTATGAAATTAGGGTTTTCATTCTTTAGGCAAGTTTGAAGTTAAATTGAGTTAGCTAATTGACATTTGAGCTTAACATTGCTGTCACAACGTTTCAAGCAGGATCCCATCAAATTTTCACTGGAATCTGACAACTTACTATTTTTAGTAAGTACCTACTTTGGGGCCTTTTCCTCATAATTTTGGGATTTTGACGGCTTCATCACATTCAGGGTACTCCAAGATACTTGAACGCAAAATTTGGGCAGAATCAGACAACTTGCTATTTTTAGCAGTTCAGGCTTCAAGAGTCATTTTCAGGATGCGCATGTATGATTTTCAAATGCATGTCTGGGGAATGTTTCTGGGTTTTTCAAGACCTTCGCAGTGATGTAACATGCAAACCGAGATGATGACTTTTAACTGTTCAGCCTTCAAAGGCTATTTTTAGGGTTTGCATGCAGAGTTTTTCAATGCATGTCTGGATATTCCTTATGGGTTTTTCGAGAGCTTTGCAACGATA
The DNA here is from genome assembly GCA_007115665.2 of Sequoiadendron giganteum. NCBI lineage: Eukaryota > Viridiplantae > Streptophyta > Pinopsida > Cupressales > Cupressaceae > Sequoiadendron > Sequoiadendron giganteum. Next base: position 396,074,136 of record CM021103.1, read on the forward strand.
TGACATGCAAGCAGAAGGGATCAATTTTCAAAGACTTACTATTTTTAGCCAGTGTCACATGCAGACCAGTTTTCTGGGTTTTTCTGAGATCCCTCGGGTAGTGTGACATGCAAATTCATCTGACAATCGGTTGATCACTTTTTCAAGCACTTACTATAAATAGAAGGTTCACTCCAGCAGCCACCCGACACTTCAGTATCACGAACAGAGCAGCATGCAACAAAAACGAGATCAAACGGAAGTCATTTGAGCCACATGCAAGTCAAATTAGGGTTTCCAGCTTCGATGCCTAAAAAGAGGGGTAAAAAGCCAGAATTTCAAAAAACGAAGATATCCCATCACGATCAGTATCCTTCAAGCAATCTATTAGCAAAATTTGGGCGCAATCCAAGAACTTACTATTTATAGTAAGTTGTCTCCAGAACAGGGCTATAAATAGCAGGTCAGCACGAGGGCCAGGTGTGAACAAGTTCGCCAAGCGATGAGGACCACGCGGCGAAAATTTCAAGTCAAACGGAGTTGCAAAAGTCAAGCAATTTTAGGGTTTGCTAAAAATAGCAGATGAGCTTGGGCAACAAGTATAAATAGGGTAGCAGGGCCATAAGAGGCATATCACACCAGCTCCAGAGTCAGAAGGTGGAAGCCATGAGGAGTCACACATCTCCGAAATTTACTAAAATAGAGTAGCTGAGGTGTTGAAAATTTCCAAGTCTGTAAGAGTTGAGGCTGGCAAAAAATTTGCCTAAGTCAAAAATGGAAGTGTACCCTCTCATATGCACCCATCATGGAGGAGGAGATATGAAAAGTTTCCAAGATATTCAAAATAAAAGCAGCCTACCTCAAATGCGCCCTCACCTTGAAGTAGAGGACTTGTAAAAAAGTCTAAAGCATTGAAATAAAAGTGCAAAGGTGGAAATGCACCATCAAGCAAGGAGTGATGATTGAAAATTTTCTAAGTGAAGAGAATTAATAGAAGCCCCTCTCAAATGCGCCCATGAAGGGGATGAAAAATGTTGAAGATATTTCCAAGTGTTGAAAATAAAAGCAAGGGGTCTCAAATGCGCCCTCAAGAAGGAAGGGACTTAGAATTTTTCTAAGTCATGAAAATTGCAGCTGCATACCTCAAATGCGCCCAGCAATCAAGTGGGAATAAAATAATTTTTCTAAGTGTTAAAAATGGAAGTAGCACATGCAAAAGGCGCCTAGGAGATAGGTGGCATCAAGAAAAGTTTCTAAGTTGAGGATAGAAGCTTGACCCCCCAGAATGCGCCCAAGGTAGCTTGCTGGTTGAAAATTTTCTAAGGCACGAAATAAAAGCATGCCTACCTAAATGCGCCCACCTTGCATAAAGCCACCTCAAAGGTTTCTAAGGCACGAAATGGGAGTAGATTATGTCAAATGCGCCCATGAAGAAAAACGCCTAGGGCATATGAAAATCAAAGCTTGCACATGAAAATGCGCCCAGCTCAAGCAAGGAAGGAAAATGCCTAAGGCGTTAGAAGATGAAAGTTGAGGGTATAGAATGCGCCCACCTTGGAGCAAGGGTGAGGATTAAAATTCTTCTAAGGCATGAACAAAAATGAAAGTAGCCCATATAGGCCCAAGAGGGAGATAATACTTGGAAAAGTTTCTAAGTCTGTGAAAGTGAAAGCTTGGCCTAGCAAATGCGCCCATGATGAAGAGGAGTTGAAGATTATTTTTCTAAGGCGTGAGAAATTTCCAAAGCAAGGTAAAATAGAAGAAGGCCTTCCAAAGTGTGCCCAAGGTAAGTTAATTAAATTAAAAAGTTTCTAAGGCATTTCCTAAGGTGAAGATGAGAAATACACCTGAGGAGGAGGTAACATTAAAATTTCCAAAGGCAAGGTGAAAGGCGCCCATGAACAGGAGGGAATTTCTTCAGGAAGTCAAGGAAAAATGCCAAGGCATGAAAAATGAAGACTGTAGGTGTGGAATACATCCAGAATAAAATGGAACAAACCTTAGCAAATTTTATTATTTTTCAAAATAATAAAAATTAAACTTACCCCTTCATCCGGATACACATGAAAATGATGATTTATGAGGGGAAATTTCTTCTGGGTATTGGACATTTCCCATTGGGAGATGATTTTAAAATTTTCCACACCTTACTTGTGTTGTTTCGACAGAGATTTTTGCCTGGCACCCGTTTGATGAATTTCCTAGGCGAAAATAAATTTTCTAAGGCAGAGAAATGTTTTTTTTTACACAAAAAATGCCTCGGCTAGTGATGTCAAATGAGCGCCTAGATTACAGAGGATGAAATTTATAAAGCAGACAAAATTGTCTAAGGAAAGGGAAAAGAAAACAACAAGGGGGTCAAATACACTCACAAGGAAGAGGTGAAATTTGTCTAAGGCATGAAGAATTTGAAGATGAAATGAAGCTCGAACATCAAGTGTTCAAATGCGTCCTCAAGGTGAAATATTTTCTAAGGCACAAACTCCGGGCACAAGGTGGTGGATGCACCCTTGAAGAGGACCTCATGAAATAAACACCATACACCCAGTTGTTGAAAAGTTATGAAAGTTTGCTGGAAATGATGAACTCTATCACATCCGGAGATCAATCAATCAGAACATGGAAATCAGGTAAGTGAAGTGAATTTATATCATAAGCGTTCTGATGCTCTTCTTTTTGTTTTGCAGGATGAACACCGAAGCCAGAGCGTGAGGGTTTGAGGTGATGAAGCTGGTCGACGTTACAACTTTGGAAAAAGGAAACAGCAGTGAAGATTTGTCTAAGGCATTAAGAACGTGATGCAAAAGAGGCCAAATGCGCCCAAGGCAGTGGGCTAGAGAAATATGAAAGTTACGAGGAAGAAGTACGTCTAGGAATTAAAGCAACAAAAGGATTTAACGGAGAAAAACTTTTTGCAAGGAGGGTTCGAACTGAGTGTTGTTGTGTGCTTGCCTCCTCCTAGCACAACAGAATTGGCAGGCAAAATAGTGGGAACGCGTTTCTGGACAAGAACCTTCTAGCAGATGGTGATGGGCTTGATTGCTCATTATGGTTCCTGCACGGGAGTGGAGAATCTTCTGTGCATTTATTACCCACTCCTCTCGATGGCGGTTTTTAGGGCAGAAACCCTAATTAGGGCATATGTGGCTCAATCTGAGCCCTTTATTGTAATCAGATCTAAGCCATCCATTGGTGATCAAGAAGTTAGAGAGTAGAGAAGATAGAAGTTAGAATAGATAGAGAGTTAGTTAGAAGTTAGCTTAGTTTGAAAAGGAAAGAAAAGCTTTCCCTTTGAAAGTTTTTGTAAAAGGTTGTTGTGGAGGACTCTCATAATATAAAGAATTTCATTGATCGGTGATTCTCTCTTTCGTTGTGAGCAGTTGACAAGACTTTTTCATCTTTCCAATTCAAGTAGATTAGAGTAAAGTAGACTTTATTTTATGCAAGTAGTTATTAGTTGTTGAATGCGGTGTTTGATTTGAGCAATTCTTCTTTCATCCACACCACTAGCGGGCTCGCTGATGGTGAGTTCACCCTGTGTGGTCAACTGGAGCATTGGCGCTTAACTTCAATTGTGATTCGTATGTCCACATGCATCGTTGTGATGGTGTGTGCATGTCGTGTTATGATCTGAACATCTTACTCATCCTTTGAAGATTGCACCAATTTTGTGGAAGTTGTCCTAAGGGAGGCGAAGCAAAGTCTTGTTTGAAGTCTGTTAAAGTTGATCCTCGTGTTCCACCTTTAGGAGTAGAAATTAGAATCCCTACCCTTATCCCTTTTAAATTCAGCATTTTCCCGGTTAGTCTAGAAATCAGAGTGTCATAGTCAAATCTTTCATCTGCTTTAAGAAGTTGAACAATTACGTAAGTCCCCTTGGAATACCCGGCATATTCACATCAACCAACTGAGCCTATTCGCGATATAAGGAACCTTAGAGTTGAACGCATGATCTTTCATGCAATCTTAGCATGCGAAATACTTTGATCAAGAGAGGATAGAGCATCCGTTGGATAACTTTATTCTGTGTTGGTACGGTCCTAAAACACTCGTCAACAGTAATCATTATGTGTTCTATTTTTCTGTAATAGTAATTTACTAAAAAGGTATTATTAATTTAGTATCTTTCAAACCATAATGATTTTTTACCTACAAATTTGCCACTTTGTGTCTTGTGCAATCTAAATATCGTTGTAAAGTGGTTATATTCCAGCTCTAATGGATCTCCAAATTTAATTGTTTTTTGCAAACCCAAAGTCTAGTCTAGTGTCTTGAAATGGTCTGGAATCTAGACGTTGCTTTTCCCTAACTCTCCAAAGTTGACCATCAAGAATTATAGTCTATGGAGCCATAAAATATTCACCATGTGTGAGTATTGTGATCTTGATCAAATTGTGTTGAACTAGGAGGGAAGACCTACAAATAATCTACAAGATTATGACAAGATGCATAAGGAATCTTTGATGCTTCTAAAAGTATCTATTGTTGATGCATTAGTGCCAACAGTTAGAAATGCCATTGTAGCTTCAGCATTGTGAGAAAGTCTCAAAACAAAATACCAAGCATTTAAAGCCAAGAGAGCTTTGTATTTCAAAAATATTATGTTTTCCAATAATTTTTAGGAAGGAGGATCTACTTTTTACCATCTTTTGCATTTGAAGGATCTCAATGATCAATTGGAAGCTATTGAAAAGCTAGTAGATTATCAAGATTTGGTTGCTTTGGTAATGCATAGTTCAACATCATAGATTGAGTTTGTGCATCTAATTTTGAAGACTCAAGAACTTCAAAGGCAACTAGTTCAATTGCTGAATCTTTAAAGGATGGTAGTTCAACACAAAGATCCAAGTGGAAGTTTTACTTCTATAAAGAGCTAGGACAGTTCAAGAAATATAGTAAGAAGTGACATTGAGATCTTGCAAGTGATCAAAAGAAGTCACAGTATACAAATTTTGCTAAGGATGAACAAGGAGCGATGGATGACTTTGCTTTTGTGGCATCACAACACTAGTCTATTGAGTCTACAACTTGGTATTTTTGAATTTGGTGCATCTTGACTCTTTACATGTCACAAAGACTAATATGTAAGTTTAGTTGAGGATAAAAGTAGAAGTGAATTTGTTTTTTTGGGTGACAAATGGACCCACTTTGTAAGAGGATGTGGGAATGTTAGGGTTACTTTGAATAATGAGGTGAACTATACATTTAAGAATGTTCCTTATGTCCTTGACATGCATAAAATCTACTACTTCTAAGTGAGATTACTAAGAACCCTACTCTTTGTGTAAAGTTTCAAGGAAACAAATGTATGGTAACTACTCTTCAAGATAACAAAGTGATTGCTATTGGAATTGGTGAAGAAGGATTGTATAAATTTGAAATGACCACCCTTGATTATTTTTAAATAACTCACTATATGCTGATTGGATAGTTTTGCTGATGTATTTGTTTATCTTGTTTTCATGTGTTTGCATCAAGGCTACCCCAAGTTTCTGGGACGGGGACGGCAGGACGAGTCCCCAAGTTTCCGATTTTTTAGGCCAAATTTAGGGACGACGAGGGACGGCTATATAAAATATAGGGAAATTTTAAATATTCATATGAAAACATGGATAAAGCATACATAATATACATCATAGAACCTTAACATATAACATTTGTGTTCAACATTCTTTGTCAATACTCAATACACATTGAAAATTCAGAATTAACATACATGAATCATAATACAACCTCCAAGTTAAAATTTATAAACTTATATCAAATTACATAAGGTTATTTCCAGCTCACAAATTGGGAGAACATTTGTGATTACAATGAAGATTGTTTCACCTAGGTTATTGATTACTTGGCACAAAACAATAATGAATAGCTGAGGCATCTGAAGGCAGAATTATTGTAGTTTGCTGGGAGTGTGGACTACTGGAAGTAAATTCAATGCTGGTGTATTGTCTGATATGGATTTGAGCAGTTAAATGTGGGGACAATTGCTGCACTCAAGGAGTTTTGGGCATCAAATTGCCTTAATATTCAGCCTATTTCCAATTGTGAAGAAGTAAGAACTGTTTAAAAATGTCAAAATCCTAAGTCTTTGTCTCTAAAACCTGTTAGTGAACAACAAGCAAATAAATTCAAGTTTACACACTTTTGGAATAATTTTTTGTTATTTTTATGTATCTCTAATAGAGCATCAAATATTTATCTTGTGAGTGTTCCAAATATTGTGAAAGATATATGAAAATAATTTAAACGAACAACTCATAAACCAAAAAATTGAAAACTATTATAAATATATATATATATATATATATATATATATATATAATTTTTAAAACATGCTTTGACGTGGGGGACTCCTGGGGGAAGGCTCAAGCGTCCCCTGGCCGTCCCTGGGACCGGTCAGCCGTCCCTATTTGGTCAACGGCATCCCCCCGTCCCGGGGACGTTTCCTGTGCTTTTTGAAAAAAGAGGGACGGTCCCCTACCGTCTCCCTGCCGTCCCCCCGTACCCGGGACGGGGCATTTTAGGGGAGGGACGCGTCCCTAGGTTTCCCTAGTTTGCATCATAACAAAGAGTGCATAGGAAATAAAACATAAACAAAAAATGCATTAAAAGCTTTCTTTTCAAAATGATTCATAACAACTCATAGTAGCATTGAAGACCATCGCATTTCAGACTTAAAGGAATATAATTTTCAGACCTGATACAAGAGTTGCAGACCTGATTACATTCAAATTAAGTCCATTCCTTGATCATACAATGAGCAGCAAATGCATGCAGCTCCTCAAGAAGACTCAAAATGCATAAGCTAACAAACTCCAGCACTCCCCTTCACTTTGGCCAACAATCAACTAAGTTTAGAATCCATTGACACACTGTTGCAGTCACCTAAAGTTGTTGCTCTGAGGAGGCAGACTGAAAGAGGCAAACCCACAAAATGGGACGGCTCCCTAGGAGTGACGTCCAGCTCCAATTAATCAAATCTCAACCAAAAATGACAAATAAATACTCAAAATGAAGCGCCCAGCAGAGAGTAGTCTTTAGGAACAATGCCTAGAACGAGTTTCCAATCACCCACTAAGTAATGAGCAAGTTAGTACTTCCAGCCACTATGTAAAATGGACTTCCAAAATTCTGGAAATGAATATCAGACCTCTGTAAATGCGTTTTTTAACACCTCTAATCATCACCCAAAAGAAGCTAAACAACAAGCACACCAAAATCTTTGAACCCACATCAAAACACTAAGAAAATCTTCATTATTCAACCCCAAAAAGATGAAAAATCAAGAGCTCTGTAAGCACAACGGTGATCCCTGAAGTAGAACCACTCCAACCAGCTAGGGTGAATCTCTCACCACCGAAACCAGCACTAGAAATGAGGGTTTTTGTCTTCAATCAGCTACAATCAAAATCTAGAATCATTCTGGCAAAGTTTCCTTAAGTTACCAAAATATCCATATCTTCAAATGAGAGCTCCAAATGAATAAATAGAGAAAGAGGGAGAAATTAGGGCAACATCACTTTGAATTCACTTTTCCCTCCAAAACCCCACGCCCTCTTCATGAGCCTTTTTATTTTATTTTATTCAAAATACCTCCCTTGGGTGTCTGCTCATAAGGAAACTATTTTGCTTTTGTTGCATTCTAAAACAACATTAAGTCATTACATTAGGCTCCAAGGTACTTTTTACATGACCCCCTAACCCCTTCACTTAAGTTAAAGAAACTTTATTAAAATAACTTAAGTGAGAAATACAAATAATAATTAAATCAAACCTTAGCCATGCCAATGCCCAAATTGGAAAGACACTGTTGAAGTAGCCTTGGCCAAGACCAATTACCAAAAATAGACTTACATTTTATAGCAACTACCAAAAATAGACTTACATTTTATAGCAACTACTAAAAATAGTAAATACTCCAAATCACCAAACTAACACAAAACATTAGAGTTCATCTAACAACTACCACACACTGCCCAAATAGGAAACCCTGCACTGCACTGCTGTCGGGACTGTTAGTGTTTCTTAGATCAGATCATATAACAAAAAGTACTTAAAATATTGCAACACATAAGATAATAAGCACAACAAGATACCCTAGGAAAACCCTCCTCTTGAGGGAGAAAAACCCAGCAAATAATCCTCTTATATAATATAGAACAAGAGCAGAAATTTGCTTACAACTCAGGCCCAGCAATGGCCAATAATAGATACAATGAAGTCACACCTCTCCTAGATGCAAAAGATACAAATGAATATGTTCTTCCTTGAAATCGGACTGTTGCTACAAAAGTGCGAACTCCTTCTCTAGATGCGAATATGCTTAATGAACTTGAATGATAAATGACAAGGAGTGACCTTGTATATATACAATTGAGGCACCTCCTCAATTAAGTCGGCTCCCTTGGAAGAATATATAAATATATTAAATACAATGTAGGTCCGCCCAATGTATAAACAAAACATGCGAACCACTATAGGGTCGGCCCCTTTATGTTTATCACACATTAACAATATAAATTAAATAGCCGGCAGGCTATCATTTAATTTATGCTCTCTCCTCGAAGTGTGTGCGCTGGAAGTGCAACCCTAAGCTGCTTATAACATCAACACTCCCTCTCAGCTAGGGATGATACTTCCAACTGCACAAGACACATCATCTCAATGTGAAAACAAATAGGATATCACCTCATCGTGATATCACCATCATGGCTACCTCCATAGATGGTATGTACAAGTGCTCATCACTTAATGTGATGTTGTCACCTCAATGTGACTTTTACCATGGCTCCTCCAGAGGGTGAAACAAAAGTACAAGTAAGTCATCACGGATTCCCTCACGTGATGCTGTCATGGAGTCACACATGACATCCACCATAGCTCTCCCAGAGGGTGGAAACAAGGGCTTTCACCTCAAATCTCAAAAAGAAATGCACTACCAAGGGCTTGCACCTCAAATCTCTCTCAATAGAGAAATGCATTACCAAGGGCTTACACCTCAAATCTCTCTCAATAGAGAAATGCATTATCAAGGGCTTACACCTCAAATCTCTCTCAATAGAGAAATGCATTATCAATTTTAAGGATCACTGATACTGAGACTTCTTCTCAGTCAAGGCTGCATTCTCCACCATACCAAGCTTTTCTCGAAAGTACACAAACTTGATCCTGGAGAAAGGCTTGGTGAGAATGTCTGTCGTCTGCTCATCAGTGCTGATATATCTCAACTGTATAGCTTTCCTTAGTACCATATCTCTAATATAATGGTACTTGATCTCAACATGCTTTGTTCTGTCATGAAACACGGGATTGACAGAAAGCTTTACACAACTCTGGTTATCACAGTGTATAATGGTAGGCTCCATTGATTGTCCAAACAATCCTGTAAGGAGCTTACGAAGCCACACTGCCTCACGAGATGCCACACAAGCTACAATGTACTCTGCCTTGGTTGTACTTAATGCCACTGAAGACTGCTTCCTGCTTCACCAAGATATCATAGCAGAACCCAAACTGAAGCAACAACCCGAGGTACTCTTCCGATCTGAGACACATCCTGCCTAGTTAGAATCAGTAAAGCCATGTAACTCCAAGTCCTCACCTGAAGAATATCTCAACCCATATCCAATTGTGCCACGCAAATATCTCAGGATGTGTTTAGCTGCAACAAGATGTATTTGCCTTGGTTCACACATAAACTGGCTAAGTGCACTCACTGCATAGCAGATGTCAGGTCTAGTGTTAACTAGATACATCAATGAACCAATCAACTGTCTATACATCGTAGAATCCACTGGATCTGAACTAGTTGCAGCCTCCTTCAACTTATCTAGATTAGTCTCCATGGGTGTAGACATAGGTTTGCAGTCAATCATACCAAACCTTTTTAGAATGTCAATAGTATACTTGCCTTGACTTAGAATCATCTCATCTGGCTTTTGCCAAACTTCTAAGCCAAGGAAGTAATGCATGAGACCAAGATTCTTCATCTCAAACTCTGAAGCTAACTCCTTCTTGCATTTTAGAATTAGGTGTTCTTCACCAGTGATAATCAAATCATCAACATACAAAACCAAAATCAAAGCTTCACCTTTTACTACCTTGAAGTAGAGGTTAGAATCTGCATCATTCTTTGAGAAACCCAAAATCAATAGATAATGATCAATCCTTTCGTACCAAGCACGAGGAGCTTGCTTAAGACCATACAAGGCCTTCTTCAGATTGCAAACATGAGACTCCTTCCCATGCACCTCAAATCCTTCAGGTTGCTCAATGTAAACCTCTTCTTCTATTACACCATTCAGAAAGGTTGTCTTTACATCCATTTGGTGAATCTTCCATCCTCTAGATGCAGCAATAGCAATGATGGTTTTGACGGATGTAAATCGAGCCACAGGAGCAAAAGTTTCTTCATAGTCCACTCCCTCTTTTTGTGAGAACCCTCTAGCCACGAATCTTGCCTTGTGCTTCTCAATGCTCCCATCAGCTGCATGCTTGATTTTGAAGAGCCATTTAGAAGACACCATAGATTTGCCTTTGGGTCTAGGAACTATATCCCAAACATTGTTCTTAAGTATGGACTGATACTCCTCAGTCATGGCATCTTTCCACACTTGTTGACTAGAAGCTTCTTTGACGCTTGAGGGCTCTGACTCAATGATCTGACTCATCAAGGCAACATAACTAGAGAACTTATGAGGTCTCTTGCTTTCTCTAAAAGCTCCTCTTGGGGTTGCAAAACTTTCTGCCTCCTGCATTGTCCTACGAGCCCAAAGAGGTCTTTTCTTTCCAATCACAATATCTAAAGGCCCATCAGTAGGATCCAAGGGTTCAACTGGATCATCATCTTCTTTAGGTTTTGGAGCCTCCTTCCGATTCTCTGGAATATGGTCAACTTCCATATCTTGAGGAGGTTCTTCTTCATCGATCTCCATAGGAGTGCCCTTGGATCTTCTAAAGGCAACATCTTCCTCAAATGTGACATCTCTACTAATCTCAATGGACTTCTGACCGGGAATGTAGATTCTGTAGGCTTTCGATGTCTCGTTGTAGCCTACCAGAATTCCCTTCTTCCCAGAAGGTTCTAACTTTGTTCTCTTTTCCTTTGGAATATGAACATATATTGGACAACCAAAGATCCTCAAATGACTGACTTCTGGTTTCACCCCTGAGAATGCTTTTTCGGGAGTTTTATTCTCCAAGATCCTGTGGGGACTCCTGTTCTGAACATAGACGGCTGTCCTAGATGCCTCAGCCTAGAGAGAGATTTGCAGATCTTGATCATGAATCATAGCTTTGACCACTTCCACAATAGCCCTGTTTTTCCTTTCAACAATACCATTTTGTTGTGGATTATAGGGAACACTGAACTCCCTCTTAATCCCTGCTTCAATACAGAAATCACGAAATGTGCCAGAGGTGTATTCTCCACCATTATCAGATCTCAAAACCTTGATCCTTTTCCTAGACAGGTTTTCAACCTGTGCTTTGAATTCTTTGAATCTTTCTAATACTTCTTCAGATTCTTTAGATCTCAAGAAATAAATCCAAGTCTTTCTAGAGTAATCATCAATAAAAATAATGTAATACAAGAAACCACTAGAAGATGCAATAGACATTGGACCACATAAATCAAAATGAATGAGATCAAGAATACATTTAGACCTACTTTCACTAGAATGAAACGTACCTTTTGTATTCTTGCCTAGGGCGCATCCTTTGCATGTACCTTCATGCTCCTGGTTGAATTTCGAAAGGCCGGTGACCATCTTCTCCATGATAGGTAATGCTCGAAAGTGAATGTGGGCCAATCTTCGATGCCAAAGATCACATATGCTGGAAGAGTTATGCACAAGAGCTTGAAGGGGACGAGTGCATAGCCTGTAGAGACATTCATGTCTAACTCCAATTACCCGAGCAGTTTTGAAGTTGGAGTTCTTTGCCCATATAAGAACTTTGCCTTTAGAAAATGCAACTTGATAACCCTTGTCTTCTAAAGCTGAAATGGAGACAAGATTCCTCTTTATGCCTGGAACAAATAGTACATCATTCAACTCCAATGATATGCTAGAATCCAAGTGGAGAGAGGAGTTCCCAACTCCTTTCACAGAATACCTAGCATCGTCTCCAATAACAACTTGTTCACTAGAGTCATTTTCTACCAAGTTTGATAGATGCTCCCTGAATCCGGTGATGTGCGGAGAGGCACCACTATCAATCAGCCAAGTGTTGTCATCGGTGGATACATTGCTTGACAGGGCTGAATAGAACAAATAATCACTCGAGTCCTTCTGTGGGGCCACTTCCTCAACATTTGCAGTGGCAACCTGCTGCTTAGGTCTGAGAGGACATTCTTTAGCAAAGTGGCCATACTTGTCACATCGAAAGCATTGAACCTTGGACAAGTCTCGTTTCCTTTTGAAGGCAAGAGCACCATCATTTCCATTCTCTCGATTCCTCTTGAAGAACCCTTTCTTCCAACCTTTTCCTTTCTTCGATGAATGAGAGGCAAGAACATGTATTTCTTCATTCTTTGAACTTTGACCAATGCCCCTAGCCGTTAGTCTCGACTCCTCTTGAATGCAGTCAATCCTTAATCGATCAAACTTGGGAAGTTTAGATCTTGCACTGATTCCTTGAATAAACGACTCCCATGAAAGTGGAAGACCATCGAGAGCAAGCATAGTCAAGTCTTTGTCATCAATCATGTGACCAATTGTAGAGAGCTGATCTCTTATCTCTGAAATCCTCATGAAGTAAGTAATTATAGATTCTCCTTTCGCCATTTTCACATGATGAAGTTGTTGCTTCAATGCAAGTGCCCAACTGGTGTTGTTGATTTCATACATCTCTTCCAAAGTTGTAAACATCTCCCTTGCTGTATCCAACTTGAAGACAATCGGTACAACATGATCCTTGACGGAATCAACCAGCACTTTCTTTGCCCTAGTATCTTTCTTCCTCCACTGCAACTTCTCTTCTTCCTCCTCAGGTTCGGGAACTTTTGTTTTCACAAACTCAGCCAAATCATTCTCTTCCAATGTGAGCATGATCCTGAACCTCCATGATGTGTAGTTAGAAACTCCTTCGAGTCTATCCTTGATTTTCAGACAATTCACCATCTTGAAATTTGAATTAGGAGATAGACTGAAAAAGATTAGAGAGAGCGTTGCAAACTAAATATGATCACGATCTTTTTCAAACCCGCTCTGATACCATGTTAGTGTTTCTTAGATCAGATCATATAACATAAAGTACTTAAAATATTGCAACACATAAGATAATAAGCATAGCAAGATACCTTGGGAAAACCCTCCTCTTGAAGGAGAAAAACCCAGCAAATAATCCTCTTATATAATATAGAACAAGAGAAAAAATCTGCTTACAACTCAGGCCCAGCAATGGCCAATAATAGATACAATGAAGTCACACCTCTCCTAGATGCAAAAGATACAAATGAATATGTTCTTCCTTGAAATCGGACTGCTGCTACAAAAGTGCGAACTCCTTCTCTAGATGCGAATATGCTTAATGAACTTGAATGATAAATGACAAGGAGTGACCTTGTATATATACAATTGAGGCACCTCCTCAATTAGGTCGGCTCCCTTGGAAGAATATATAAATATATTAAATACAATGTAGGTTGGCCCAATGTATAAACAAAACATGCAAACCACTATAGGGTCGGCCCCTTTATGTTTATCACACATTAACAATATAAATTAAATAGCCGGCAGGCTATCATTTAATTTATGCTTTCTCCTCGAAGTGTGTGCGCTGGAAGTGCAGCCCTAAGCTGCTTATAACATCAACAAGGACCAATTACTAGATATAGTACTTACTAAAAATAGTAAGTGAATCAAAACCAAACCAGCCCAAATAAGGACACCAAAAAAGGGGGACATTACAAAATTTATTGATTCCAAATAAGCAAAGGCATATGCACTAGTAGAGGTTGAGAGTACAAATGAAATTTGACATGAAAGGTATGGTCACCTAAATTATCAATATTTGTTTATGCTTTAGTAAGGCTAATATGGTGGATGGACTTCCATCTATCAAGGAAATTTAGAATGTGTGGATAGGGTGTCAAATGGGCAAACAAAGTCAACATATATTTAATACTCATAAGGTATTGCAAGCCAAAAGGGTTTTAGATTGGGTACACGTTGATTTCCATGGTCCTATGAAGACACCTACAGTGTCTAGTGCGAAGTATTTCTTGTTATTTGATGACTTTTCCAAAAAATGTGGATTTATTTTCTAAACAATAAATTACAGTATTCTTCTAAATTTGTGGCATAAAAAGCTTTTGTTGAAAAAAAAAACAAGCAAATAGGTCAACACATTTACCGAATATAATGGTGATGAGTTTGTCTTGAACTAGTTCAAGGACTTTTACAAGAAGAATGATATAATTCAGAAATATACTTCTTCATACACTCCACAACAAAATGGAGTTGAGGAAAGGGTGAATAAGATGGTTATAGAGATGGCGAGGTGCATGTTGCACAATTGAGATGTGCCATATAGGTATTGGGAAAAATCTATGAATGCATCGATCTACATCCTTAATAAAAGTCCTTGTTAATCCTTTATAAATGTCAATCCTAAGGTAGCATGGTCAAACAGAAAACCTTATGCAAGTGATGTCTCTACAAACAAAATTGTGATTAATAGAGATGTTATTGATGATAAGAAAATACCATTCTTTTCAGTTAGTGGTAATTCTATAGATAGTAGGATATGGGTAACTGCTGAGATTTTGGAACCAATTCTAGTGTTAAAATCAAACAAGAAACATCACAAAAGTCAAATTCAAGAGGGGGATTAGATGGAGAAAATAGTGAGCACTCTTCATCTTCACAATAAGATCACAATAAGAGCCAATGCAAGAATTGGGTTCCTTAGAGTGTGTAGGATTGGCCAATAGGTTATCAAAGGGCCAAGTGGAGTCTTGCTACTCACTCATTTTGGATGTTAAGAGTGCCAAGGTGGAGTGCTCTTTTCCTATTCATCTTGGATATTCTAGTGCCAAATTCTCATGCGTATTGTTGTTACTTATGTCTCCCTAATTCACCTTGTGGTATTGAAGCGCCAAGGTGGATGGCCACTCCATGAAATCCTTCAACTACTATTGTCATCCTCCTTGGAATCATATGTGATTCTATGTTGAGAAAAACGGGACCAATTGCATATTTGATTGTTGCCACTTGAGTGTTGTGTTTGTGTATACTATCCATGTTGCTTGTCTCCAAAGCAAGGTGGGAGTGGACCTCTGAGATTTACATGATCGGACGGTAGAGTTGCCTACCATTGGTTGACAAATCAGGAGCTATGAAGACCTCATTGGAGTCATGAAGTTTTGACTTGGAACTTGGTAGAGTTCCTAGCTTTTACTTAATCATTTGTGCATTTTGTCTATTTGAGAAAAGTTGTCAAAGTATTTGTAACATTCAAATTTGAAGATTTACTCAAAATATATCCATCCACGTATTCTATGGATGTGGATATCATTATGTAATCCAAAATTTTTGAGTTTTGAATGAAAACAAACTTGTGATCGTGTATATTCCTTAGTGGAAAAATGTGAAATTGCTTTCAAAATTAAAGGTATCGGATTTCAATATTTTATGTCCTGAATGTGTCAATGGGAACATTTAGAATTAATGGCATGATGAGTTTTATTCTAGATTGAAATCATCAAAAGATATTGGACAAATTGTGTATTTATGCCTCTTTCGTAATTAGAGTTGAAATGCTTGTTATAGGATGCAATTGGACTTGTTGAAATGATTTTTGCTTAAAATTTAGTGAAATTGATTTCAAGGCACATGCACCTTGTAGGTGGTCATTTCCTCTTTTAGTATGAAGAAAATTGTGAAAAAAAATGGTTGATTTTGCTATCTCACTACCCTCCAATAGTAGAGTTTGTCTGTTTTGATAGTAGAGTTTGCCTGGGGTAATGATAGTTTCTCTAGAGTGAATAGGACTGATAAAAGGGGCGAATAATGACCACCTTCATCAAGGAATGTATAATTAGGAGTTTCTCTAAAGTGAATAGGACTGATAAAAGGGGTGAATAATGACCATCTTCATCAAGGAATGTATAATTAGGAGTTTCTCTAAAGTGAATAGGACTGATAAAAGGGGCAAATAATGACCATCTTCATCAAGGAATGTATAATTAGGATTTATTTTCAATATGTTTTAAGTGCATTCGTATTCTTTGGCATGAAAGAACATACTTTTGTGTGAATCAGGTGGATTGGAAAGGGTCCCTCGTGTCACTTTGGTTGAGCTAGTGAAATTGGGAAAATAAACTTAATGTTATTTTTTTCATTTTGTATATGCTCATGGAATTAAAATGGATTAGTGGATGTGGCTTAATTCATATATTTCCTCTATTATGTTTGAATTAAGAAATTGGAAAATGAATAGTATCTTTTCTTCCTGCAATATCTCATTTTGAACAACTCAGGGGTGGCTACAATTACCTAATTACAAATATAGGGTGATACCCTATCTCCCCTAGTTGGTGTCATTGGCATAGGTTGATGTATGTTTGTCTCACAAAGGATAAGTGTTCTTCTAATGCTTTCTGTTTGTTGAAGTTTGCCACACTAGTATGTATGCCACCTTCAAGTGGATTACGGAATTATGCTTCTCCACCTTGTGTATTGGTAGTCATGAGAAATAACAATGTGTGTGTGAGAGCGTACACTGCATGCTATTGTGTTGTAATCATTGACGCAAAAAAATTGTTGGCCATGTTTTCTTCTGCTTTGGGGCATTACACTAGGCTTCACGCCAATCATATAACATAAAAGCACAACACATGCAGACCTACCTCTTTCTGCCATCTTCCTTTATGAGCTTCCTCTTGCACATCATCTTGTCCACCTTCAGGATTAACTACTTCCAAGCCTTCATATCCCATGAAACTGTATAAAGTGGAGCAACATTTAAAACGAGTATTGGAACTCCATATGCATTAGCCCCATAATGAAAATGCATCTAAAAATAAAATTTAGCAACTCCATAGCAGGAAAAATTAAAGCATAGAAAAATATGGAATGTAGATCATGAATATAAAAATCACCTTATGAAATTTAATTAGCAGGTTTTTCTAAAATTATTTGTTACGTGTCATTTAAAATACTAAAGTATGCCCACAAAATCAAGGTTTGAAATGAACTCAGACAATAAGTACCAAAGCTTTGGAGATTGTTTCAGAGAATAACAGATCAGTATTGAGGCATACATGCTTCTGCCTCAGTTCGCTCAATGTCTCTACATGCATCATTTTTAAATGGTCTCATCGTGTTTTGCCACAGCAGACTGAGCACAGCAGGGACCTTTGCAGTGGCAATAAAAAATTCTAGAACCTTGTGATTGGCGGTACATTGTGATTATGGTTTCATACAACAAAATGGATTATGAAAAATTTGTGACTTTTGTTTCGCTTGATTTCCTAGATAATTGAAGTGAAACTCAAAAAAAATATTATGAAATTTCATAATCAGCCTACAACATGAAAATAGCTAGGCAATGAGCTGACTCTGCTTGTTTTTCTAGATACTCTAAGAGTACTCTGCCTGGGCTGCTTTCTGTACCCCCATTGCAAATCCGATTGTGAAAAGACTTATGAACCTAAAACAAAGAACGATGTGACAAATTAGAAGGTTGACTGCAAAAATTTACAGATTCATGTTAAGAGAGGGCAATCAGGGACATGGACTAAATAATCACCAAAGGGGAACAAACTTATGGTCATACTAAGGGTTTCTTTAATGGCCTTTAAAAAAAAACATGTAAATTCCAAGCCATTGAAGAAAGCGAAAATTCGGCTCTAGTAATATGGTGAAAGTAAAGAAAAATTCGTTCAACACACACTGAATTACTTAAATATATGCACACAACAAAACACGCCATTGTCTTGACACCCAAAGAACTTACTATTAAGTAAAAACCAAAAAAATAAACACAAGCCGATAGTGAAAGCTTCCGGAGCATGCATGTACATAAGCAAAAATAAAAAGATCGAAGCCCTTTTTCAACCAGTGAGAGAAGCAGCGTACCTGTTAACCGAACTGTGCATAACGTTGCCAAAGTTGGAAAGGCTGGAAGTGAGAGAGGCAATAAAGCCACCGCTTGTAGCTTCCCCTCCATTCTTCCCTCCTTTGCTGGTCATATTTTCCTAAGTTGCACCTCCAATTTCCACTCTGCGAGTCCAATTTCTATTCGCAACTGAATTTTATGAATCTCCGCGCTATATCACATCAATGCTACGATGGCGAGCACGAATTTGAAACAAAATCCATAAAAAACAATATTTGAGAGGAATCGAACACAAGAACTGGAGACGCCTATCTATGCTTGCGCGTGAGAGGGGAGGGCGGGCATCAAGCGTGTAATAAGATAGCTTGCTTAAGAAGAAAAGATCCCGCGCGTGCGACCGCGTGAGCATCACATCGCCATGTTTGACCAGAAAAGTAGGCCGGCGGACGACTTATTTTATATCGCTGTCGTTCAAAACTTCGTGGTCATGGTCAGGAGGCGAAAATATCTTCATGGACAATATATTAGACGAACCATGCAATTTCTTTCCAATGTCTGCTTGTATGGAATCTGGCCACGGCAATGGACAACACGATTGTTTGTTACGTGGTAATTCCTTTTCTCTTTTAGTACTTAACTATCCAAAGTGTTATGAATTATTCCACCTTCTACCTCGGCCGCGACAAACTAAACTATTCACTCCACCATCAGCGTTCCTTCACTGAGATCCTTCAACTATACATGCGGCTTGCTTAAACCTTATTTTCTCTGATATGAGATTTCTGTTGCAGCGTCATTCGCAATTTGTCATAGCATGGAACATCTTTCCTTTTTCCCTTGTGTTGCCTTCAATCTCGTATTTCGTCTCTCGGGTTGGTTAGGCTTGTGTACGTGATGTGAAATTTTCATTCATTCCTATTGAATTTATTTATTTTTTAGATTGTGGTAAACTTTTTTCACGTGATCAGTGGCGTTGGGGCGACACGCCCTCCGGTGCCATAGGTTTGTGGGGAGGCTAGACTTCATGACCTCTTGTCTGCAATAAGATGCTTTAACCAATCGAGTTAGGCGCTCTTCGGAATTAATTTTTTGACTTTTTTTTTCATGCAATATTAATTTATTCCATATAGCAGTTCTATTGATGAGTTAAAGGAGCTCTATAATGAATGGTTCATAAGGTATAATACTTGCTAAAAGTTTTGCAAATGGGGTTGCAAGTTAAGCGGGTTTAACCTTGTAAAAAATTGCATGGTTAAACATGCTTGAACTGGAGTAGTATTAAGATGGGTGACTTCACAAAAAGGCCCAATACTTCATCTCTATGAGCATCACCTAGATGCAATGAGTGATAAGGGAACCATTCATTATCATGAGAGATGGGTTCTTGTGCACCACTACTCATGAAACATGGGTCAATGAGTTTACACGATTGAATCCTAATAGCAATGTCATAATTTGACATCCTAATAGCAATATCATAATTTGACATGCTCTGGAAAATACCTCCTATTTTTAGTTCATTCCAATTAACAATGATTATGATGGTAAGATAAAAGTAAATATAGTATAATTATTTATTTATATATTTTTTTTATAGGTAAACTATGGGAAGGGCCCACTCCCATATATTAAATCATAAAGAATAAGAGATACAAATCTGCCACGAAGAGAAACATAACGCAGAGAAAAACTTGGAGAACCAAGAGGACTGAGATTCTAATACCTCACAAAAGAGAAGGGGAAAGAAAATAACTTAGGAGACAATACATAAATCAGAATCCATCCAGGATGACACTAGACCTCCACAAAGAGCAACTAGGTTCTTCTGTTGTTTCAAGAGAGGAGAGCATCGATGGCCCACTCAGAGCCCTCCTCCATAGCCTCCTTGCCTTCAATTCTTAGTTTTTCAACCTCAGACTTTCTCCCTTTTTTACTTTTTGGGTCCACCACAATTTGGTTTAAGCTTATTGCTTATAGTCTGAAAGAGCCCAAGTTTTCAAGGCAGATCCAAGATGAAGTCGAGCTCAAAACAATCATGGTTGAAATCTTCTAGATCCTCCATGAAAGGAAAGGTCACGTCAGACTCAGAATCAATCTCTTCGAAATTCGGAGAGGCCTCAGGAAGATCAGTCTGAGCACAATTTTCCTGTCGAGGAGGAGAAACTAGAGGTTGAGCAGAGTCCACACCAAACGCAAGATGGGCATCAAAAAACTTGCCATGGTTACGCCATATAAAATCTGTTGGAAATTTATGCCTCATCTTCCTGGCTTGGACTTCTATTTTGCCTTGGAGCCCTGTTTTTGGCCTTTACCGCCATACCGCTGCAAGCTTTCCTTGGTGGCGCGATTGTGCGGTTTACCACTTTACCGCGGGCCACCTTGCTTGGTCTGGCGGTTGGGCAGTGTTACCGCCTTACCGCAACAGTCTTTTTTTGGATTGGCAGTGGCGCGATGAGTGGCGATAGTTGGCGTGGCAGTTACCGCCATACCACAGGGTTTGCTCGGAGGTGGCGAGGTAGTGCAGTTGGTGGTGCATTGGCGAAGCAAGGCCTTACCGCCTTACTGTGGAGGTTGCTCGTTGGTGGCACAGTGGTGCAGTAGCAGCTGGCAATTGAAGGGCGGCAGTCTGGTGACGGTCACCGCCTTACCTTCTTGGAGCCTGTCAAACGTTTATTCTTTTGCTTCTTCGCACCCTCCACACGCAGTGATTGCCCATCCAAGCTGTCACAATCGCCCGCCACACCAGCGCGCGGACTCTGTTCGCACATCTTCGCTTACCTTTCTTTGTTTGTTTATATTATTATTTATTTTAAATAGATTTATAACTTTATAATTTTTTATTATGATAATTTTTTTATGAAATTTTTTATATTATACACAAAATTGTTTTGCTATTCAATATGAGAGCATGAGTTTATGTTAATATTTTTTTTTATTAGAGAGCATGAGTTTATATTAATATTTTTTTAAGGAAGAGTCAAGGATTGAAGCCTCTATCTATTCTACTAAGTCGTTCACGACACAAACTCGACCTCATCATTTATATCATACTTGGAGAGGTTTTTGAACCTTGGCATAATCAAGGAACATATCATTGTGCCATTAATTGTGGTCAACCAATTAAATTGCAACCCTTTGATAAGATAATTTTTAAAATATTTTTTTTTAAATATAATAAAAAAATTATTTGGTTTTAAAAAAAAACTAAATTTGTATTAGCATACATTTAAAGTTAACATATACTTTAAATGTTGAATTTTATAAGATTTTTTCATAATTGTACTTAAGAATTTTATTATTTTTTAATTGTGTTATTTTAAAAAATTAATATTTTTTTAGTGTTTTGTTTATGAGTTTCTAAAATTAGATTTATAATTTATTTGTGGACCTATATTATAAATTGTTGCTTTTGAGGATTTTGGTATATTTTTATATTTAGTTTATATTATAATTTATAAATGGAATAATTATTATATTGAACTAATTAGTTTCTCCTAGATTACAATTTTTTATAATTATTTGCATTTACATTATATTTTTTATGGTGTTCTCTTCTAGTTTAATGGATATTTTCTTGTTTAGATTGTTGATTCAAAATATGATCTTATTTTGATATTAATAAAATCAAGCTTATCAAGTATTTTTGGATGGGATAGTATAATCTAGATATCTAATTTACTTTGGATAAGAGCTTGAACCTTAATAAAATCAAGCTTATCAAGTGTTATGGATGGGATAGTTCAATCTAGATATCTAATTTACTTTGGATGAGAGCTTGAGCCCTTAGTCTTACCAACAAAAAAAGATATTGTGTATGCTAATAATTTGAGAATTAATGTTTGATGTAGGTAATAAAATTTGGCTTATAATATAGCTAAGTCTTACTTAGGAAAAAACTATGGTCTATCTTTAGCCAATTAATCAAAATTTCAATTTTTTATTCAAACACAAAATTAATGTTCTAAGAATCCTAATAAATACAAGATTGAAGTTAGTATAACTAATCATATCCCATTCCCTTTTGAATGCCATCAAAATAAGTTGAATATCTTCCCTATATAATTTAGAGTGCCCATTCCCTTAATGACAAAAATATATTATTAATGTACAAAATAATTTAAATGTCATCAACTTTGATAATTACAATCTTATTTTCTCACATGCTCCACATAATATTGTGTACGCCTTATTACAATGATATTTGTAAACAAATTTGCTTGTACTTGATTATTCTTGCATAAAATACACAATGAGAATAAAGACTAATTTTAAACCTCATCAAAATAATAAGTGAGATGTCTCTAAGAATAGATAATTTCATCTTGTTATCACAGAATCTAGCAGCGCTTGATTCACGGATAACCCCCCTACGAAACTAGTATGTTTCCTAGGACCGTGTGTTTCAAGCACGTAAAATGAGGCAAAACTTGTTTTACGAGGTCTCTAATCTTACCTAGTCTGGGTAGGTGACGATAGGCTCGAGTTTTGAGTTTAAAGTTTGACTCCTTGAGAACCCAAGAGTTAAGTCATTTTTATCTGTTTTTGGTGCTCCAGTGGTGAAAATCAATGTCATTGCACCTTTTTACTCTAACTGTTTTTGGTGCAGCGACAGTGATTTTCACTGTCATTGCACCTAACACAAGTTTCAACACTTGGTGCTCGGGCGGTGAAAATCACCGCCGTTGTACCTTAAGTTTTTGACTTGGTGCTCGAGCGGTGATTTTCACCGCTCAAACACCTAATTGATAGTTGAGTTGAGTTCGTCGGCCGCATTCAATGCACGCGATCTAAGTTTTTTCGAGGGTTATTAACTCCAACTTTGAGTCATTTTCGCATGATTTTTTTTTAGTCTCCTCTCCATACTTCGCTCCCATGCTTTTCCAAGTGCCTCCATTAAGATCGAGCTTTGGTGTTTTCTCTCCGATGCGCGGTTTTTCACTATCATCTCCGCCATAGCTATCAAGGTATGTTCGCGTTTTGTTTTCCTTTCAGTTGTTAGTTTCTTTATTCTAGATTTGAATGCTTTTGTATCATGCACGTCGATCTTTGGTTTTCTCCTTCCATTGTTCATGTCGCTTTGTCTTTGCCATTTCTTTTCGCTTCTCCCTTCGTGTCTTTTTCGTTTCTTTTGCTATCGTTTTTCCTCTTCACCTTTTGCACTATCGTGGGGAATTTCTCCCTACCTTCATACGCGTCGATGTTTGTTTCACGCCATCGGTGTGCAGGCGAGGTTTTTCAATGCCTTTGCACGAAAGTGTTAAGTCACACCAGTGTCTTGGCGGTGATTTTCACCGCCATGACACCCATTCACAAGAAGTACCCAGGTGTCGAGGTGGTGAAAATCACCGCCATGATACCAAACAATTTTGACATATTGGTGTTCGAGCGGTGATTTTCACTGCCTCAACACCAACATCCGATGCTCCCCGAAATTCTCTAAGTGTTGACTTTGGTGCTCGAGCGGTGATTTTCATTGCCCGAGCACCAAAATTTGCAATTTTTCTCTAACACTCGGAAAAGTGTTTTCTCTTCTTTTTCACCTCCACGCTCATTTTCGCACCTCGTTTTCTGCACCATACGGCCAAAACACAGTGACTCCATATCACCTTGTTCATTTCACGTTTCCCCATTCGACATGTATTTCCTGACAATCATTACATCCACCATTCTTGCAGTTTATTTCCAAAGTTCCATCAAAAGATCCTTAGAGATAAGAAATACATCAGTCTTTGCTCCCCTAAATGTCAGCTGAAACGCCATCACCATCTCCTAAAGCAAAGGGTAAGATGAAGTATAAGTACCAGGGTGTTTTCCCTCCGACCATGGTGTTGTCCAAGGTGGATGAGATCAAAGATGCCCAGATCGGTCATCAAGATCTAGCAGAGTTCATGAAGAGAATCCAACAGAGGCCATGGGATGAGAAATTGAAGGCCATTGTGCATAGAAATCTTCATATGGTATCTACTTTTCCAACTTCAGCTCATCACATAGAGTTCGTACTTTAGGTTGCTGCTCACTATATCCAAGAAGATAGAACTGTGAGAGATTCTGCAGGCCAGGTAGTAATGAGGCCTGATGGTGAATTATTTGACATAGTCTTCAAAGTTCCACAGATGGAACAATACACTCCCATCACGATCCAGAATGCTCAAGAGATATTTGACAATGATTCGATCAAGGCCAAGACATTGATCAACTCACAATGGTTGAAGACTCCTCGACATGTTGTTTCTAGATGGCCTAAGGGACTCCCCAGGAGTGACTTCAAAGAAGATGTGAGAGACATGATTACCTTGTTAAGCCGAGTCAAGGGCTTGCCTGAATCCTCTCATTTTCAAGATTGGATGTATGAATACATCTGAATCATTTGAAGGAGGAAAGTGCACATTGATTGGGGAACACAAATCAGTGACAAAATCCATGAGTAGCTGATCAAGGTGCCCACCACCTTGAAATTCTATATGACTTCTTTCTTGGTGTACGCAGCAACGGTCATGAGGCAATTTCTAGGTTTATCTACCAAGAGTAATAGATATTCTACCCTTATCTATGATTACTATTACCAATTGAACTTGAGGGAAAGCTTCCACCATTTTAGGAGAGTCACAGATGCTTTCTTCGCTCCTTTGTTGTTCACCTTTGACCCGACACTGGAGAAGAAGAGGATTTTAGATGAAGCCTACAAGGCGGTCAACAAGGTTGGATGTGTCTTTCTACAATTCCCAACCTTTACTTACATAAGGGTAGGTTGTTTCACATGATGTCCTTACATGCTTCCAAGATACCCTTCAGACAAATGGATTCTTATGGAGTTGTGCAGGCAATCAATTTCAATGCACAAAGAATGACAAAAGAATCATAAGCCAGGTTTTAAGTTTCCATTAACCATTGGTAGATACACGATCAGAAGTGTGCAGAAAGCCAAGAGTGTTTCAGCAGAGATGCACATAATGACTATCAAGACCTACAAGTACAGGCGTGACTTTGACTTCAGAGATGTGAAGAAGAAACTCAAGAAAGGTCACAACCATGTTTACCATTTTGAAGACATATGGGTAGAATGTAGAGACGAGGAGGATGTACGTAAAATGGATTTCTACAGGTTGACAGTTGAACAAATCAGAGCCCTCCATATAGCTAATTTGCCTAAAGATTTTACAAATCCAGGTGACGTCCTCAATTCTACCTATGATGAGGACAACATCACTGGGAAAACTTCGCCTCTAGTACAATGGTCCAAAAAAGAATGTACTTACATGAGAGAAAGGTTGGCCCGTATCCTACACAACACAACAGAATGGCTTCACAAGCATGGCCATCAGATAAAAGCCTTCAAGATAGATTCTGAAGGTGAGCTTCCTAAAGAGAAACCTAGTCCACCGCCAGAATCCCGTGCCAAAGAAAAACAGGCCGCGATTCCCTCTTCATCACGAAGAGGGCCAAGGATTAAGTTCACTGTGGGGAAAAATACTCCACAGACCACTGAAATACAAGAAACAAGGGCTACCACATCTCGTGCAGAAGAGAGGGAGCTTGTTTCCAAGGATTTATCTTCAGATGAGGAAGGAGGAGATACAGAGTTTGAATCTAAAGAATAAGATGATGAGGACTCTAGAGAAACCGAATCAGATGAAGAAGAAGAGCAATCAGCAGAAGAGGTTGAGGAATACCGAGAGGATGAGTAGGTTTTGTCCCCTCCTCGGGGTGAAACCGAACAGGTTCCAGTATCTTCACCTCCTCACACTCCTTCAATTCCTAAATCTCTTGTTCCACCCATTCCTTCTTCTCCTCTTCCTACCACGGTTATAGGTGTAGAAGATGTTTCTTCCCCACTAGTAGTGTCAACAGTGTTGGTTTCTTTTGCAGTTGACCGAGCACAAAATATCAATGACCTATCTAGTTCGCCACTTTCTCTCCCTAGTTTATCATCTCCATCTTTTGACATTTCTTCGGAGGCTAAATTCAACAGATTCATGAATGAGTCTTTGCAGAGTCAGCTTGGCGTACAGACAACTGGGCCCATAATGAATACAACGGCGCCCATAGTTACTATTTCAGCTATTCCTCAAAGAGCCCCTGCAGCTCAAGAATTAGCGATAACAAGAGATGTATATACTTCTTCCCTCCCTCCTTGGTTGGTTTCATAGGTTCCTAAGCGCAAAAAGCAGATGATCTCCCCTGATGAGCTGGACCTAGAAGAAATACCTGCCCCCAAGAATAAGGAAAAGAAAAAGGCTAAGGTGTTGTCAAGACTCCATGTTGATAAAGTTGTCCAGAAGTTTGTTGAGGTAGGTTTTCCTTCACAACTAGAGGGTGATGTAAACATGGAAGATTATACTGTACAAAGAATACAACTTGGGAAGGTAACCAATGAGAGTGCAAAAGTAGATGCCCAAGTAGTGTTAGATGCTCTTGTAGGAAGGCTTGACAAGATGGAGCAAGCTAAGAATCTATACAAGGGGAAAGTTGAACGCTATGCGAACGTCTTGAGAAACATAGCGGGATCTTCAATGGGTGATGCGCAATCTATGAACTTGGTGAATGTTGAAGAACCAGTTATTCAAATGGCAAAAAAGCTTGCAGCCAAGGGTAAAGTCTTAAATTAATTCATTGAAGAGATCATAGATCATGGGACACAGGTCATCACCATCGCAAGTGAGAAGAAAATACAAGTAGCCCAGCTGCAAACTGAGCTTAATAAAGAGGAAGGATCACTTGTGAAGGATCTACATGAGATGGAAAGGACTCTATCATCATGGCTGAAAATGAAAGAATCCAAGATCAACAAATTGGTAAAGAATGGAGTAATACCTAACAAGGAGAAATATGTGGAGGTGAAAGAATCGCTCAAACATAAAATCTAGGTATTGAAGTTTTTGATTGATGACATTCACCAGGTACAAGAGGATGTAGAAGGTTACCGGGTCTTTTGGTAAATGGAATGGAAGAGTTGTCGAGTGATCTCCTTGATGATGAGCACACCTTCCTTCCCCTCAGTGAGATAATTCAAGTGTATAAAGAGGCCTTCATGAAGTCAGTGGATGACAAAGGTTTTACCAAAAACACCTGCACATTGTATGTGATCTGCGGCTTTCACTTGATTGTTTCGAGGCTCATCTTCAAAGGTGTAAAAAGGTTTCTTCGTCTGCAAAGAAAATGATTACCAAAATACACACACTGGTGGATTATATAGTCGGGCCAGATGAAAATTTCATGCGAGAGACGACAAAGAAATATGAAGACTTCCACGCCCAGTGCAAAGAACAATAGTCTTCTTTTTGTCTCTAGTGTTCGCCATTTTTGGTGTCCCCTACTTTGCACATTGTAAATAGTTTTTGACACCTTAGGTGTCTTTTTGTAAAACGTAATTGCACCAAAATATGAGGTGCAATTACGTAGAAATAAATTACACTCAGTTAGATTAGGGTTTCTTATTTTTACTCATTTGATTCCCTAATCTTGCTCTTCCCTCCTTTCTATAAATAAGAGGGATTTCTTTTGTAATATTTACCTTTTGATATTTTGCAATGAAGTGCTGCTCTTTTGAAACAAGCATTGATTCTTTGTGTTCAATATTGTGAATTCAGATCTAATCAATAAAGAAGAGGATTGCATGCCAGACTTTGTGTTGGAATCGATTGTCTTGTGTGTTGATTTTATCAGTAGTGATTTGTGTATGAGATTGAAAGGGCTCCAAATGGTTGATATAAACTTTGTGCTACATTTATCGTTTGGATTTGTTTATGTTTGAAGGTTTTTTTTGAAGGATCTACAAGACTTTGTGCTTGTAATCATTCATGTTGTTAGAGGAATCGTTGTGCCTAAGAAGACTTTGTGCTTCTAATACAATGAACGATACCATTACAGGATTCAACATTGAAAAGGCTACGAAACGACTTTGTGCCTTCGTGAGCCTTCCCTTTTCCTTTTACCTTTTGTTATTATAAATCATACTTGGTATTTCTAAGTTGTGCTTTGTCAAGATAGGAATATCAGCATTACTGTTGTTGTTTAAGTTTAAGTTATTCAAATCTAAAGCTTTTCATCGTGAAGCATTGTAAACATCTTCTCTGAAAAAAGAGAGAAGTATGAATGTAACACACACACCCCATTTCATGAGTACAATGTACATTTTGTAAGTATTCCGTTAAGTTTACTATAGCTTCTAATTAGCAGTAAGAAGGGCACATCCCCTTTCTGAGAGGAGAGATCATATCTCACACAACTGTGGTTGAAGTCTAGATGGTGTAATCTGTTGAAAATTTGATTACACTATTTTCACCCAACACATCTAATGGAAAATGATGTCCATAGAAATGGTTGTTCAAAACTCTTCCATACATTATTTAGTATTTCAAAATAATACACTACAAATAAATTGCTAAAATATTTGTTATAATTGGCATTTTCATCTAGTAGCATATATTGTCCATGCAAATGGTTGTTCAACACTCTTCCATGTATTCTTTTGTATTTCAAAATAATACATTACAAAATAATTGCTAAAAGAAAAATTAAATTTACATGTTTCTTGAAAAGATATTTGGCAAGTGTCTCCAAGGTAAGGTTTTATTTGTTGTTACCTAAAGCTTCCCAATTGTTCCCTGTGTTTGATATTTGATGTATCTTGGGTTATGACCAAACCTCATGAAGAGCTAAGGCGAATGGGTGAGGGGGAGGGGTGGTTGGTTTCTCCTCTTTCTCTTGCTCTTTTCCATGAATTAGAATTCTATAGGATCAATTAAGAAACATAGTTGTCCAAACTTTGAAAATGTCACTTCCTATATAGTCAACATCTCATCCACTTATTCATAAATATTATTTCCTTGCTCTCAAACCACTCAAAACTAAACAAACCATCTAATCATCCATCCACCAAGGTTTTCACTTTATCTACTTTTACCTTAACCCCAACCTTATAGGTTCTAGTCATCCAACCATCTTAGAAAAATTGTGTGTGCCAACTTTATGTGCATATAGATTAGTGATCCTTCTTTGGGTTGCAACTATAATAATACACATGTTTTAAGTATATCAATTGCCTCCATAAATTGGCATGATTGTTATTTTTAGTATATCTTCATGTATTTCATTACAATTTGTAATTAAATAATATTGTCAAAACTTTAAAATTATGGATCCTATTTTAACTATGACATCATTCAATGTATTGTAAAATTCCTTAGACTTACTTAAATTTTCAATGGTTCATAAGCCATTCCATATCTTCATAATTACTTCATTCAAGAATTACATAAAATATGTATATTGTTATTTCGATAGCTTATTTAATATTTGAATTAACAATTATGCTTTCAACAAATTTTTTATATTTTATTAGTTTTTATAATTGAATTTTTATGAACTCTATTGCCTACAAATAGAAATTGTTTGAAACCAACAAAATTATTCTTTTAAATAGCAACATGTCTTAGTTAAGCAATTTGGATATTTCAACATTACTAGATCTATATCATTTCTTAACTATAATAACAAATAGAGGGTAAGTATTATCCAATACATGACACTTATTAAAGAGGTGTAATGGTGAAAAATGTATGCCATGCACTTTTTCCCTTCATTTGGACTCAATTTAACCTAGATGTATTTTATACAATTACTAGTATATAAGTGGTACATTTTAGTTTAAATTTTGGTAAATTTTGAATTTAACCTAATCCCATCTACATAAATCACCAAGGACATAAGTAAGATCATTTGTTTACCCATTCATTATCCCAAATAAAAAATCCACAAGCATGGATGATGTAGCCAAGGATAGGGCAAAAAATGGTGACCTTGTCCTTACATTAACACCAAAAAACACTACCAAAACATAACAAGATTCAACCTCGAGACTAACATAGAAATTTATAATGTATTAAATTTGATTTTGAGATCAATACACAAGAAATACTTTAGACAACACTTGAGATTGTAACAAATACATGTTGATTTTATTTTTCAATAGGATATGGATAGTTTATAATAAATATAAGGAAATTTCAATAGAGTTCCTCTTTTTAAATATAACATTTGTATCCTACAACAAGACCCCTTCTATAACTTGGATCAACCCTAAAGGTCCCAATAATATAAAAAACCCACATGTTGAATACTCCTTAATTTTCCCCATTGAGCTTATGATGACCTATAAGTAATAAAGAAAATGATATTCTCCCTTCCTTCAACCTACAATCAAACCCTATGGAAGCTAAATCTCCTTCAATTTGTACTTTCATTTAATACTTTCTTCATCCTCTAACTTGGGCATCAAATTTAAGGGAGAGCAAGTGTGGAACTCTTTTCCTTCCAAATTGGGATACCACTATGTAGCATCAAAAAATGTCACCCTTGAGAATTTAACATTAGATTTTGCTCCCCCTGAGTTATTGAGCCTAATTGGGTCCCTAATTTCTTAAATTATGTATTCTATAGCCCATTTGTACCACTTTCTGAAAAATTGCAAGCATTGAACAAATGCATCCAATTATTATTTTTCCCTTGACACTTAATGTCTTGGAAAATAGGGCCAAGACCCATTCACCCTAGGGAATATGGGTCCCCCTATTTTTTCGGGAACCAATTTTGGATATGTCAGTGTTGGCATTTTAACATTCAAAATTTAAATTGCAAATGTCAACTATCAGGGTTTAATTTGTGGGAAATTGAATAAATGCCTATAAATACCTAGTTGTTGTATCATTTGAAAATCATCTAGAAAACTATTGGTGAACTTATGATCAAGAGCGTTATCAAGAAAGTCAAGAGCAACATTTCATAGCTTTATTGCAGCAATTCAAGATCTTAACATCATGCCAAATCCTATGTGATTTTATGTGTGTTCATGTTATCATTGTTTTGTGAAGACTAACACTTTTTTAGGTCTCCAAAGCATTCAAGCAAATCAAGCAAGCAAGATCTCAGACCTTGAGGTGATGTGCATGACTTTAGTCCTTCAAGGAAGAAATTGAAGGGTGGTGAGTTGCAACACTATGATTTCATCATTTCTTCCTATCTATTGTCATTTTATCATTGACATTATCATTGTGGAAGTGAAAACAATAACATGGGATTTGACTAAGGCAAGCCCCTAAATGGCACAACACCTCTTCTCTTTGTAAATGTGCAGATTTTAGTTTTGAAGAGGATTGAAAGAAGCTTGAAGACAATTTTCTCATTGTTGCAATTGAAGCCCTACATCTTGTCAACTCACAGAAACTTGCCTACAGAATTATCTGATAGTGTTCTGACAACTCTGCAATTGAGAATCAAAAGCTCAGATTTGTCATCAAAGGACCTCAAAAATAGAGCATAAGTAGCATACAAGGACTCATATGCCCTAGGGTGACTTTGAAATCAAAAAATGGCCAAAACCAACTTTTCAAGATAGGTACACAATCCTCAACACTTCCCAGATCTACCTACAAGTTACTGTTTCAGTCTATTAATTGTCAAATTCTTGCATTTTTCAGATTGGGTCATATAGTCTAATTAGGTTAATCCATTTAAATCAATTCCAAATCATTCCAAGATCCTCAAACATGTAGATCCAGATCTAATTAGCTCACCTTCATGGTTGAAAGTCAATCTAAACACCTTGTGATCTCCATCTTAATGAAACATAAGAAAAACAACAACAAAAAGCTTAAATCCTAGGTTTACACATTAGACCTAGGGTTACTATTTTTCTTTGTTTCATTTTGGTGAACCTAGCCTATTAACATTAAATACCTTCTGAAATTGCATCCCAGATCTAAGTGTTGCATTGCATTTTTTATTTAGGGTTTCAATTTTGCATCATAAAAGACATAAAAATTTAAAAAATTACATATCATTTTACATCATAGGTTGCATTGGGGTTTATTTCAATCAGTTAGATCAAATCTACATTGAGAATTTTATTCATAAATGTCATTTACATTATTACACATTTGCATTTACATCACATTGTCTTAATTTGAGAAAATTCTAACAAAATACTCAGTTGTAGACCTATTTGCACACAAAAGCATAACCTTTAGATAGTATAATAAACATTCAACTTTTGAATTTTTAGAACCCCTATCAAGGACTCAAACGCCCTTGGGCACCTCTATCCTCTTACACTTGCATCAACAAAATTTTTCACACATCTCTGTCTTTATGTCTTTAGTCTGTCTATGCTTGCAAATCTCTGTTTTGAAATTCTTAATTGCATTCATTTAAGCATCTTTAATTTAGCTCAAAAAGTGGTAAAAAGAAAAAAAAATGTATTGTTTTGTTTCAGAATTGCATCAAAATCATCATTTTCGGATTCAGACATCTTACAATCAGTCAATTTATGCATTTTATATTAGAAAATTGCATTCAAAATTATCATTTATGGGTAAAGCAAGAAGTTGGATCCACAAAGAGGGGAAGTTCCAGCCAAAAAAATCTCGCAAGAAATGTGTATGCGTTATTTAAAAAATGTGTATGCACTTTGCTACAGGTACTCGAGACTAAATTTGAATGTGTATGTGTTTAGATTCGAGTACACACCAAAAAACATGCATGTGTTATAATGTATACGTGTTTTCTAATACATACACATTATAACGAGTATGCATTTACTAACGTGTACGCATTTTATAATGCATACACATTACTTAAAGCTATTTAATTATTTAAATAAACCACTGCCATTTTCATTTTCACTTGTGAGTTTATTGGAGCGACAATGACAGAGGCTTTCGTGTACGCATTTGCAAGGACCAATTTCAGCCCATTTTTAGCTACCACCTCCTCCCGTCGACCTCAATGACCTTCGGGTTGGTTAAATTTTGCACTTTGTTGGCTTTATATCTTACACTATTTGTTTGTAATTGTTATTTGTTTTTTTATTTTTTTTGTAATTAGCTTGATTATTTTATAGTTTTTAAATTGTAAACAAAATCATCAATGCAAAGAAAAAAGATTAAATTCTAAATTGAAAACCATAAAACCTTTACCTAATTTAACTAATTTAACCCTAAATTGGACACAAAAATTAAACTTAGAAATTAAAACCCTAAACCCTAGGTTCAAAAAACGTAGACCTAAAACTAAAACCCTTAACCCTAAAACCCTTAACCCTAGGACCTAAACCTAAAACCCCAAATCCTAAAACCTAAACCTTAAACCAAAAAACCTAGGAATTAACCTCATATTTCTAGGAATTAACCTTAAATAGTCTTAAACTCTCTAGATCTTATTATAGATTGAATTTAATTTGCATATCTTCTATTCACACCTAAATCTCATGAACATAAATCTTTTTAAATATCCATCTTCTTCCTCTAATCTTGCTAGAATATTTCACAAACTTTACATAAACACATATAGGTATTTTTAAAAACTTGTTAAATGATCTCAATGAAGTGGATCAATCTTCCATGTATCCAACATTATACACTAGCTAGTATTCTTAATCCCAAGGCCAATTAGGCCTTTGTGTAAATGGTTAGTATGATATTAGTTCTTTGAATAGATTTATGCTAGTCCCAATGTACTAACACATATTCTGGCTCTAATGATTACACGCTCCAATTAGCCCCATTCTAAATGAACATTAAGGAAAAAAGGGAAACTTTAGAAAAAAATCTAAACAAGTCAAGGTCTCACAACACTCCACAAAGTTACAAGGCATTTATTACAGGACTTGACGTGATGTCATAAAACCTCTCGATGAAGAACTTAGCCATAAATGGCACCACAAAGGTTCAAAATACTCTTAACTAATTGTGTTTCACGTGAAAACAAAGGGAATCCTTTAAGCTTACAAACATTAACCATTAGAATTGTTAACTATACCTCTAACTACAACTTCAAAAATCTACAAAACATAGACAAAAAGAAAACAGAAAATGTCTTTTGGGTGATGCAAAAATGCCCAATCCTCTAGATGTTCCTACATCACATCCATAACCATAAAGAAGATCCTCACATTTCATAAATCAAGGACCTCTCTAACAAGCCCTATCTCTAGCCTCTAAACTCTAAAAGTTGGTGAAAGAACCTTTTCTTTGAGGTAATTAATTCCTCATACAAAACTCTTCCATAGAATGACAACAAAATTAAAATATATAACATAGATAAAATTACATTTAATTTCTCAATATAACAATGTAAAACTATTGTATATGCTTCATCTTTGTTTTTTAACAATTATAAATTACCTTACTTCAAAATCATAGTGGCAAGCTTTCTTTGTATTCTTACTTTTTTATATTATTATAAAAATCTACAACACATTGAGAACCACATTCACAAGTGATTGATTACATATCCTTTGGTTCCATACGTTAAACCCCTCTTAGGATCTATAATTAAGTAGGCATATAATTAATAATTATCACAAATATTTTAAATACATCTCACATAAAATTATTGAACTTGAGTTATCGAACTATGTATATATAGTATTTGTTAAAATTGAACTATTAATGTTCAATTTTTTATTTCATGAGCAATCAAAGAATATATATTTGTTGATCTATTAGAATACAAGATTCCTTAGCCACAAGATGATAACTTAGAGATTTAAAGAAGATGATGAATCCTTTGAATCTAGATATAATAAGTGTTATAGAAGTTGAAGAGTCAACAAGATTCTTTATAGGTGGAGAAGAAACATTAGGAGAAGTATCCATATTATCATAGAATTGAATCTCTTCCATATTATTATCCTATCATGTGTACATGTCCTTATTTTAAAAATAACTTGATTTGGTCATAAATCCATAAAGATGGGGCAAGAGCCACTCAAAATACTTCAAGTTTCTATCTCATCAAGACTTATAAATATGTCTATCCAATATAATAACAAAAGGACAAACTTTTGAAATAGCCATGATTATCTTCTCAAACTAGTCATGAAATAGGCTAGTTAAGAAAAACAACTAGAAAAAGTTAGAAACTAAACCAAAATGCCACCTTCCCAAAATCACACAATCATGAAATGCCAACAATTTAAATTATGATCAAGTAGCTCATTTTATACTTAATACATTTATAAATTTTGCACTTGTCAAATCAATGAAGTAGGACCTTGATATTATTATTTAAAGATTTTAAATTAGGCCATTTTGTTGAAATCAAAATTTAAGATAGAGTGAGAATAATCAAGGGTACATGAATTTAATTGTATAATTTAATGTACATGTTGTAGGGGAGGCTTGAATTGTTTGTATTTTCTACAAC
This sequence comes from Sequoiadendron giganteum, assembly GCA_007115665.2. NCBI lineage: Eukaryota > Viridiplantae > Streptophyta > Pinopsida > Cupressales > Cupressaceae > Sequoiadendron > Sequoiadendron giganteum. The sequence goes on from CM021103.1 coordinate 396,109,383, forward strand.
ATAAATTAGTCTAAATTTTCATGTTGTGGAATTTTTAATGTTTTAAAAATTGAATGTCTTCAAATGACATGTATTTTGAATTTGTGCATGTTCAATGTGATTTTTAGTTCAAATTATGTACATTATTTAATTAGTTTGTTGATCTATATATTTTTTAATTGTTTAGCATGCAGTTTCCCTTTCATCACATGGAGCTTGAATTTAATACAGAGGATTTATACCTGCTGATGAGCCTAAAAATACCATACATCCACAATCTCCCCATCATATCCTGCCACAAAAATACCCCACGCCTCCACCCTCTCCACCTCTTAACCCCCCACATCCTGCAATAGATCAAAATCAATTACAAGAGAGCATAAGAGAAAACCTAAATGTGATCCAATAAATTATAGATTTGATAAAAAATGAGCCTAACCTCCCCCCATCTAGCATGGTTTGCATCTTCAATGCAAATTGTTGTCGACTCTATTTGATCCATTGATGCGGACCTAGATAGTTTCCATCGATGGAGAGAAGAGAGAAGATAATTCTATGTAGATGGGTTGTCTTATAAGGAAATCCATGACCTTGATATTACCAAACAAGCCATTTTCCAACATTTCATTAGCCTCCAAATAAATGAACCAATTCCACCCACTAAAAAATGAGTTTCAATTAAATGATGTAGGCACCCACAAATAGCTGCACATTTTGGGATAGATGGTGGATGGTCTTTGATACTCCACCACATGGAAATTGTGAGGTGCCCTTTACTTTTTGAGAAAGTTATGGGTTGATTTTGAGTTGGGTTTAAAACCCAACTATTTTGATATGAGGTCATTTCAGGGAGCTGGGTGTGGCATGCCCCAAAATAGATTAGGAGCACATGTCAATCCTCAACAACATTCTCTGATTCCATCGATTATTGCTCATCTATCTCCTAGTATTCTAGGTGCATTTCAGAAGAGGACCATGTTGTTGACATTAGGAGCATTGAGTTCTTTCTTAGGAGATCTCACTCATCAAACTACACATGTGGTAGTTGAAGTGGGCAATAGAGAGCATGGAGGCTCATGCTAGGGGCATACTCAGGCATCCACTTCAGGTGGCCCACCTGAATCTACGATAGAGTCATTTATGGATTTACTATATTTTGACGATCATCTTACACAAGTATGTACATATTTTGAAAGGCACATTTAAATTTGTCTAAAATTTGCAAAATTCATGTAAATAATAACATTAAATTATATATAATTATATAGGAGTGAATTTGCACCCCCTTTCAAGTTCCCCTTTTACATCCTTCACCTTAAAAAAATAAAACATGACCATGTAATTTCACATCATTCGTCCATCCACTTGGTGCTTGTTTTTAGTGTCGGTGGGGGAATTTTTGTCGGGGATGCATGTGCGGTGCGCAGACGACTGGGCAACGCATTGTCGTCCTGACATGATTCCTACCTCTAGAATCTGTAAAGGCATTCCATTCTTGTTACACCCCAATTGTGTAATTACTATTTACTATTACTATGTAGGGTAAATGTGAATTCAATGGATGAATAAATTGTACTTGCACTTTGTTATCACTGCTTTACGAATGAATGTTATCTCATTTAATATCATATGAAGGAATGCATTTATGTGATTACATGAATATTGAACTTATATTCTAACTTTGGAGATGTATTACTTACACTGCATATTTGTGAACAACTGATTGTCGTGTGCATGCGTTTGTGGTTGCAGGTATATGTTCAATTCCTCTAGGCAGAGGGGAAGTATCACACAAGAGAAGGTCTTGGTCAGGTAACTAGTAACATAACCTATTTGAGCTTACACACACCATAGTAGATTAATTGAGTCGGGTTATTAAGTGGGAAGTTGGTAAGTCATCCTTAGTTTATATGCATGCATTAGTAAGAGTCTTATTTACTTTTGAGTGCATTATTGGGTGATGTTTATATATTTGAGCTTGAGAGTTATATAAATGTATCGATACATGTATACATGTACATAGAGGCATATATATATGAATATATATATGAATACACAATTGATATATTAATATAACAATGAGATTGCTATCTTGATTGTACCCATTTGTATATCGATTATATATACATGCTTTATTGACATATGATAAATATGGATATATATACTAACATATATATACATATACATATATATGTGTGTGTGTGTGTGTACCAATATATATGTATATATATGTACATATATGTTATGTATATATAATTAAAATTCTATATATGGCTTTGAAATCGATTATCATAAATAACTTAGAGGTTGATTTATTAGACCAAATCAAGGTCAAAGTATGATATAATTACGACTATATTCTTCAACCGCATATTACTCTTTTGTCTGCGTATGAAGAGTTTGTAATCTGCAAACAATGTGTAACCATTAAGTCGATGAAAGGTGAAAGAATAAGTCGACACTTTTTGTGGGAAACCCATGGACTTAGTAAACTATAAATGCCATGTTATTGAGCATAGAACATCTGTAAAGGTGTGTAAACAAGTTGGCAACTTTGTCGAACTGATTTAATATGTGAATTGACTCTTACCAAGACTTAGTCGATGCAAGCTTGGTGTCACATATTTGATATTGACTATTTCTAATATGAAGGAAACTTTGCCAAATCTTTAAGTGAATATTGATTCTTTGGTGCCACCTTTGAATCCTTATACCTGTAGATGTCTATTATGAAATGCAAACTGAATTCAACCATGTGGAGAATTGAATTAATCTCTAATTGTTGTCGATCAACAAGGTTGATTTGTAGCTTCTTTTAGTTGAGTATGTGCTTACATGTTCGCCACCTTTTAGCTATGATATATGTGTTGTTGTGCATGTTATTTGCTGTCAGAACTCATGCCTAAACTGTAGGCTGAAGAGGTCTCCAAATTGTTGTATAAATAGTGGAGGTAGTTCACTTGTTTGGGACACATTTCTTTAGCAAGTTTTTGCATTCTATTTATAATTCTATCTGCAATATTTTGCTTAATACAGTGAGTGAGAGCTTTGAGCATTAAAGAGATTTTATTATTATTTTGAGAGAAGTATTTGCCAACTTGTGAGATAGTGGTTATTGAGACTTTGTTAGAGGATTGATACCAGGCTAGTTGTTGTTCTAGAAGTGCTATGTTTGTAGCCAATCAATTAGAAATCTTATCACAGGCATGAGGTTATTCTTCCCTTGCTTGTATTAATTTTGAAAGAGTTGCTTCTTGATTGTTTAAAACAGTCTATTATAATTAATTTCATTTAGGGAAAAGTAATGTTTCTTTGAAAGAAAAGTGAAAACTATTTACTCTGTTTGTGTATTGTTTGTAATTACTTAATGATAGGAGAGGTTGTTTTTCATAGGTATTAATATTATTATTACTAGATATGATTAAAAATGGGTATCTTAAGGGATACTCATAGCTAGATATTTGATTATGCTAGATAGCTAGTAGGTTACTCCCGGGATTGATGTCTAGTGAAAGGAGGGAACTAGTAATTTGCTTAATGAGTTGTGTTACCTTAGGATTGTGTTAAAGAGATAGGTTATCTTGGGGATTAGCTAACCCATGGAGAGAGATTACCTAAGCATAGATATAATGGCCTTAAGTCAAAATAAGCTTGCTATAGTGTAAGTGAATGGTAGACCTTCACTCGATTATACTAAGTGAGAACACTTTGGACAAAGTAGTGTGATTGCCAAGGGCTCCACTGTCAGTTCACCATGTCCATTTAAATGCATGAGGGTTACCTAGTGTAGGTTATAAATCCTAGTCATGTAGGGATCAACACTAAGCTACGAGTGGTATTTCGTATGGGGTTACACGACCAATACCTTTGTCGAAGGGTAGGGCCATCTATCATTGATAGATGTGTGGGGGACCACATATGAGTCCATGGTTGGCAAAAAGTACTTGAATGATGCTTCTCCTCCTCAGTAGGTGACAAAAGGACAAGGTTTTGAAAGGAAAATTCTTGGACCATCTATATCTTATGCTATGAAGCTTGAAGGAGCTATGTATGTAGTTGTGTACTTTATTGAAATATTGTACTTTGCAAATTATTGTAATGAAATGGAAATCCTTATTGTATGTTGTTATAGCATATTTTTTTATATATTCTCAATAAAGAAAGGAATTTTTTTTATTGCAATGGTTATTACATAGTTTATTTTACTCACACAATGAAAAATTAGGAAAATTTTCTTCAATGAACGATTGGCATATTATAGTTCTCCATTGGCAACGAAGCATAATGCCCCTATGCCCTTCAACCGATCTTTGAATGGGTCTTTCCCTCCCTATTCATCTTCAATTTTTTTTCTTTCATTCTCATTCATTCTCTCTACACACTTTGGACATTCTGGAAGGCAATTCTCACATACATTTGAGCTACTTGTTGCACTATTGGCTTCATTCCAACATCACAACATTCTTCACATCTACCACAAAAGCTGCAATTCGGTGTCTTGCGAGACTTTATTTGGCATCATTGCGGCCATGTCGACTTTGTCACGGTTGTAGACTTGCATTCCTCTCTCATTGGCCTTGAGTGCCTTTGGTTGAGGGTAGTATTGTTTGCTTACTATTAAATTGTTGTTAAATTTGAGTAGCATAGTGTTTCTCATAGTTTTCGGTATTCCTCATTTCAAGCACTTTCTTTATCGCATTTCTACTTTTGTTTATCTATTTGGCTATCTATGGATGTGGGAACACCAAAATGAGGGTTTGACTCCAACAAGCCCTGAAACAACGCCAACATTTTATCTCACTTTGTTGTGTGCGGGTACTCATTTGTGTGGAGCTTGCGGGAGAGCTAGAATTTTTGTGAGTTGAATCTTTGCCACCTTTTTTATTATCTTTCTTATATCATCTCTCTCATTATTTTAGTTATTTTATCAATTACCATTTTAGTCATCACTTTAAACCTGAACCGTTAGACTGTCAGTAGACTTCTAGAGGTCTATGTTTGTACTTTTTCACTATCTATCTATATAGATGACAACGCATCTGTGAGATTCTAGTGTGTCATGTTGTCATCCCTGTTGCGCATTGTTGTCCTTTGGAAGAGAGTTGAAAAAGTTACAACTAGGACTCCAGAAACCTATTCAATTAGCCCCATTAAAACTCTCGGGTTAGCAGAGTGGTAGAAGCACTAAGAGTGCTCTTCATTATCTATCCCTAGTATCAAACACTTTTCCAACTTGAGGTAGATTAGGGCAGCCTTCAACTCTCAGCTCTCTATGACCTAGATTCATTGAGTGGTTGGTCCCCCTTCTCTACATTTTGGTGAACTTGATGTGAACCATTTTGGTTCCATTTGGTAGTGTTGAAAGAACCTTCCCTCATGTTCTAGGAGTGTTATAGGTGTGAGTGTTTTAGGGTGCATAGCCTTGAAACCCAACCTACAACCCTAGTGGCATAGCTAGAGGGGTTTCCTAGGCATTATGAAATGAAACCTTGAGTGGTTCACCATCTAATTGTGAAACCCCTTGGGGCTCTTGCGAAGGTTTTGTCTAGTGTATGTAAATATGTCTTCCTTTTTACATCTACCCATCCCATATGTTCAACTTGTGAGTGGATCCCATGCTATAACATTTCCCTCATAGGATTTTTTGATGAACTATAATAGAGAACCATCCCCTTTAAACATCCCTGTATGTATCAATGGGAATATCGTAACTGGTGTTCCCGTTGACCCTACATGACAGGTGAATGTCATTACATAAGAGATCATGATGATTAAATTTTTACATAAGGATGGTTATGACAAGTCTAAAATAACTATATATACACATGATGGGCCTTTTGTTCCTCTCATCAGTTGTATCACCTTGTTTGTCCTAGTTGGGCTTAGAACTGTCAATGCACTCTTTAACATCATCCCGGGGTCTGAACTGTTCAAGGTGAAACTATGCATTCCCTGGTTGGTGCCCATGAATGCAGTTCCCTCAGTAGTCCATAAGTGTTTGAATTTTTCCCATGAGGGTTCAATGCATGTAGTCCACAACACCGATTACAAACCGATGATTGTATGTGAGGGCTACTCACTTGATCACTTTTGGCCTACCCCTGTTGGTCTGCTCCCTCTTAGGACATACCTCTTGTATCAAACTTATTGAAATGCAAGAGTGGGGGCATAACGCCAAAGGTGAGATACTCTCCTCCTTATGCCATTTCACATAGATCTTCCATGAAGGTGCATCATGAGGCTACCTCTACCATTCGAAAAAGGAAAGAGGAGAAATCCACTCAAGGTTCTTCTTCTTTTTTTACTTTCCTACTTGTCGCTTCCTCTCACCCTATTGCGGTGCCATCGAATTCGACTCCTAGGAATTTTCTAGAGATTCCAATGGTTCCCACTTGGAAAAATCCCAAGCATCTGGCATTTGAACTTCCTTTCTTACCCATGGTGCCTCAACCCATTTTGTATGGTAAGGGTAAGGGTACCCATGGAGCATCCTCTATGTATCGGTCTTCATGGCCTCCTACTACTCCTACCTCTAAGGTACTGAATGGAAAGAGGCTTGCTACTGATACATTCGAGCTTTCTCCCTCTGTTATTGTTCTATCATCCTCTTAATCTCTTCCTCCTATTCTCATCTAGGAGTCCCTCCCTCCGCTGGAAACAACCGTGATGGATACTTTGATGGTTGAATAGAATTATTTCATGCCTTCTTAGGTCATAGCCTCTAGTTCCCAGAGTCATAGAAACCACATGTGAGCACAAGCATCAGATAAAGGCTCTGGCCATTGAGCAAGCTGACTTGCAGAAGAAGGAAGAGGAGCCAAAAGCTCCTGCTTTGGTATCTTCTGTTATGTTCTCTTCCACCCTCTCTACTTCAATTCCTTCAACTTTAGTCTTACTTTTGGCTCCCCCTATGAACATGCATGATCCTCACCCAAAGAGGGTGTAGCCATTTATTTCTCCTTTGGTTGAGAATCCCCTTTTGATGTCCCTTCTGGAGATCCCATTGTTTTCAAAACTTTTGGACTTGCCAAATAGCTCGGTGGTGTCTGCCACGGTTTTCTCCTCTTCTTTTGTTCCCTCTGCTTTATCTATGGGGATCTCGCATCCTTCGATGAAGCAAAATATGGGGGACAACCCCACTTGCAATGGGGGTCAGAAGAAGGGGTTTCCTTCTTCGAAGGGTGGTTCTGCATTGGCTTGTGTCATCCTAGTGATGGAGGAAGCCTCAACATCCTCAGAGTTTTTCATTGCTCCTGAGTTGTTCGGTGAGGCTAACAGTGGATCTTGAGTGTCGCCTCCATCACCCATTGAGTTGACACATGACACTCTTGTAAAGTGCATGTTCAACTCTGTGGATGAGGTCCCGACCCTAGCAGTGATCTTTGTGAAATTGCTGACATTCACCTCATAGGAACTGAGTGGAGAAGGCCTTGAGGGGCCTTCTTCATTGGCTCTTGTTGCAGGAGGGTCAGAGGGTTCCCCCTTGATATTCCACCCTTGCAGGCTCATCCGCCCTCCCCTTACAATTATCTAGATTGGGAGAAATATGACCTCTTGGTTGATGAGGACTATGGGGCACCTCTTCTTTATCTGTAGATTAGATTGTGTGTGTATTATGTTGTGTTCCCACATGCTTGTCATATATGTTCTTGGATACAAGAGTGTTTGGTGTCATGAAAATTATTCTATTTGTCACATCATTCTTCTATTTGTCATGTATTGATTTTTGATAATTGGGGACGATGCAAAGTGTTGGGGGCATTTAGGCCTCCCTTCTATGTTGACCCAATTTTTTTGTTTTTTTTGTTTTCATGTGCCTTCTTCACATGGTCTGATATAGTAGGGGGTTGATGATAGTTCATTTATATATTATTATACTTATGTATCTATATTTATGACCAACTCTGACTTAGAAATATCAGATCCCCCTATCTCTTTTTTGTTATGTTATTTTCATTACATCTTTCTCTCTTCTTTGCTTGCTTTGTGATGTTGTGGTGCTTATTTTTGTCCCTTGCGTGTGCAACAACATTAACATGGTTACATCTCACCATGTGTTTCGTAGGCCGTAACATCACTTTCATTCTTGCTTTTCTCTCCTTAGGATGCCACGTTCCTTTGTGTTCGACACACACCATCCTAAGGGGGGGGCTATCATATTAATTTTATTTTCAAAAAATGCATTTGATGGCCAACGAATATTTTCTTGAAAATTTTTATCTTTAACTTTTCAAAATATTTTCAAACAATCGTATTCCTCAATAAGAACCCCTAGCGAAATACCTTTCCTTCATCATGGGTTTGTAAAGAAGGAATTTGAGAAACTACTTTCCTCTGAGGAGGGAGCACCTTCTATTGCAGGTGAAGTTTTGACCTTCCCCTTGCGAGGGGGAATTCTTCCTTTCAAATTCCTTGATGAAGTAAAATCTTTCAAAAAGATTCCTTGATGTTGAATCAATTTGTGAAAAATACTCTTATCACTTTCAAATAGTGTGTCCGTTGAGTGGACCCCTTTTGTTTTGAAGGGTTCCCGAGGGATCCCTTTGAAAGCTCTTCCTTCAATTTTTGACTGTATATGTAACTGTCATCTTGCTTGCTTGGGTGGTTTTTTTTTCTAACATGTTTTGTCTGCAAATTAACATGTTGCTTTGTAGGTGCGCCTATGAAGATTCTTTTCAAATCTGACTCTATGGAGTCCCTCTCATTTCAGGCTTCCTTCATGACCAAGCACCTGGGGGGAACCTTCTTTGCAAGTTTGAGGATCTGTAAAGTGCTTACATCCTGCAGGATCTACCCACCATTGGTCTACAGGCCTCTAGTTCACTTTGTTCAACCATCCTCAGGAGAGAGTACCTATGGAGCCATTTTCAAATCACTCTCGAGCACACCAGATCATGGTCTGCTTCCTCGATGATTTGGGTATATTTTCTTGACTCTTTAAACCTACTTTACCAAACAATCATTGGCACTCATGTTCACTAAAGTGGGGGTAAAATGTATAGGAGTGAATTTGCAACTCCTTTGAAAGTTCCCCTTTTACATCATTCACCTTAGAAAATTCAAACTTGACCATGTAATTTTGCATCATCCGTCCATCCAATTGGCACCTATTTTTGGTGTTAGTGGAGGAATTTGTGTTGGGGACATGAGCGTCGTGCACAAACATCTACGTAGTGCGTTGTTGCCTTGACATGATTTCTACCTTTGGAATCTTTAGAAGTGTTATGTTCTCCATTGGCGATGAAATGTAACACCCATGCACCCTTCATCTGACCTTTGAATGACTCGTTCCCTCCCAATTCATCTTCAAATGCCTATCTTTCATTCTCATGCGTTCTCTCCACACACTTTGGACATTCTGGAAAGCAATTCTCACATATGTATGAACTACTTGCTACACTATTGGCTTCATTCCAACATCACAACATTCTTCACATCTACCACAAAAGTTACAACTTGGTGTCTTGTGAGACTTCCTTTGGCGTTGTTGTGGCCACATCAAATTTTCCATGGTTGTAGACTTGCATTCCTCTCTCATTGGCCTTGAGCACCTTTCGTCAAGGGTGGTATTGTTTCCTTACTATAACATTTTTGTTGGATTTGAGTAGCATAAGGTTTCTTGTATTTTTTGGTATTCCTCATTTCAAGCACTTTCTTTATCATGTTTCTAATTTTCTTTATCTATCTGGCTATCCATGGAGGTGGGAACAACAAAATAGGGGTTTGACTGTGGCAAGCCCTAAAATAGCCCCAAAAATTTTCCCCACTTTGTTGTGTGTAGGTACTCGTTCATGTGGAGCTTGCGAGAGAGCTGGAATTTTTGTGAGTTGATTCTTTACCACCTTTGTTCTTATCTTTCCTATATCATCTCTCTCCTTATTTTTGTAGACACCTAAAAATGTCCTAGCTTGTGAACTAGAATTTTGGCACTCATATTCATCTATAAATTAAATGATTTAACATCGTTTAATTAATTCATCATTGAAAAACATCGAACAACATCGAGCAACATCAAACAATATCAAACAACATTGAACATCATTGAACATCATCGAACATAAAAAAAAATTGAACATCCTCAAACAACATCAAACATCCTCAAACAACATCAAATGATATGGAACATCATCTCTGATTGTCCCGTAACATCACAGAATGACTTAGAATCATCCTGTAACATTTCAGAATGACTCGCAATCATCTTGTAACATCTTTGAATGACTCATAATTATCTTGTAACATCTCAGAATGACTCAGAATTATCCTGTAACATCTCATAATAACTCAAAATCATCCTGTAATGTCTTAGAACATCTCGAAATCACCTCGAAACAACTCATAATCATCTCGTAATGTCTCAAAACATCTCGAAGTCACCCCGAAATGGCTCAAAATCATCTCGTAATATCTCAAAATGTCTCAGATTGTCTCAAAATCATCTCACAATGTTCCCACATCACACCACATCAAAATGACATCAAAAACCCTAATTCCTCTATTAATTGAATAATACAACATTATTTCATCATTTCAGACAAATTAAATAAATTTCTTTTATTTAATAAAGTCTTGAAAACTCTAATTCCTCTATTGATTAAATAAAAAAAATTATTTAATTAATTCACTTTTTCATCATTTTAGACAAATTAAATAAATTTCATTTATTTAATAAAGTCATGAAAACCCTAATTCCTCTATTGATTAAATAAAACAACATTATTTGATTAATTCACATTTAATCATTTTGACCAATTAAATAAATCACATTTATTTAATAAAGTCCTAATCTCAACTTATTTCATCCCAATTGATTAAATAACACCAATTATTTAATTATGTCGCTAAATCACCTTATTCCCCTAAGTGGGTCTATAACACCCCGCCACGCAACCCTAGAGGAAGTTGCAATTAACTACTTAAACAAACTATTTTTTTTTTGTTTAAGTACAATTAATATGCAAGTTCAGTAACTAATGCCAACAACCTCTAAGGTTACGAGACAGAGGTTATATAGAACTTCAACAAAAAACATGAATCTAAACCATGTCATTCATTTACTTAACAATTAAACACATACATTCCAAACAAGATAAATTACATTAAAGCATAAGAGATAACTTTCAATTTCATTTATCCATAATTAACCAATAAGATTACATCTCTCATTCCCCGAATGAGGCAAGTCCAATAAACACGATTACAATTACATCTTTCCACCTCGATAACAAATGAGGGGTTAATAAATCACAAGAACAACTGAAATGAAATAAAGCAAGAACTGAAAATGAATTCCATGGGCTCTTCAACTGGAAGTCTCATCCACACGAACATGAAGAAATCCCAACGGATTAAGGTGCACGCCACCCAACCAAGTGGAACCCAAAGGCCCACCCCCCGTGCTAGGAGATAGTAACAAGGAATCCTAGCCAAGGTCACCTACCTCTAGACACAGCCTAACACATAACCGAACCAATTGACACAACCAAACACATGTACCACACAAGTACAACTCAAGTACAACTCAAACATGGTCACATTGCTTCCAGATATAAAGCAGATCAAGTATGTTATGAGAACCATACACATAGAACCAAATACCAACTATTGTCCTAGATAGAGTGTCATCACACAACTCGTCATGAGTTACCCAATGCGGATCTTCATAGGCTCCGACTAACCTGGTGGCCTCAACCGATCTCCGACCCTCATACTTACTAATGCGGGATCAAAAACCTTACGTACAGACAGGATAGATGACCTTGCCATTCCAGGCCTTCCCACTCATCCCAAGTCTAAACGAGCCCTTGTGTCTATGAGTGAGGCAAAATTATCTTGATTAGTGAGAAGTTAGTCCTAATCTTCTAAGAGTTGTTTTAGTTATCACTTGATTAACCACCTCCGAAGGTTTCCAATTTACCTCTTTGGGCTCTGACGCCTAATGGAAGCCACTCTTCTACTTGAAAACACACAATCGAACCAATTACCAAGGGAACCCAAGTGCATACAAAATAGATATTACCACCACTCCAACTCTAGGAGGAAACATAAAAAGAAACTCACTCCAACACTGGAGATACAAACATAACAAAGCCACTCCTCTACTAGGAGTCACAAATCACATAATCCACTCCTAATCCAAGGAGGTACAAAACATCCCCGTTCGTGGAAACCGGGTACTAACATTGACATAACCTCATGCACTACCCAAGAGAATTCACAACAGGTTGACATCACAAAATGACAACCTCCAACCTCTACGGTCCTTTGGAAGACTTACATTTTAATGACACATTTACCCTACTTCCCCAAACAAGAACATGAAGGAAATGTTCACTGAAGGCAATTGAAAGAAACTACCTTTGGATATTCTAAATCTATTTCTCCTCAAAATGATTTCACAATAAAGATAATAATTGTCTTAACAAAATAATTGATTAATATAATTAAATGTCTCATCAATTGTAGAGAAGGGAAAAATACTAACTCAACAATTAAATCAAGTCCTTTGAATACTTTTAAAATCAACATAATTTTATGCAAGTAAATCTCTTCAATTTCCAAACTAATAACATATAATCTCTTCAATTTATTTAACATACCCCTTTCTCTATCAAACTAAACTATACATACAAATCATTTCTTTTAAAATCTCCAACAATATTATATTGTATGCAGCAAAATAAAACAAGATGAAATATTTAATATACACTTGAAATGTATATACACATACAATTGATATATTTTAACAATACTACATAAAATATATTTTCTCTCATTTTCCAAAATACCAAATTATACAATATTATATTATTATATAATATAACATTAATTATTTAATACATATTATAATTATTATAATATATATTAATAATTAATATTATAATATAAAATTAATACTATATTACAAAAATAATAAAATAAATATCTTTTATTTTATTATTATATTTTTATTTTTATTTAGAAAAAGGCAAGGTTGACTGGCCTCGGGCCGTGTGCCAACCCTTAGGGTTGATCCACAGATCTCGGGCCACGTGAAAAGCAAGAGGCAGAGGTTTTGCTAGGCGCTGGCTGCGCGGATTGCACAGGGGTCGGCGTTTTAGAGGAGGCGGTGGCGGCTAGCTGGGCGGCCGACTGTGTAAACACAGCTGACCCCTCAGTATGGGCGCGACTGTGTAAACACAGCCGAACCCACAGTGGGTGGCAGCTGTGTTTCCATAGCCATCCCACAGTGGCGATCGTGAGGCTGCACTGGGCGTGGCTCTCCCCACACGCCTCCCATGGGGGGCATGGTGGGGGTGAGCCCCTAGCGCTTCCCTCCAAATAATTTCTTTTTTATTTTTTTTATTTTTTTAACATTTTTAAAACCTATGGATTTTTAGAAGTTCGTGCCCTCACATAGGGGCATTTTGAAATTCTATTGATAATATAACCCCTTTCAGATGAAATTGTAAAAGAAAAGAACAGGTCTATATATTTATATATATAGCAAAATATATATATTTATATAAATAAACATGGATTCAACAACCCTGTAAGAATTTAAAGAAATAAATTGAGCACATAAAATTGAAATTACAACCAAGAACTCTTTTCATTTCTTGAAGAGATTCCTTTTCAACAGAGGTTTTTAAAATTTGAAACAAAATTTAAAATGAAGTTTCCATTATAGACCAGATCTTGAGTTTTCCAAATATGATATTCAACAACAAAACAAATATAAATATATTTTCAAACAATAAAATTGAAAATACATGAACCTGGTAATCAAGAGTTTGAGAAGATCCAGATGATGCACAAATCCTTGCTTCAATTCCCTCTTCAAATCAGCAATTTTCTCAGAATCAATCCAAACCCACCAAAATGCAAAATTCTTCCAACTCTCCTCTATTTTCAATTTCTCCAACTTGTTGAAAAAAAAACTTGTGAAGAAAAAACCAGATAAGGAAAATTTTCCCCAAAATATCCTTGCACCAACCCTCATAAATTTTCAAAACAAAAAATGGAAAATATCTCAAAATATCTTTATTTTTCAATTTTTTTGAATTCAAACTTTTATAAAAATGCAATTTAAATTCTTTTCCTAATTTCCAATTTAATCCTTTCAATTTCAAATATTAAATCCATTATTTCATAATGAAATACTTATCTAATTTAAACATCATCAATTTAATTAATCAATAAAATTAATTTAATCCAAGATTAAATCATTTTATTAATTAAATTAAATTAACTAATAAATTAAATAACATTTCTAACATCATTACCAGATTAATTTAATCAACCTCTTAAATACATAAAGCCATTTAATTACCCTTTTCAACTTGCAATTAAATAATCGAAGACAGGGAACAATATTCAAAGCAATACAACCCGACTAACACCTGACAACACACTAGGACTAGGGTGACGACTTTGCACGAAAAACCTAGCTACTATCTCCCAATCGAATACCGTTGGGTAATGGACATGCTCAAACTAGTGAAACCAGGTGGAGTCGATGTCCTGTACCTATCAACCTGCGAACAAAGAGTATATCCACATGCATAAATATGTCATAAATAACACACACCGTGAAGAGGAAATCATGGAATCACAGGGCACTCGCAAGTGAGTGATGTGATACCATCCCCTTCACCAATACAATATTACCAAATAACGAATATAACATCATTAATATGATCAAAAGCATAAACATCATTAATTCAATTATCCACTTATGCTAATAAAAAACATGTCATAATGATAACATCATAATAAATACTATCACAACAAAAGATAACATTCACATCGCTTTATAGATAGCGACCAAATAGTAGCCGAGTACCAAAGTCAAGGTACAAACATAAAACACACATAATAAGGTATCTGAATATCCAAAAAACACATCAAAGCAACAAAACAACACAAGGACACATTGTCCAACCAGAAGGAAAAACAAAGGTGTATTACAGGGTCAAATTATTAAATAATAATTTAATTACAACACTTTCCCTCCAAATTTTGAATAATTAAGTCAAACTATTCAAATCAATTATCAAAAATCATATCAAACTAATGCAACTTTGTTTGCAAAAGTCAAACTTGATTTGCATGTTCAACTCCAAAAAAGAATTAATTAATTAAATCAATTAATTCATATTCCTCACCCACTTTTTGATTGAGAAAATTAAAATTGTTGACTGAGCAATCTAATTTGTTACCTAATCAATCCAAATTGTTAACTAAATAATTTATTATGTTAACTAATCAATCATAATTCCTAACTAAGCCATCAAATTCCTAACTAAGCCATCACATTCTTGACTGATCAATCTAAATCTGTTAACTAATCAATCACATCCCTCACTGGCCAATCTATTTCCCAATCACACAAATTGTGCAATCAGCTTTGCATAATTCTCTCATGTCTAAATCCTCTCAACACACTCCAACCATTGATTTGGATATTCTTCAAAATGATCTTGATCGTCCATTTAAAATCACATCTTCTTTATAACAAACCCCTTTCCTCACAAATAAGGATCAAAGAATCGACATACATTGAGCAATGAAGTGTCGTCAAGATCATCCTTGACGGAGCTTCATTCCTTCCTTCAATCAACCAAAACATTCATCCATAATTTGTACACGAACTTTGGAGGCTTCGCTGTGATAAGAGCAATCCAACATCAAACGAATACACTCCACTACTGGATGATAATAGTACGTTGTTTTTATACATTTATTTTGCAATCATAGATTCATTTATACGTGTTAGAATAGCTTAGTTTCATTTCATATGTGTAGGTTAAGATCTTAGATTAATATGTTAATCTTAGTTTAGATTCTTTGATTTAACATGTTTAATCTATCTTTCGGTCTAACATTCTCCCCCTCACACATTCTGGCACACCGGTGGGACCCTTGTCCCCTCCTCTAATGTTCATTTGAGTCACTTTTGAAGTTGCAAGTCCCGGAAACACTTCTGACAGAGTTTTCATGTGTCTGTCCAGAAAACCTAAGCAGTTGTCTGAAAAGTTTGAGCATTTGTTTGTCAAGAAAACTGCATAGTTGTCAAAAGAACTATGCTTTTGTCAGAAGAATTGTGCAGTTGTCATGGGAATGGCGCCTTTGTCTAAAACATGTGCATTTGTGTTTTCACAGAGTTAGCATTTGTTTGTCTGGGTTTTAGCAATTGTTTCTAGAAGTGAGCAGTTGTCTTTTTTCTGCGCATTTGTATTTCTTGTTCTGAGTGGTTGCTCTAACGGAAAAGTGCACAGATCCTGTGCTCTTGTAATGGGGTTTTTCACTAACTATTGTTTGCTTTTGGATGTGTAAGTAGGAATTGATAGATCTGATGTAGGATTCCATTAACTTTAGCATCTTTGTTACAGGGAAGATGATCGGTCAAAGATATTTTGATCCATGAGCATTCTTTTTATTAACTTAGAAAAAAAATTCAATTTGGTGCTCTTAAATGAACAACAATAAACTCATATTTGATTTTGATGTTGTTAAAATAAACCAATTTTAAGCTTTCTAAGTTAGGAATTTTCATTTTGGTTCTCGTAAAAAAGAACAAAAACACTTCAATTTTTGGGCTCTAAAATGAACACATTTCATGTTTTCATAATTAGGAACCTTTAAATTTTGGTGCATAAAAAAAGTGAGAAATGTTTTCCATTTTGTTAATGAATGCACATTTTACATTTGTTGACCAAGATAGGACCAGGACTGCTTTTCTTAGAAACACTTCTATTGGAGCTCATAAAAATGAACAAATGTTTCTTTATGAATTTTCACCATTGCTATCTTAACTGCTTGATGTCTTGAACACTTCATATTGGTGCAAGTTAAAAAGAACTTTGTTTTGCTTTACTCACAATTTTTTGGGATAACATGACTCAAGGTTTTTTAAATGAATCAATTTTCTATGGATTGTTCACTATGCATTCATTGATTGGAAAAACTAAAGTGTTTTGTCTTCTCCCCTCACACCTTTTGGTGATCTTGTGTGAGCGAAAGAACATTTTTTTATCATTGCACTTTATTTTTAAGTTTACCTTAAAGAGGAGGTTTTCCTTGAGATACATCACATGCTGGAGAACTCATTGCAAGGTCCCGAAGCATGTTTACTGGTGGGCTATATTAGAGGTTTCCAAATCGTAAGAAAGTAGCTTCAAGTCGTGTTGACAACAGATTGCACCTAATCCCATGCCTTAAGTGGAACAAGAATGGTTAAAGAGCCTTAAGTGGCCAGCGGGTGAGTATCAGATTTCTGCGTTCATAGTTATCACTGAGAACCAAATTGTTTTAGAAGCCACCCTATTATCCAAAAAAAAATTCTCTGAAAGTGGTGCATCAAAATTTACTTCTGAGAAGTTACTTGCCATGTTCGACTACAGGCCCGTGCCATAAGTTGCATGTAAAATCATCTCTTCGGAGCATGAGGTAGGCCAACCTAAGAGAATGGTGTCTATCCCCTAGGGTTGTAATTACTGGTTTATGTTAAACTTGACCCATTACATTCAAAACAATTTGACATCAAATTTTGTGTTTGATTTAAATAAAAAGAACACATTCAAAACAAACACTGAATGAGATGGTTGAACCACAAACCCTTTGATTTAGTGCATACTTATGAAAGAAGCCTTATGTTTTCACCCCTTTGAAAGGATCTTTCCTTAAATATTTCTGAATAGTCTAGCTTTGATTTCATGGTGCATTAATCAAAGTAAACATTTGGGAACTATGGCTTGGGTTTTGTGATTTCACAACCTAAGTTATAAACATGAAGGTCACATAAGTCCATGCTTGTTGAGTTAGTCCAAGTGTTGTCTTATCACTTGCCATACTTCAAAAACATAGAGAAAAAGTTGAGAGAGAGTTGTTTATAGGATCATTTTTCAAACCAAAACAATTGGAAAGATAGAAGGTCAGCTAGCCCCACATCCATTTCCATCCTACCTATTTGAAATCAAAATAAAACAAACCATTAAGGTCATTCGTACTCAGACGTCCATGATATCAATAGTTACTTGGGGCTCATAGATATTACAAGTAAACTTTCCTGCAACATATCCTTTGGACAAGGAAGTGGAATATAGACCTTAGTTCTTCAACATTTTGATTTCCAAAAAGTAGTATCATTCCAAAAAAACACTCAAACCCTAGGGTCTTGAGCTTCACAACAACCATCCCATAAAACCATCAAACTTTATGACCATCTGGTGACCAACTACCCTAGTTCAACAACCAGATCTTGTAGCACCAATCCTTCAACCTAGTCTCACATATATCGAAGGTTAACAAACTAACATCATAAGGAGCTTGAAAACCTTCATTGTTTAGAAGAACAAAACACCCCGCCAGTTTCTCACCACATCAATTGTCCTAGACGAAGAGGAAGAGAAAGCTGACATAGCAGCAGAGAGACCCATATTACCACCACCTGCGTGGCAATAAATATCCACTTCATGATCTCACTCAATGTCAATATCCTTAAGGTAAAGTCCATAGGTCATCATTTCAAACTTAAGCATCTAAGTCCAAAATCTCTTAAGAAACAACTTTGGGCACTTCACGGAACTAGAACTAGGTTGGTATATAACTTCTTCAAATAAGATTCCAGGAACAATCCAAACTTGTATTCCTTCTACTATTGTCAAAATCTAGGTATGTTCCAATAGTTCTAGTATCTTACATAATATGTAGGACAACATCAGGTCTTTAGAATTTGAGTCAATTAGAGAGTACACCATTCTCCCACAGGAGACCCAAGTTGTTTATGACAACCACAAGATCACAACATAGGAAGAAAATGGAAGCAAGGAAGAACAAAACCAGTAGCCCACCAACAAACACCGCAAATGACGGAAGTGGCCCATGAGGATATAAACCAAGTGACCTTTTGATAGGGTATTGAATATCAAAACATCCCCAAAACATGTCGATCTATTACCCAAATAATTCTTATCAAGGGTCACAATATCAAATAGGGAAACAACATCAAGGGTTTCAAAATCCCCATCAAGGAATAAGTCTCGAACATCAAAATGCCCTAAATAAAATTGAGAGGTCTTGAGGAAGTTAAACAAAGATGAAATCTGACGTATCACCAATGCCATGTACAAATTCAGAACATTACATATCAATATCTTGACAATCCTCAAACACCTCAATATCCACATCAACAACACTTCCAATATCCAGAGTATCAAGAAGTTCTGCAACACCAAGGTGTACCTCAAGTGCAATATCGAAATATACCTCAATCACAGTATCCAAAAGTTCTGCAACACCAAGGTGTACCTCATGTGCAATATCAAAATGTACCTCAAATAGAGTATTAAGGAGTTTCGTAAAATCAAGAGAAAAACAGTTAGGAAAATCCACAAAGTAAAGATTACCAACCAAGAAGGAAAATCACCCCTTTGGGAGAAACTTTAGAGGTAATCATGCATGAACTAGTACAACAAGAACTTATCAAAATTAACGATAGTCTAACTTATGGTGAATCAA
This sequence comes from Sequoiadendron giganteum, assembly GCA_007115665.2. Classification (NCBI taxonomy): domain Eukaryota; kingdom Viridiplantae; phylum Streptophyta; class Pinopsida; order Cupressales; family Cupressaceae; genus Sequoiadendron; species Sequoiadendron giganteum. The sequence continues at coordinate 396,128,862 of CM021103.1, forward strand.
GCTTCAAACTCCCTTGGTATAACCCGTACACACGATGTGAGTTCCACAAAATCAAGGGTCACCTAATGAACAAATGTGCTACACTCAAAAACCTCATCCAAGACCTTATTGATCAAGGAGAAATAGCTATTGAAAACAACATTCAAGGGCCATCTACCAAAGACAACAATTATAATGTCTCAACCTCAAAATTTGAAAGCAATGATCAAGATCTATCTATCACTTATCACATTGACAATGTTTCTACATCATCCAGTGAGCAAGAGGACATACATCAAGAATTGAGTCCCAAGAATGATCAAAATCAAGCACCCAAGTCTAGCAATAATTCAGTCCAAGATATACTGACATCATCCAACCTCATGGCAGTACATATTGATGATCAAGAGACTCTTGATCCAACACTTATACCCAATGCAGAAGATCTAAGCCAAGAGTCATTACCCATATGTCCACATTTTGAGGAAAGCCAAGGATCCTTTACAAGTAATCTCTTCTTTGAAATTGATCCATGTCAAGAACATGATCTAGAGCATGCCAAAGATGATAGCACACAAAATCAAGATCAAGAAACCTTATCATCAAAACACTATAATGACTTGGCAGATATATTCCAAGACATCCCATGTTTTCCAAAAGAAGAACAAATCCATATACTGAGCACACATACATCTACCCATGATATGCTTACTCCTAATGGACATGCAGATGATCTTCATCTAAGACAAGATTCCCATAATCTTGGTATCATTACCAAAGAACAAGAGCCTCCTACTCTTAACATCTCTACAAAGGGTCAAGACACAACAAAATCTAGAGACATATCAAAAGGGGGTCAAGAAGAGGAATTATACATAAGTTGTGAATCACAAACATCCTATATAGACATATCAGAAGGAGATCAAGAAGAGGACTTATACATAAGTTGTGGATCAAAAACATCCTATAAAGGCATATCAAAAATGAATCATGAGGGAGACATTTTATGGAAAGTAAATCAGAAACACCTCTTGAAGAAACATTAAAATATGATAATTTACAAGATCAAGCCAAAGATATCAATCAAGAAGGAGTCCCACATCTGAAGGATCCTATCAGTGAAGAATCTATCACATTTGAAAATCCACAACAGACCAGAGAAAGACTAACACCTTATTTCCAAGGTAAGACATATCCCATTGCAAATAAACTCTCTCAATGGATTCAGTATCAAGATAGAGGATTAGGCCTACATGAACAAGGTATCCTAGAATCAGGGCATATTTTTGGCAATACTAAGCATTGAGATCTTGATTATTCAACAACTAAGGGAGATAAACATATTAGTGATACCTCCATAATACTAGGGGCAACTTTATCTAATGCAAGCAACGTAGAGAGCACAAAGAGTCCTTATGATGAAATTAATACCAATGCTACAAATATCCATGTCATGAATCATCATCCATATATATTTCCATCCTCTGATTGGAACAAACAACAAAAGAAAAAGCTATATCAAAGAACGAAACAAGTCATTGAAGCAAAAGAATTAGGAAAGCAAAATGGACAAGAAAATTTTAAATGGATACAAAAGAAAAAGTAAGAAAATCATCTCGATCAAACTCCATTAGTCAAAGAAACTATGGGGAAAAATCGAAAAGGGAAGTTCATCCATCAAAAAAGTCCAACAATACAAAAGAAAGCCTCAAGAGTGACCTAAAAGGTATATCATGACATTGGTCCCAATCGAATCTTCATATCCACCCATCATTGCTCATCATCCCAAGTTTGGAAAATAAAAGGTTCCAAACTATCAACCAATCCATCTAAATATCATATCCCTCAACACATTTTTCCATCCATGATATCCAAAACTCATATTGACCATGTGTTGGTAGCAACTCTTTATCATAAGGACTCTAAGGGCACTCTATCGCGATGTGCACATCAAGGTAAGGTTAAATTTGGTATCAAAAAGGAAGATAAGAATTATCAGGGGTTACATTCAAGCACTCGTATCCTAGCAAAACAACTCCTCTAAGTAGGATATCGTTGGCATGTCATGAAAACAACAATGTCAACACCAACAACATCTACATCAACACCACTAAGTGGTCCAAAATGAGTAAAAAAATGGTCACCATGATGAAAACCTGGTAAATAGGTGTCTTGAGCGACATCAAAAAAATCAAGAAAATCAAGAAAAAAAAGAAGAGAAAAATTGTCCTCGAGTGAAAACCATTATGGTGGTGCTTTAGACAAGTACCATGATGAAAACCTGAAAAACATGCATCATGTGTAGAATCAAGCATCTACATGTGCCATATTAGGTGGAAGCATCTCAGCTTATCCATAACAAACCCAAGCCATTGCTTCGAAAATCCAACTTATCTTGATCTTGACAAATGTTTGATATACATTTTACACTTGCTTATGAAAAACATCTTAACATGGGTCCCTATCATTGATGCTATCCTATCCAACATTATTTGATCCATGCAACATTTTCCAAAGGGCATACTCTATCCAAACATGTTATCCTATCACAAGATAATCCATCACCTATATTGCTAGATACTGGGGGAAAATGCTTGCATCTTGCTTCAGAATAATTCTTGATCTATGTCATCTAGCTCACATTGTGATCTAGGCATTGTCCGAACAACAAGGTGTGCCACATGGTACCCTTCTCAACCCATCCCAACAACAAAGTGTACCACCAATGCAATACCAAGGTAACCTTCAAAGATGACAACAACATGGATTATTCCTTCACTCAAATTTTTTAAGATATCAAAAGTTGCTTGAACCCCACAGCTAGTTCAAGTAAGCTTTTCCACAACATATTCTCTAGAAATAAAATAAAGTGAGGTACCAATCCAAGTTTTCAAAATCTTATACCCCAGGTAAGAGGGTAAAAATACACCAAAAACAAGGTATACCCACCAACGCACCACCAGGGAAACCTTCAAAACAATTTTCCCCAACAATAAGGTGTACCACCAATGCACTACCAAGGTAACCTTCAAAGATAACGAAAGCATGCATTATTCTTTCGCTCAAAAATTATAAGATATCAATAGTTTCTTGAACCCCACAACTAGTTCAAGTAAAAATTTATGCAACATATCCTCCATAAAAACAAGGTGAAGTATCAATCCAAGTTTTCAACATCTTACACCCCAGGCAAAAGGGTAAAAATCCAAAAAAATCAAAATTATCAAAAATAAAAAACATCTGAAAAACATCAAAAAAGCAAAACAACATCATTGGGCTATTCCTTCACTCAAAAAATTTAAGATATCAATATTCGCTTGAACCTCATAGCTATTTCAAGTGAATTTCCCACAACATATCCTCTAGACACAAAAACGAGATATCAATCCAAGCTATCAATGTTGTTTACCCAAAAAAAAATCATGCTTTGAGTCAAACGGTTGAACTATGCGGTCTCTACATGTATAATGTAGGCAAGGTTTATCTTTGATCATCTCCCGAGGCCTTAGGTCAGTCCCATTAGGTTTTTATCTGGATTTCTTCCAACTTAGTTAAAAATACAAAATCCAAATAAATTCAAACAAATTCAAAATTCAAAAACATTCACAAAACAACAAAAACCACGAAATTGGTAATCAAATCAAACAGATCCAAAAGTTGTCTCTCCCTCGGCTATAGTAGTTTGAGGACTACCTATAGTCATTTTAAAACCATGATGTTAGGTTTTCACTAACACAAAATGACACAAGACATGATGGAAAAATGACATTTAGGATGACAATAAGCAAATGCTAATAGGGTTTAAATGAAACAAAGGAAAATGCTAGCTCCCGACACCAATGGAAAATTTAACTACGTAAAAACTAAAAACCACCTACACCATTGCAAATATCATGAAATTCTACCCCATTTTAAAAAAAAGCACTGAAAAATACTTTCGTATGACCAAGATATGGTCATTTGAAGATAGGGTAAAATACAAGTTACAAAGCAAACAAAAGCGAGATTTCAGGATGACTGCATGAAACAAAAGTGAGATTTTAGGACAATTGCATGAAATAAAAGAGAGATTTCAGGAAAACTGCATGAAACAATAGCACAAGTTTAGAATAACTGCATAGTTTTAGAACAACTACATGAAACAATGGCGCAAGTTTAGAACAACTGCACAGTTTCAGGACAACTACATGAAAGAAAAGCACCAGTTTATAACAATAGTGCAAATTTCAGACAAAAGCATAGTTTTTCACAGTACAAAAGTGCCAAAACTGATGCAATTGCTCAAAAATCACCAAAACTTTGCTATTGAATGACATGACTTCGCACATTCGTAATGAGAACATAACAAAATGAAACGAGAAGAGACAAGGTACATACTACGAAATCGATGCCTAAAGGACATCCAAACTCTCAAAATGCATCCATATGATTTGAGGCTCCCTAAATCCTCACCTTATCTCCTTGACAATCGACAAAACAAAAACATTTAAATAACTTGAAAACACAACAAAAACAACATGAAATAAACATCAAAAAGCACAAAAACATTTGAAAAATCTCAAAAAAGGTCTATTTCTGCCATTGCCTATCCACAATAAAGGTTCATCCATAATAAAAATATCGTCACACTCACCCTTTGACAAAACAAACAAACAAACAAAGCAACATCAAAAGCTAAAACTTTCAAGAAAACAATCACAAGGATTTGAATGCAAACAAACAAAAAAAAAGCCAAGTATAACTACCTATCTATTGACAATTCCCAACAACATCTTGATATGTCTTAATGGATCTGTTCCTACGATAGACATGATCAACACCAAATAATAGTCCCATAACAGAGAGAGCAAGTGATACAACTTTGTTTTTTTATCCTTTTGTACTCTTATCTTTTTTATTTACATTATTGACTCATTCCCAGGATCTCTTGAGGATGTCCATAAGGATTTAGAGAGGAAGGAATAAGGGCAATTGAGCATCATTTTTTTGTTTTTTGTTTGTTGGATATTTTTGTAAAACTGCCATGATGAATACTTGTTTTATTGAGTGTATGAACATTGTGTTGAAACAATTTGTGTAGCAGTTGCATGTTAGGTATTTCATACCTCTTTGTGTAAATGGTCCAAAATTTGTGTAGTAGTTGCATGTTAGGTATTTTGTACCTCTCTATGTAAATGGTCCAAAATTTGTGTAGCATTTTCATGTTAGGTGTCCTATACCTCTTTGTGTGATTGGTCTGAAATTTTTTTAACACAACCCAACTATATACTTTAAGCAAAGTTTTCGTATGTCTGGTATGAACAAGAATACTCCTTGTTTGTAGAGTAAAAGTCCATACAATGGATACAAAGTCACCTTGGTCATTAATACCCTGGTGCATCGTATTTGTTTGCTACATCAAATAGGATTGTTTAAACAACGAAGCCTCCAAGTAAAGCAAAATCAACTTATCAATGACATCACATTCTTACTAACATTTTATTCTAATATCATCCACTTTCTTCTATCTTCTCAATCTTACTAAAATTTTCTTCTAGTCAAACATTTCTTTTGTCAGTCCTTGCACTTAATGCATCACATCAGCTTATCAAAAAAATTGGTTAATTATCCAAAATTTTCACCAAATTTCCCAAGGGGGCACCATCCATGTTATCCTTTCTAGGGCATCCTAGGGAAAATCTTACACCTAGGGCATACCGGGGCAATGTTATTTGAAACAAAGCAACTGGTACTTTGTATCAAAGAAGGGAAAAATGTAGACACCAAAAAATGTCTTGGCTTGTGAACTAGAATTTTGGCACTCATATTCATCTATTACTTAAATGATTTAACATTATTTAATTAATTTATCATCGAACAACATCAAATAGCATCGAACAACATCGAACAACATCGAGCAACATCAAACAACCTCAAACAACATCAAACAATATGGAACATCATCTCCGATCATTCCATAACATCTTAGAATGACTCAGAATCATCCTGTAACATCTCAGAATGACTCAGAATCATCCCGTAACATCTTGGAATGACTCAGAATCATCCCGTAACATCTCATAATAATTCAAAATCATCTCGTAATGTCTTAGAACATCTTGAAATCACCTCAAAACAATTGGGAATCATCTCGTAATGTCTTGGAACATCTCATAATCACCTTAAAATGGCTTGAAATCATCTCATAACATCTCTAAATGTCTAAGATAATCTCAAATCATCTCACAATCATCTCACAATGTTCCCACATCGTACCACATCAAAATGACATCAAAAACCCTAATTCCTCTATTAATTGAATAATACAACATTATTTAATTAATTCACTTTTTCCTCATTTCAGACAAATTAAATAAATTTCATTTATTTAGTAAAGTCTTGAAAACCCTAATTCCTCTATTGATTAAATAAAACCACATTATTTAATTAATTAACTTTTTCATCATTTCAGACAAATTAAATAAATTTTATTTCTTTAATAAAGTCCTAAAAACTCTAATTCCTCTATTGATTAAATAAAACAACATTATTTAATTAATTCACTTTTTCACCATTTCAGACAAATTAAATAAATTTTATTTCTTTAATAAAGTCATGAAAACCCTAATTCCTTTATTGATTAAATAAAACAACATTATTTGATTAATTCACATTTCGTCATTTCGACCAATTAAATAAATCACATTTATTTAATAAAGTCCTAATCTCAACTTATTTCGTCCTGATTGATTAAATAACGCCAATTATTTAATTACATCGCTAAGTCACCTTATTCCCCTAAGAGGATTAAATTATTAAATAATAATTTAATTACAACACTTTCCCTCCAAATTTTGAATAATTAACTAATCAATCATAATTCCTAAGTAAGCCATCACATTCTTGATTGATCAATCTAAATCTGTTAACTAATCAATCACATCCCTGATTGGCCAATCTATTTCGCAATCACACAAATTGTGCAATCAACTTTGCACAATTCTCTCATGTCTAAATCCTCTCAACACACTATGATCATTGATATGGATATTCTTCAAAATGATCTTGATCATCCATTTAAAATCACATGTTCTATATAACAAACCCCGTTCCTCACAAATAAGGATCGGAGAATCAACTTACATTGAGCAACAAAGTGCTATCAAGATCATCTTTGAGAGAGCTTCATTCCTTCCTTCGATCAACCAAAACATTCATCCAGACTTTGCACACGATTTTTGGAGGATTTTATGTGATAAGAGCAATCCAACATCAACCAAATACACTCCACTATGAGATGGTAATGCTACGTTGTTTTTATACATTCATTTTGCAATCATAGATTCATTTATGCATGTTAGAATAACTTAGTTTCATTTCATATGTGTAGGTTAAGATCTTAGATTAATATGTTAATCTTAGCTTAGATTCTTTGATTTAACATGTTTGATCCATCTTCCGGTCTAATGTTCTCTCCCTCACACAAATTTAGTTATTCTATCATTTACCGTTTTAGTCATCACTTTAAACCTCAACCACTAGATTTTCAGTAGGCTTCTAAAGGTCTTTGTTTGTACTTTTTCACTATCTATCTGTATGGATGACAACACATCTATGAGACACCAGGGCACCTCACTGTCATCCCTTTTGTGTGTTGTCCTCTGGTAGAGAGTTGATAGAGTTAAAACTAGGACTCCAAAAACCTATTCATTTAGCCTTATTAAAAGTCTTAGGTTAGCAGAGTGGTAGAAGCACTGAGAATGCTCTTCATTCTCTATTCCTAGCATCAAACACTTGTCCAAATTGAGGTAGATTAGGGCATCCTTCAACTCTCAGCTCTCTGTGACTTGGATTCGTTGAGTGGTCGGTCCCCCTCCTCTACAATAATATAATATTAATTCAGGAAGTGTTTGATGTAGATGTATGATTAGAGGAGGCCAGATTCTCAATATGATCATGTCTATTTTTGAGTGTTGTGTAAATGGGCACACCTTTTGGTTAGGTAAACCAATATACATTTTAATTTATGTGGACATGTCTAATTTAATTTGAATTTGTACACATGTGTGAAATGATATAATATATCTAGATGTAGGGAAGTCATGCGACACCCATGACCGACCAACCATAAGGTGTGACGAGAGCTCCCGAGTTATTGTCAACTTTTATGCATGGGTCATCTTAGGTGCATGGTTTCAAAAGTTATTTAAGTTTGAAATAAATACACATATCTAATTTAATTTGAACTTGTACACATGTGTGAAATGATCTATATTGCATCTATATGCAGGGAGGTCATGTGATACCCATGAGTGACCAAACACAAAGTGTGGTGAGCACTCTTGAGTCATCATCGGCTTTTATGCATGGGCAATCTTAGGTGCATGACCATGAGGCCACATTATTTGAGGTCCTAAACTTTACTAAATATCCTATACATTTTTTAGGTCTTTTAAATATATATATTCAATTAAAATCATTTTTTTTCACTGATATTTTCTAACCTATTGTTTGCTTTATTTGAATATCCAGGAATTAGTAGCTTAAGCATTTGGTCCTCAATTCACAGTTATACCACCTGTTGAACAAAATGTGCTAGTAGATTCACATGATTAGATGGTAATTTATGCATACTGAAAAATCATTTTTACTATATTTACTAAATATTTAATTAAATCACAATTTCTTTAACTTTATCTAATTTCAAGTTTCTTGTACTCTTCTACATCATGATACAAGCATATATAGTCCACGTGGAGAAAAGAGGAGACTTGATTTGATCGATCGTTCTGATAGTTAGATGGTTTTATTTTACAAACTATAGATAGTTTTATTTATATATGTGTTAGACTTGACATATAAATTTTTAGTTACATGTTATTCCATGGACCATTTCACATACATTATATCAATTAATATGATCTTGTTTGTGTTTATTTATATTAGATGAATTTAATATGATGATTATATGCACTCAAATGTATATATATTTTATCTAATTTTCAAGTAATATGAACTATAAAATCTTATCTAGAATCAAATTGCATATATATTTGCATGCCATTGTTGAATTAAGTTTAGATGTCTTAAAATGATTAACTTTCAAATTTTAATAAAATCTCATTGTTAGGTAAAAATTTAATACATTCCTTAAATAGTTTAGATCATATTCATAATAAAGTAAGGGCAAGTAATTTTAACTATTTTCAATTCTAGCAAATATTCATTACTGAAAAAAATCTATACTTGACATGTATAAAATGTATAAGATACAATTGAATAATTATATAAAATGTGGTAAATATAAGACATGATTTGTATAAGATAAAATTAGAATAAAATATAAAAAAGTGATTAATAAGTTCATTCAAGTTCACACATCGAAGAAACATATATAATGTATACATTGATGTTTAATACAACTATATAACATGATGAAACATATGTGCATATAAATACAATTAAAGCTTATAAAATTTTAGCTCAAAACCACAAATTGATATTTACATAATCTATATGATGATTTTTTTTAAGAGTGACAATCACATGGTAGACCGACTTGATGAGAACCTACAATTTTTTTTTGATACATAAGAGTTTATATTATATTAATTTAAATATGAAGATTTACACTCGTCTGCTAAGCAAGAGAATTCATCGATCAACCAAAGCCCATAAACAACCCTTCTATCGGCATCCATCATAGAAAATAATTTCAAAACAAATTTTACAAAATTGGCATTATCACCGCTAGAGCCAAAAAATGTTATACCCAAATACCACCATCAGACTATATTCAATTTTTTGCAAAAAGGAGGAAACCACACACATCACAGAAACCCGTTGAGATTGGAAAATGACACAGAATCCTCCACCCATTCAAATCCACCAGTCACTATTAACCCTAATAGCTTCTTTAAGTACTCCATCGCCACAACCACGATCATTTGATGGCACATAAGAGTCATGCCACTCAAATCCAAGAGGAATGGAAAGAATTTGGCCACCTCATCCATGTTTCGCAAAAGCTCCAAATCCTCAGGACACAAAATACCTATGCCAATAATCGCTGCTTTCAGAGTCTCCTCCATGCCAACAAGAAAATCTTTAGGGAATAGCTGCACCGACAACTCATTTGCTTCCACCTTAGGCACTTGACTATCCAACAAATAAGCCAAAAAATGTGATGAAATGTGGGTATTGTCCCTCTCGTACTCATTCTAATCAATGTGGCCTTTCCCCACTACCATCTTTACCAGTGCAACCACAAGAGAGTCATTATTTAGCAAGAATCTCTTTAACCCTTGATATGTTATCTCACGGAATGTGACCTACCTCATCTTTCCCCTCAGAGAAATTGGAGTGTTGACATAGAACCATGCCAGTCCCTCCACCGAAACTACAATTATAAATTTTGAACATCCGATCGAAGCCATCCTCGAATGACACTAGCAACCAAACAAAATTTCTCCGCCAACTCTACACCTACCATCGCTTACCCACACCAAAAAATATTTATTGACCAAGACCGACGCCTGCACTCATAAATAAAGCCCACGATTGTCGATCAATTCCAACTTCCCACGAGCCAAGCATAATTCAGATGCAAGGCAAGCTATCCTTACATTATCAATTTCATCCTTCCTCCCATGCCCCGTATATAATGCTTCCCTTAGAAAAAATGCTCTTAACTCTCCTCCATCATTACAAATACACACTAAATGCAAGGAAATCGAGCTTATACCCCAACAACCCCTCCACATTGGATGCCTTATGAGGATGCCACCTCACCACCCCATGGTAAGCCCTCCACCAACTTGGAGGGCCACCCACCCATCCACCCACAAACTTTACTCCAGAGATCTATTTGTTAATTTTTTGTCAGGGCCAACCACTCCCATATTAGAAAGTTGATCAGCCTCAACATTCCCTTCTCTTAAAACATGATTGATCATTACTTTTTCAAAACCTTCCAACCAAGCCAAAGCAACCTTTAGTTTCTCACCCAACTTCCAATTTAAAATTTGTTTTATCCTCAAGGCATTGATGACTAAGGTGGAGTCCCCTTCAATTACAACCTTGCTCACTTTCAATTCTCTGCAAAGATTCAAGCCCAGAAGTAAGGCTTGAAATTCAATTGCATTATTTGTCCCCTTAGGGAGAGTTGCTGCCAGTGACCCCAAAACAAACTCCTTGCTATCCCTCACAATACATCCTGCACTCAAAGGACCAAGATTTCCTTTTGATGCTCCATCAAAATTCAATTTCACCCAACCCAAATTAGGAGGAATCTAGACCACCTTGCTTCGCTCTTCTACCATCGTTGCACCTCCCAAACCCACAAAAGCAAGCGCCTTGATGCCAAACTAGTTCTTCCTTATGGTAGAATCCCAAAACGAGAAATTACGCCCTTTGGAGTTCATCTCTTGTAGCCTCACATTAAAACACTCCACTATACATGCTTCGATTTTTCATTTTAATTTGGGAATTGACATTTCCTTATCTCGAAAAATCCTCCTGTTTCACTCCTTCTAGAATTCCCATAAGACCATTGAGGGACTCAACAACTAAAGATCTTCAAACATAGAATGCTTCAGAGGAGAAGGCCGAGATTTCAACTAAGCTAACAATTTATTTGGAAAGGTCGTTCTCCACTATAATTTGGAACACAACCACTCCCAAACAACCTATGTAAAATGACAATTTAAAAATAAATGGTCCACTGTTTCCTCAACACTCCTACACAACGGGCACCTGCAAGGACCATAAAATCCTAACTTTGCAAATCTATCCCTAGTCAACACCCTACCCTAAGCTGTTGCCCAAGTGAAAATACCTGCCTTTGGAATGCAGGCCTTATTCCAACATAAATGAGTCGGTAGACTTGATTCTACAGTACCAGCAAAGGCCAGAATAGCATAGCCAATCTTGGCTGAGTATTCCACGTTGGTCGATGCATTCCACCGAATTCTACCTCTGCCTTGTCTCCCCAAAACACATCTCCTCTTCAAGACTTTATCAAAGGCTTCTGCTTCTTGAGCCTTTAGACCCAACTGACTAGGAGATTTCCAACTATAGTATCCATCTTGAAGACTAGAAGGGTCTTCAAAATAGTCCCTTAACTTCTCACCCCAATCCTATTTAGTTTTTTCTTTTACCTGAACAAGAGAAGGATCTGTAGACACTACAAAATGTCCTAAAATCTACGAGCAACATTTTTCCTTAGTCATGATCATCTAATAATTAAATAATTTTAATTATTTAATTATTCCTAATCATATTCCTTTATTAATTAAATGATTTTTTAATTATTTAATTAATTCACTTTCCAATCTTTATTCTATCCTGATCAATTAAAATAAATTAATTGCGTCACTAATACCCCTTTCTTCAATAATTAAATAAATAATTATTTATTTAATTATTTATCTTTCATCACATGTCTATAGTCAAATAATTATTATTATTTGACCTTTTATTCCTTCTATAATTAAATAATTGACGAAATTATTTATTTATATGTCATTCTTCTCCTTTAAATAATTGATCCAAATCAACTATCCATATTTAATTTCTATCTCCTCCTTTAATTAAATTTATGAATTTAATTAAATCTCCTTTTTCATTTCCTCCAAATAAATAATTTAAAATGAATTATTTATTTGCCACTTGTCATCCTCCTCCATTTTCAAATAAATAATTTAAAATAAATAATTTATCCCTCAATTTTGGTCAAAGATCCCCTGTCATTATTTCATGTCATAGTCTGCATGTCTTGCATGTTTGTCATAGCTGTCAGGCATCATAATCGTCGACGTCATATCTTTTCCATGCATGACATATTCTAGTTGCATCAATTTTCCACCGTAGATCTTGGCATCTTTCTAGAAACTCAATCTTGGCCATCCATTTCGTAACCTCCCTCTCATGAATCTTCATCCGTTGATCTTAGAATCTTTCTAGAAGATCAATCTCGTTCGTCCATTCAAATGGTTGTCTATAAAAGCAACCTTTCTCCTCCATTTTTGATTGAACAACTAATTATCTCCAACTTTTTACTTACTATTTTGCAGGTATTTGCACATGTGAAGCAACAAATCTGAGGGCAAAGATTGCAAAACGGAGAAATAAGAGAGCAAGAGAAGCGATTCAAGATTCAAGCATGGGGAGTATTATGATTTAATGCTTTTATTTTTCTTATGCTTTCATTGTTTTCTCTTGTTTGGATGAGGTTAATAGTTTAGAAGTGTTGGCTGTCACTTAATCTAATCTATCTTATTTTCCCCATCTTACATTGGTGAACCCAACGTGAATAGACACATAATTAAAGGAGGAGATAGAAATTAAATATGGATAATTGATTTGGATTAATTATTTGAATGAGAAGAATGACACATAAATAAATAATTTCGTCAATTATTTAATTATAGAAGGAATAAAAGGTCAAATAATAATTATTATCTGACTATAGACATGTGATGAAAGATAAATAATTAAATAAATAATGATTTATTTAATTATTGAAGAAAGGGGTATTAGTGACGCAATTAATTTATTTTAATTGATCAGGATAGAATAAAGATTGGAAAGTGAATTAATTAAATAATTAAAAAAACATTTAATTAATTAAGGAATATGATCAGGAATAATTAAATAATTAAAATTATTTAATTATTAGATGATCATGACTAAGGAAAAATGTTGCTTGTAGATTTTAGGATATTTTTCAATGTCTACATTTTGCCCCTCTTTGATATAATGCAGTTCATCACGTTGTGTCAAAAAAAATTAATTTTGAAATATGCCCCAGTGTAAAGAGAAAGGGGAAGAATGACCAAGAGGGTTGTGGTATGCCCCCTCGAGAGGACATGGAGGTTCAAAGAATATGAATGTGCTCTTGAAATGGAAGATAAGACTAGATGATAAAAGATATAAGGAATGTTAGCATGAAGGAGAAAACAAGGGAGCTGGGATGTTAGCGTGAAAAGGGGAAAAAAGATAGACATGAAATGATAATGGAACCAACTTTCATGCTTACGTTTTTATATTTATCATCATTGGGCATCAAAAATGTCCATGGTTAACTATCTATAGTTATCTATGTTATTTTATTTTCCCCATCTTACATTGGTGAACCCGACGTGAATCTTACAATTTTGCAAAAAAAATTGTTTGTTTTTGTTGTTTTGCAGGTTACAGCCGAGAATTCGTACAAATTCCCGTCATATTATTTTGAGCACAGAAAAATGGGCATATAAAATATTTAAAAACTATCATCTATGTTTTGTAGACCTCGTTCTTAGCTTTCTGGAATTTTAAACGATTTAAAATTTCGTTAAGATTTGAGAAAGTTATGGCCATTTTAGTATTTGTTGTTTTTTAAATTTAACTATTAAAACCCTCGTTTTCTTTTGCCTAACATTTTTTTCATGCAGAATCTTGGAAAAATAATTTATGGGTTTTGAAGGTTTGGGTTTTAGCTTTCCATGGATTCAAATGATTTAAAATTTCATTAAATTTTGAAAAAGTTATGGTTGTTTTAATTTTCTGTTGTCATTACACTTTTCTTTTGAGTTACTAATTTCTTGTTTTTAGCAATGTGGCACAGCTTGGAGGGAGTCTAAAAATTGTTTCTTTAGAAACAAAAATCGAGCTTTTCATTTCTTTAGGCAGAATTAATTTTATTTGTTTTCAACAACTATAAGAAATTGCATGCACACTCATTGGTTAAAATGTACATGCATTTCATTTCATGGGATTAAAATGAACACAATTTGCATGCACACTCATTGGTAAAAATGAACATGCATTTCATGTCATTGGCTTAAAATAAAATTTGTTTGTTTCACATCAAGTTAAAATTTTAAAATGAACAAAGTGTCTTGTATGTCATCCTCACATTATCATTTGGTAATTAAAATTTACAAGTGTCTTCAATTCTGTGTCACCATTTGATGCAATAATCGAAGTGTCCTTTCCCCTTGCGCATTTAATGCGATCTTGGGTGTAAGAGAAATGATTATTGCCTCTAGAACATGGGCCTTCATTGGTGGAAAAAAGTACTCACCCCAAGGTGACTCAGACTGGCAACGAAACTCTTTGGTCAAGCTACCCTCGACCGGTATATAAATGTGAATCCTAAGGGAAAGCCTAGGATTACGAGTGCGGATGTGTCATATAGACCAAGTAGTACTCCCCAAAACCCTGTTGAGCGTAACCTCTTCAAATTGGAGTGCCTCCTAAATGAAGCTTAATCTTGTGCCCCATGTATGGCCACTCGAATGGGGGTCCCGAACTAAAAACCTTTGTGTAGTTGCCAAAATGTTTCTATTTGCTAGTGCAACAATGGTCGTTGTGAAGGCATCCACATTTTCGCAGTTCTTAGTAGAGGTGATCAACCTACTATGAGATTTTTATGGGGGTTGGAAGCTTGGTTGGCCTGAGAAGTGAGTGCAATGTAAGGGGGAGCCCATGTGGCCAAGCTTTTGGATTCACACACTAAGAATAAGTGTGGTTGGGGAAACCCACGTAGAATCTAGCAAATATTGTCCTTGCCTAACCTAGGATTGTGCTTGATCAAGGACAAAATATTGTGTTTTCCAAGTGTTTTTTCAAACATTCAAACAAACAAACACCATTACACAAATCTGGAAAGATACACATTCAACTTGAAACAATTCCAAATTTTGCAATCTAAAACCCAAGACCAAACTTGTCCAATTTGATATCAAACAACCTCTATCGAAAACCAAAAAGAAAATTTCTCAAATCTTCCATTAGTGACATCTTTAGTTTGCATTTACCCATAGGTTCATCCTTGCATATCATATCCTTGGTGAAAGGGTCATTATCATTCCACCATTCCTTAATCTTGGTCTTAGGTACATTGGCACTTTGCATCCTTGTATCCTTGAAAATCACAAAAAAATAGCATAGTTTCATATCCATTTTGCATTGGAACCTTGCATTGTCATCCAAAGGTCACAATTTTTGTATGGTCCTCACTAATTTTTCTTTATCCATCCTAATCCAAATTCACGATCATGTCTTCACTCTACCTTGATCTTCTTTGTAGTCAAGCTGAATACCAATCAATCCTCAATCTTCAATACCAACCACTCACATACCCTTCTTACCAACAATCCATAAGCTTTAGTCCTT
Organism: Sequoiadendron giganteum; assembly: GCA_007115665.2. Classification (NCBI taxonomy): domain Eukaryota; kingdom Viridiplantae; phylum Streptophyta; class Pinopsida; order Cupressales; family Cupressaceae; genus Sequoiadendron; species Sequoiadendron giganteum. The sequence continues at coordinate 396,144,981 of CM021103.1, forward strand.
CATCCATCTACCCTCACTATCAAGATTCCCTTAGCACAATCCATGCCATTGATCCACAACAAATGTCCATTAGTCATCCCTATCCTAACTTTGACAAGGGAAATCGACCTCCACATCCTATCATAATCCATCATCCACTAATCCATTCCAATCCTCCACATCTTATCCTAGTCCATCATCCACTAGCCCATTTCCATCCATTCCATCCCAAACTACATTTGTTCATGAAAATATATTTGGTCAGGGTCTCCAAAGCCACATCACATTGCCTACACCTTGAGATACATGTCAAAATAAAATTCCAAAGCATGACATCATAGCTTCATCTTCATGTCAAGATCAAAGTAGTCCATCCCATGACCCCATCCTTAAGTCCATCCAAGAAGTCCTAGATAATCATGGCATCAAAATACACCTATCCTTGCTCAAGAGTCTATTCACAACCATGTTGTCCAAGATACACCTATTTTTGACCAAGATCATACCATTGAATAAGAAATCCAAAATGATCCTCTCATCAACCTTTATACCATCCATGACCAAACATTTGAAGATGGTCTTATCCAAACTCTGAACACATCCATTTCCAAAAATGAGACACTGGCCTCCTTTGGAAACATAGATAATCAAATGAATGATATGGATAACATCAAAGAAGAGCATAAATCAGCTACTATTGATCAAGTCAAAGGAGAACACAAAGAACCTACTATGGATCAAGTCAAAGAAGAAGATACAAAATCTACCATAGATCAAATCGGCATCCCAAATTATCAAGAAGAAACAAGCATGAGGAATGATAAATCCAAAATGTCCTATCAAAATAGGATCATCCACCTTTGTCAAAGCAGGCTTTCTTGCAAATGAGAAAATTTTGAGTAATGGTTTCCAGCTAAATAGTGATGGGTTTGCATCTTGCTTTCAAAGTAAAAAATACCCCATTGCAGATAGAATATTTTAGAGCATGCAGTATAAAGGAAGAGGACTAGGCCTACATGAGAAAGGCATTATAGAACCAGTACAATTTTATGCAAATCCTAGACATCAAGGTCTTGGTTATTCTTTAATCAGAGAATCAAATGATGTTAGTGGTGCCTCTTCAATATTGGGGGAAACTTTATCTAATACAAACATCAAAATGGGGGCCTTGAGTAGTCCTTGTCATAAGGTTGCTACCAACACTCCTTCCTACCATACCATAAACCATCATTCCAACATGAATAAATCTTCCATTTGGAACCAAGAAAAAGATAATTATTATAAATCCAAAGTTCAAAATCAAATTTCAAAGGCCATTGAATCAGACAAAAATACAAGTGGACAAATAAAGTTAAAATGGATCCCAAAGAAAATTGGATCAAGCAAAGAAAATATTCCAAATTTAAAATTCAATCAAAATATGGAGCCACCCCACATATAGTAAATGTCCACCTCCTTCAAAATGGTCATCAAGAAAGGCATATAAAAATGTTGGTTCCAAACGCTATCCCAGTCAAAATTCCAAACTCCATCATCCACCATCCCAAGTTTGGAAAATAAAAACTGCTACATCCAAACGTCCAAATAATCCTTCCGTGACTACCATCATCCATCATTCCAAAAATTGTATCTCACAAATTCGTGGCATTTTAGCAGCAAATCTTTATCATAAGGACTCCCATGGTACTCTATCACAATGTGCGTATTTCGATAAGGCCAAACCTAGTATCAGAGAGGATCACAATGACATCGATCAGTTGTATGCAAGTGCTATGATCCTAACAAGACAACTACTCCATCATGGTCACTATTGGTATATCATGACACTGGTATTCACATCAACTCCATCAAAAGATTCAAAACAATCAGCGATCATACAAAACATCAAATTGATATAAAAAAAAAATAAAAAAGATTGTCAACTTGATGAAAACCTAACAAATAGGGGTCTTGTGTGACATCATCAAAAAAAAAAATCAAAAAAGAAAGAAAAAAGAGAAAAAGAAAGAAAATAGTAAAGAAAAAAATTCATCCAATAGTGAAAACCATTTTTATGGCGCATTGGATAAGTACCATGATGAAAACCTGGCAAACAGGCATCATGTATAAAATAAATTATCTATGTATCATTACACTTGGGGGAAAGTTGTCTCATCTCCCATGCCTTTTCATAACATTTCCATCTAATCCATATTGTTTCTATCCCTTCTCCCACCTACCTTGATCTTGACAAGAAATGGGACACAAACATAAATCATGCTTTGGGAAAATTCTTGACATGTCTATCCTTTGGTCATACATTACCCATGAATTATCATGTCGTTTCCTTCATATAATTTATCCAAATCCATATCTTGGAAAACAAAATTATTCCTATGTGAAATAGTCCTTGTAGATCATATCCCAAATCCTCATGTCTCTTATCTTTTTCCAAAATCAATCCATTATCTTTTCATACCTATTGTTGGACTTGGTTTCCCTTGTTATTGGTTTAGGGATTCTAACTCACTTATCCAAGTTCCCTCCATAATCCCATCTAGTCCTAAGGTTAGTCATTTCAAATGCAACAAGCCTAATCCATACAATATTTCTATGCACTCTAGTGCATTATCCAAAACATTCATTGTCTTTGTTCTTAACCTTGCTGCAAACCTTGGTCCTTTAGTTACATTATCATCCATGGGATATATCTTTTCCAACCCTCATGTTGTTTCGGGATGCGTCCTTCCCATATCAAACAACTTCGTCATCACCATCACCTATCAATTGGTTTTCAACTTGACTAGTAGCAAGATCATGTTCATCCTTGGGTCCTTGTGCATGCCTTTTTGGTTGATTATGGGTATCTTTCACATGCATTTTCCATGATCCTTATAGTTATCATCCATAATAAAGTCTCATTCATCCATAATAAAGCGTCATCCTTTCCATGGACTAAAGACCATTGACATTTAGCATCCTTCACTTTCATATCCACCCGTCTCATTCGCTGCTTCCCATTGCGCATAGTATATTGGTCCTATACTTGACTGGGGGCAATTCCTTGACTTGCATCTTCATGGGAAATAATACATGGTATCAACCCTTTAAAACCTTCAAAATCCATAAAAATCATAAAATGTCTTGAAAAAATCCAAAAAAAAAATCAGAACATTTCAAAGTCCAAAAAAATCAAAACATTTCAAAATCCAAAAAGTCATAAAATCCTCAAAATCCAAAAACATCGGAAAAAATGAAAACTCCAAAAAAAAAACACAGTATAAATCAAGGTTTGAGTTTGAATCGATTTTGTTAGAGTAGTCAAACTACATTGCCTCTGCGCGTTTGCTATGTAGGCAAGGCTCATCTTAAATGAGCCCCCGAGACATTAGGTCAGTCCCTTTAGGTTGTCCAAATAAAATCATGACCCAATATTTTGTCGAATAAGACAAAGTCAAGTCGTGTCAAACTACGAGGTCTCTGTGCATTGCTATGTAGGCAAGGCCATCTATCGATGAGTCCTCGAGGCCCCCTAGGTCAAGTCCTTTAGGGTTCATCGAGTTGGGTTGTGTGCTTGATCCAAAAGCAATCATCATTCAAACTACATCAAGAAACAACAAACAAATTAAATATTTCATCAATCAATTATCTTATCATCAACTCAATCAGGTCACTAGTCTTATATCGGAATGGGGCATTATGTCATTTGTCTCATTCAACCTTATCTCTTGTCTTTTATTAGGATACCTCATTCCTAGGATTAGACTTTCTCAACCTTTTCATTTACCTTAAGCATGATGTGTCCTTGCAGTTAGGTGTCATGTCAATGCAATACCCCTCCGTTTTGCTCTTTTGATTAGACAGTGTTTTTTTGGTTATGCCTTATTTTCTGTTAGCACTTTGGCTTTGATACTCAGTTACTATTTGATCGCTAACTGTAAAGCGATGTGGATGTTAAATTTTGATGTGATGGTACTTTGTTATGATGTTATCATTATGGTATGCTTTGGATTAGCTAAGTGGATATTTGAATTAATGATGCTTTATGTTGTTGATTAAATTATTGATGTAAGATTCGTCAGTTAGTAATACTATATTGGTGAAGGGGACAAGATTGCACCACTCGCATGCGAGTGCCCTACGATTTCGTGATTTCCTCTTCACAGTGTGTTTTATATGATGCAAATATACATGTGCGATATGCTTTTGTTCGCAAGTTATCAGGTATAAGACATCGACTCCACCTGGCTTCACAGATTTGAGCGTGTCCATTGCCCAACAACATTTGATTGGGAGATAGTAGCTAGGTTTTTCGTGTCAAGTCATCACCTTAGTCATAAGTGTGTCGTCGATTTTAGTCTGGTTCAGTTGTTTGAATACTGGTTCAATTTGCCTTGATTCTATTTAAATTGCAAGTTAGAAAAAGGTAAATAAATGGCTTATGTATTTAAGTCGTTGGTTAAATTAATCTGGTTATAATGTTGGAAATGTTATTTGATTTATTAATTAATTTAATTCAATTGATAAATAATTAATCTTGGATTATAATTATTTTATTGATTAATTAAATTAATTGTGTTGAATTAAATTAAGCTATGCATTTTGAAATTTATAGATATTTTGTGTGAAAGTGGAAAATTGAAAAGATTAAATTGGAAATTTTGAAAAAGGTTTTAAATTTCTTTTTTTGAAAATTAGAAAATGCAAATTGAAAATTGGAGATATTTTCTGTTTTGTTTTTGAAAATTGATTATGGTGGTTGAATAGATATTTTTCCTTTTTTGGCTATTATTGAGAATTTTTCATGATTTGTTGGAGAGGATAAGAAATTGAGAATAGAGAGAAGAGAGGAATTTTTGTTGGTTGTGGGTTTTGGATTGAATCTGTGGAAATTGTTGAGCTGAAGTTGGAATCACATCAAGAACCTGTGCACCATCTGGATCTTCTCAAGCGCTAGAATACTAGGTTCATGCTTTTAAATTTAGTTGTTTTGAAAATATATTTATATTTGTTTTGTTGTTGAAAATCATATTTGGAAATGAAATTCTTCAAGAAAAATTGTGTTCTTGGTTGTAAATGATCATTTTAAGAATAACTTGCTCAATTAGTTTTATAAATTGCTTGTGGGATATTTAAATATACATACATATATACATATATATTGTATATTTTATATGTATTTTATTTTGGGTTGTTGCTGTTAAAAATTAAAATTATGAAACCCCCTGTTTTTCTAAAAGAATGATTTTCAAATTTTTGTTAAAATCCGCAGGGTTCGGTTAAAGAAAATAATTTAAAAAAAAAAAAATTATTAAAAAATGAGGGAGGGTTTGGGGGAGTCACCGGGGCTCACCCCACTGCGCCCCCCATGGGAGGCTTGTGGGGGAGCAGCGCCAACACGACCCCCTTACCCCCTGTCGCTGCCGCCCCCTTTGGGGGTGTCAACTGTGTTTACACACAGTCGCCCCCAGTAATGGGGGTCGGCTGTGTGTAAACATAGCCGACTGACCCAAGAGGGAGGAACGTGGTCTGAAACAACCGACCGCCCCACTCAAAACAAACGCACGGCCCTAGACGGTTTGAATTTCCTTTAATTCATTTTTTTATATAAAAATATAATATTTAATATTATATTTTATAATATGAAATATTTATAAATAATATTTTTATATTATATTTTATAGTATTTTTTTTTGGATATTCTTATAATAAGGTTTAAAAGATATATATATATATATATATGTATATATATGTATATATATATAATTGAATGATCATGTTTATGTGTTTACATAATATAATAAAATTTAATCTATATTTAAACATAAATATTTAATTGAAGGTTTAAATATTTGAATATATATGGATTTAATTGGTGTTTTAAATAATGTCATGTTTTAAATACAATGAGAGGAATTTAAAATGATATAGTTTGGAAAAGAAGAAATTGTTTTAACATAATATGTTAATAGACGAATTATTAGATTTTAAAATATTATGTTTTGTTAGAGTAGATATTTGATGTTAAAATAATAGGTTTTAAAAGGCCAAGTATTTGATTTTAAATTCATATGTGTTAGCAGAGGAATTAACTGATTTTAAAATGATTTACTTTGAAGGGAAGAAATAGATGTCGTGAAGTAGTATGTTTGAAACGAAGAAGTAAATGTTTATTTTATTTTACTATTAGGGATTAAATATTTGATTTAAATTTCTTCTTATGTCTGAAAGTGACATTATTAAATTGGTTTTAATGCGGTAATAAACTAGTGAATTTTATTAAAGGTAGTGGATTTATGTGGTTTGTAAAAGTAATCATGGCTTTGAATTGTTTATTAAATTTAGTTTTCCCTTCTTAGTAATTAGAAGGGCAATGAATCATTTAATTATTTTGTTAGGGTAATTGTTTCTTTAATGTGAAATAAATTTTACAGGAAATGGATTTAGTATATCCAAAATTAGTTATTTCCTCGCAATTGCTTTCATGATTATTTACTCTATGTTCATGTTTGGGGAAATGGGTTAAGTGAGAGTTAGTAATATGTAAGTCTTCCAGAGGATCCTTAGAGGATGGGGGGTTGTCATTTTGTGATGTCAACCATTGTATTTCCCTTGAGTAGTGCACGGTGCCTTGTCAGTAAGTAACCCGGTTTCCACGAATGAGGATGTTTTGTGCCTCCTGTGGAAGGAGTGGATTATATGATTTGTTGCCTCCAGTGTTTGGAGTAAGTTTCATTATATGTTTCCTCCTAGAGTTGGAGTGGTTGTATATCTATTTTGTATGCACTTGGGTTCCCTTGGAGTTTGGATGGTATGTGTGTTGTCAAGTAGAAGAGTGACTTCTAGTAGGGGCCAGAGCCGTAAGAGGTAAACTGGGTAACCTTCAGAGGTAGTTTAATCAAGTGATAGCTAAAGCAATGTGACCATGCTGGAGTTGTACGCGTTTGTTACTTGTGTTGTACTTGTATTGTACTTATGTTGTACATGTGATTGGTTGTGTCAGTATGGTTTAGTTATGTGTAGCCTGTGTTTAGAGGTAGATGGCCTTGGCTAGGATTCCTTGTTACTATCTCCTAGAACAGGGGGTGGGCCGTTGGGTACCACTTGGTTGGGTGGAACGTGCACCTTACTCCATTGGGTTTTCTTCTTGTTCATGTGGACGAGATTTCCAGTTGGAGAGCTCGTGGGATCCAAATACTTTTCATGTTTATTTTCATTTCAGTTGATCTCGTAATTTATTACCCCTCTTTGTAATCGAGGTGAAAGTTGTAATTTGTAATTATGCTTATTGGATTTACCTCATTCGGGGAATGAGAGTTGTAATCTTAGTGTTAAATGGGATCTTATGATATCTCTATTTTCTTTGATGAATTTACCTTGTATGGAATGTATGTGTTCTTAATTTATTAAGTAGTTAAATCTTATGGTTTCAATTCATTAATGTTTTCATGGGTTAATAAGTAATCTCAGTCTCGTAACCTTAGAGGTTGTTGCAATGGGTAGTGAACTTGCATATTAATTATACTTAAATAATAATAAAAAAAATTAGCACGTTTGTTTAGTTAATTGTAACTTCCTCTAGGGTTACATGGCGGGGCGTTACAGTCAACACTTGTCACTTGGTCAAATTTATCAGATGTGTCCTCTACCTAAACATGATGTGTCCTTCCTATGGTTGGGTATCATCACATTGCTTGGTCATATTCATCAATCTTTGTCAAGCAATCAAACAATCTTGTCAACTTTGTCAATCAATCTTTCCTTAATCAGGATGTGTTCTCCCTAAAACCAAACATTATCATTATCAATCAACTTTATCACACCACTCAATCTTTCCTTCATTAGGATGTGTCCTTCCTGAGGCTAAGCATCATCAATCAAATCATTTTATCAATCCTTACCAACCTATAAATCAACCCGGTCATCTTGGTCAACCTAATCAACCAATCAAACAAACATCATGATCACTGGAAAACACTATCTTGGCAAACAATTTGTTGGTCTTATTTTTCTTATCTTTTCGATTGGTTTTGGGTTATGTTACTAGTCTCATCGAGGATGTCCTATCAATGGATTTAGAGGGATGATGATGGATCATGGCCTCTTTTCTTTGTTTGCTGCCTATGGTTTGTCTTGGCAAAAAGATTGGGACAATCGGGTCCCTAGTATGAGCTAGGGCATTCCTTGTCTTTTTTACTGTTTGTCTCTCCCAAATGGTCACCTTGCACACCTTGGTTTATGCCATACCATGGTTTTTTTGGTCCATTTGTGACATTTTTGACGCCCAATGATGATAAATATAAAAATGTAAGCATGAAAGTTGGTTCCCTTATCATTTCCTGTCTATCTTCTTTCCCCTTTTCACGCTAACATCCCATCTCCCTTGTTTTCTCCTTCATGGTAACATTTCTTCTATCTTTCATCCTCTAGTCTTATCTTCCATTTCAAGAGCACATTCGTATTCTTTGAACCCGCATGTCCTCTCGAGGGGGAATACCGTAACTCTCTTGGTCATCCTTCCCCTTTCTCTTTAGACTGGGGCATATTTCAGAATTAAATTTATTTGACACAACGCGATGAACTACATTATGTCAAAGAGGGGCAAAATGTAGACACTGAAAAATATCCTAAAATCTATGAGCAACATTTTTCCTTAGTCATGATTCTCTAATAATTAAATAATTTTAATTATTTAATTTTTCCTGATCATATTCCTTTATTAATTAAATAATTTTTTAATTATTTAATTAATTCACTTTCCAATCTTTATTCTATCCTGATCAATTACAATAAATTAATTGCGTCACTAATACCCCTTTGTTCAATAATTAAATAAATCATTATTATTTAATTATTTATCTTTCATCACATGTCTATAGTCAGATAATAATAATTATTTGACCTTTTATTATTCTATAATTAAATAATTGACAAAATTATTTATTTATGTGTCATTCTTCTCCTTTAAATAATTGATCCAAATCAACTATCCATATTTAATTTCTATCTCCTCCTTTAATTAAATTTATGAATTTAATTAAATCTCCTTTTTCATTTCCTCCAAATAAATAATTTAAAATAAATTATTTATTTGCCACTTGTCATCCTCCTCCATTTTTGAATAAATAATTTAAAATAAATTATTTATCCCTCCATTTTGGTCAAATATCCCCTATCATTATTTCATGTCATAGTCTGCATGTCCTACATGTCTGTCATAGCCGTCACGCATTATAGCCGTCGGTGCCATATCTTTTCCATGCATGGCATATTCTGGTTGCATCACTTTTCCACCATAGATCTTGGTATCTTTCTAGAAACTCGATCTTGACCATCCATTTCGTAACCTCCCTCTCATGAGTCTTCATCCGTTGATCTTAGAATCTTTCTAGAAGATCAATCTTGTTCGTCCATTCAAATGGTTGTCTATAAAAGAAACCTTTCTCCTCCATTTTTGATTGAACAACTAATTATCTCCAACTTTCTACTTACTATTTTGCAGGTATTTGCAAATGTGAAGCAACAAATCTGAGGGAAAATATTGCAAAAAAGAGAAATAGGAGAGCAAGAGAAGTGATTCAAGATTCAAGCATGGGGAGTATTATGATTTAATGCTTTTATTTTTCTTATGCTTTCATTATTTTCTCTTATTTGGATGAGGCTAATAGTTTAGAAGTGTTGGCTGTCACTCAATCTAATCTATTTTATTTTCCCTATCTTACAGGATCATCTGCAAGAATTGGGAGTCCCTCCCAAGAATCCTCCCAAAAAAGTACCTCACTACCATATTTGACCTCCCATGTTAAATAATCCAAAATGAGATCTCTCACACTTTTGATGAAGTTCTAGATGCGAGAACCACTTGGGAGAGTTTTGGTCGTCAAGAAACTATTTTCTTTGTTAACTAAGTGTTTAGCCCTTACAATTTTAACCCACTTTAACTTCGGATAGGAATGAATTTTCCAATCCAATTTTGCTCCAAGAGCCTTATTCTACAGCAACAAATTTTTCAACCCCACTCCATCTTCTTCCCTCCGTTCACATACTTTCTGTCATTTGATTAGAGGAATCTTCTTCTACTCCCCACTCCCATTCCAAAAAGAATATTTCATTGACTTGTTTAGGGATTTGCTAGCACCCACTGACAACGGAAAACAAGAAATCATGTAAATGGGAAGAGTCGAAATGACAAATTTTAGCATTGTTAATCTACCAGCCCAAGAGAGCCATCGAATCTTCCATGTGGCAAGTTTTTCTTTTACCTTTTCTAACAGAGAGCTCAATTTTCTTCCATGTTGAGTGCCTTAGGCTAATAGTAGTCCTAAGTATTTACATGGCAGCAAACCCTTTATGAACCCCAAGCACCTCAAGATCTAACCTTCCAACACTGCTTATATTGAAGAAAAAGGCTTCAGACTTAACCAAATTCAACTCTTGACCTGAAGCCAATGTGTATTTATCCAAAATACCCTTAAACCTCTGAGCTTCTCTAATCGAGGAAAATCCAAACAACATGGTATCATCTGTGAATTGCTGATCGGTGATAGAAGGAAGACAACTTGTGACCTGAAGGCCCTCCACCCAACCAAGGCATCTTGCCTCATCTAGCCGCTAACCCAGAGCTTCTACCATGATTATAAACAAGAAAGGAGAAAGTGGATCTCCTTGCCTTAAGCCCTTCGAAGTTGTGAAAAATCCTTCAGGTGAACCATTCAATAAGACCGAATACCTTGGGCTAGCCACCCAACCGAATAACCAATCAAGCCTTTCTTTTTGAAAGCCAAAAGCCTCTAATACTTTAAACAGAAAACACCAATTGACCCTATCATATACTCTTTTTATATCCAATTTGAGCAACATTATTGGTTTCTTTGTCTTTTGTATTGAATGGATGAATGCTTGAGCAATAATTACCCCATCTAGGATCGACCTCCTAGGCACAAACCCTTTTTCTCTTTAGAGATGACAACTGACAAAATTTTCTTAAGACAATTTGCCACAACCTTCACAAGAATTTGTATAAAGTAGTGTAAAGGGAGATGGGATATGATTCCTCCTAGGATTCTGGATTTTCTTTCTTTGGAATGAGCACAATGAAATAATTATTTACCTCCTTTAGATTTTTCCCTAAACTTCTTGAGTCTTTAAATGCCTCTATGATCTTAACACCCACAAAATCCCAACACTTCTGGAGAAAGAATTTTGGGAAACCATCTGGCCTTGGGGCCTTCTCCAGGTGTAAACCAAAAGCAACTACCTTAATTTCCTCTTTCAAGAATTTAGCATTTAGTATCGCCATTTGTGAACTAGAGACCAGAGCTGGGATATTCCCTAATACTGCATTCTAAGCATCCAAATTGGAACCCTCCCAATCATTTAGAAGATTTCTAAAATAGTCAACGGTTGAGTCTTTGATTTCTTGAGGATCCTCTAGAAGATGATTATCATAATATTTTATGCTTGTAATCTTGTTGATCTCCCTTCAAACCTTTGTAGAATTGTGAAAAAAATTGGTATTCCTGTCTCCTGCTTTAAGCCAAATTTCTCTAGACTTATGCCTCCAAAATAATTCCTCCTTAGCCAAAAAATCATTTAATTTCAAAGACAGAGCCTTCTCTTGCTCAAATCTATCATTTTCCATCCCTTGGCTAATGACAACCTCAACTAGACTTTCTAATTCAGTCCCAATCTTAATCCACTGTTCAAAGATATTTTTAAACTGGTCCTTATTCCACTGCCTTAATTGCTGCTTGACATACTTCGGTTTTTCCACTATATTAAACATCTTCATTCCACTCAGATTGCATTCCAACCACCATTTTTTAATCAAATCCAAAATATTTTGATATTTGAACCACATCAACTCCACCTTAAATGAGCATCGAACTAGCCCCTTCTCACCTTCAATTTCCAATTGAACTAGAAAGTGATCTGAGCCCACCCTCACATTGATTCTGCTATCCATGGTGAAAGGGAAGGCACCCAAATTCCCTTTAAAGAAAAATCTATCAATTTTTTCTGCTATGCTACAAAATTCTTTCCTTCTACTGGTCCATGTGTAGCTACCATTCCCTATTTGCAACACTACCAACAAATTTCTTTCCACAAAGTGCTCAAAATATTTTTGTGATTGAATAATTCTACTCACCGCCCCCCCCCCCTTTATTTGTAGGCCTTAAAATAGCATTGAAATCTCCCCCCAGAATACAAAAAATAATCCTAGGATGGCTGAGGATATGATCAATCTCTTGCCATACTTGTCTTTTTTGCAAACAAGAAGAAGGACCATAGACATTAACTAGCAAAAAATGAAGGTTTGAGATTAAACTCCAGACCTGACAAGCCAACCAGTTTCGGTTAGACTCGACTTCTTCCACTAATACCATTTGGGGCTTCCAAATAGTTATCAAACCTCTTGACGACCCATCAACACCCACTCCTGACCATTTCCAGTATTTCAACTTTTTGCTGAACTTGGCCAAATCTTGATCTCCTAGTTTAGTCTCTTGAAGATGTACTAATTCCACTTGACAAGCTTCAATATGATACCTTATTAGGCTCCATTTTTTAGTGGTGTTGAGACCCCTACCATTCCATGTGAGGAGCCTCATTTCTGTTTAAGAAGAGTCTCACTCTTCCTTTCATCATGGAGTTAATTTTCTTTTAACCATTTGCTTTGCCATCCCATTTTCATTTTTCTTGGTTTGGAATTCTTCCGCATTTCTTATTCTCACCACAATTGGAGTGGTTTTAAACAAGTCCTTTTGAAAAATTCTCAACTTAGTCCTAGCTGACTCTAGCCTTAAAGTTGATTTCCTTTTCTTCTTGGATTGGGAGCCATTTCCTTCAGCACAATCTGCTACTTCTTCAGTCTCCTGACCAAAGTGAATATCTTCCAACATTTCCCTGTCTTCATACTCCTAGGCACCATTCTTAGTTGCTTTAGCTAGTTCTACCAATTCTTTTCCGACCTCAATCAAGGAATTCAACTCCACAGTTTGACAATCTTCCCCCAAAATTTATAGAACCTCTAAAATATTCTCTTCCAAGGTTGTGTTTTTATGAGTGTCCTGTTCCATTGCATCTTCTTGTATTGGATCTACCACATGGGGGCTGGTATCCTATTCCAAAGGCTCTGGTTGAGGAACACGCATATCTCGCTCACTGTTATGCTTCAACAAAGGAGATCTATGGATCACTAATGGCTCTACCCCTCTAGCAACCTTTGTTTCCTTTGGATTAGTCACAAATTTTGCTTCAATTGCAACCTTGATGTGTGACGATGAGGCCTCAACCTCCCTTACTTTACCAACAATTAGTAGTGGAGATCTATAGACCAAAGGACACACTAAAGAATGGTTGGTAAATGAGTCTACCCGAAGCTTCTGAACCCAACTCCCATAGTTTGAAATAATTCAATTTCTTCCTAGATATGCCACACCGAACTATTTTCTACACATATCCTCACATAGGTAGAAACCTTCTTCACATATTTTCGCTCTTCTACACATACAAATGTACCCAAACGGTTTCCAATCTCCTCTAAAATAGTAGGCTCCCAATATTTTGATGGTAGATTCAAAAATATATACTAGTCTTGCACTGACTCCATCTCATGGTTTGGAGGACTAAAACCCACTACCCACTGCTGTAGATAAAATCCACTACCATCAAGGACCCAAACCCCATCAACGATCTCATCCCTAAACTTTGTATTAAGGCAAACAACTAGGAAAAAACCATTTTGAAGGATTTTAAACTGCAAATCTGAACCCCAACGCTCCTTCCACCACTTAACTAAATAATCATAGTTTAGAGAGGCTCCATACCATTTTGCAATCATCCCTAGGTTTTCCAGCCACAACACTTCCACTTGGAGCTTCACTGCATTGACTACTAGAGAAGCCTGACCACTCGGTATCATTTTTCCTCCCCTTGGGGCTACTGCTTGAGTCTTCCCAGACTTAGAAACTTCCCTCACCTCCTCCCATTACATTTGTGGCTATTTTTGTTGCCAAACAATTTTAGTGTTATTTGGACATCGATTAGGGTTTTGGCCCTAGCCTTCTTGATCCTCCATTCTTGCAAAACCACCATTCCCTTTATGGCCTCTATCTTGTTGATGAGGCCATCTAAACTCTTCATTCCTATAAGTCCCTCTTCCATTATGACCTCTGGATCTAGGCCCTCCTTGATGCTAGCCACGAACACCAAAATATCTACCCTTCTCACCCTGTAACAAACAATTATTTGTGTGAGGTATTTCCCATCTATCTAAATACCAAATCTCATCAATATTTGCCTGTCTATGCTCACCCCTACCATCCAACCCATTCTCTTTCCTTCGCCCTACTACTGACCGTTGTAGACCGCCAAAACCACGCACCATTATAACTTTCAAAATAACTTTAGAACCTACAAAAATATTTAATGTAAGTAAAGTAACTATATTTTTTATGAGTCATTTAGCTAAATAATTCATGCGAGAAAAGAACAATACATACTAAAAGTTAGAAAAATGGATCTTATAAATTCCTTATAAATTCAGGTGATTTGTGCCACAGGATGGATTAAGGGGACCTAAGAGGATATGGCTTAAGGGGTCCTAAGAGAATCTCTTAAGGGAAGTTAAGAGAATGAATTAAATGGATGCAAGAGGGTGGATTAAGGGTATGTAAGAGGATATGACTTAAGGGTCCTAAGAGGATGGCTCAAGGGGAATTAAGAGATGAACCCTAAACCCTTAACTCGTATAGATTTTTTATTCTAAGCATCTCATGAACCCTAGGATATGAATCTTAAACCCTTAACCCTATGACCTAAAGCCTGGGATATGAATCATAAACCCTTAACCCATATAGATTTGTCATTATAAGCATATAATGAACCCTAGGATATGAATCCTAAACCCTTAACCCTAAGACCTAAAGCCTAGGATATGAACCATAAACCCTTAACCCATATAGATTTGTTATTCTAAGCATCTCATGAACCCTAGGATATGAGTCCTAAACCCTTAACCCTAGGACCTAAAGCCTAGGAGATGAACCATAAACCCTTAACCCATATAGATTTGTTATTCTAAGAATCTCATGAACCCTAGGATATGAATTCTAAACCTTTAACCCTAGGACATAAAGCCTAGGAGATGAACTTTAAACCCTTAACCGATATATATTTTTTATTCTAAGAATCTCATGAAGCATAGGATATGAATCCTAAACCCTTAACCATAGGACCTAAAGCCTAGGAGATGAACGATAAACCCTTAACCCATATAGATTTGTTATTCTAAGGATCTCATGAATCCTAAACCCTTAAATCTATGACCTAAAGCCTAGGAGATGAACCGTAAAACCTTAACCAATATAGATTTGTTATTCTAAGAATCTCATGAACCCTAGGATATGAATCTTAAACCCTTAAACCTAGGACCTAAAGCCTAGGAGATAAATCATAAACCCTTAACCCATATAGATTTGTTATTCTAAGTATCTCATGAACCCTAGGATATGAATCCTAAACCCTTGACCCTAGGACCTAAAGCTTAGGAGATGAACTATAGATCCTTAACCCATATAGATTTGTTATTATAAGCATCTCATGAACCCTAAGATATGAATCTTATACCCTTAACCATAGGACCTAAATCCTAGGAGAGGAATCGTGAACCCTTAACCCATATAGATTTGTTATTCTAAGCATCTCATGAACCCTAAGATATGAATCCTAAACCATTAACCCTAGGACCTAAAGCCTAGGAGATGAATCATAAACCCTTAACCCATATAGATTTGTTATTCTAAGCATCTCATGAACCCTAGGATATGAATCTTAAACACTTAACCCTAGAACCTAGAGTCTAGGAGATAAATCATAAACCCTTAACCCATATAGATTTGTTATTATAAGCATCTCAAGAAACCTAGGATATGAATCCTAAACCCTTAACCCTAGGACCTAAAGCCTAGGAGATGAACTATAAAACCTTAACCTATATATATTTATTATTCTAAGCATCTCATGAACCCTAGGATATGAATCTTAAACCCTTAACCCTAGGACCTAAAGCCTAGGAGATGAACCATAAACCCTTAACCCATATAGATTTGTTATTCTAAGCATCTCATGAATCCTAGGATATGAATCCTAAACCCTTAACCCTAGGTCCTAGAGCCTAGGAGATGAACTATAAAACCTTAACCCATATAGATTTGTTATTATAAGCATCTCATGAACCCTAGGACATGAATATTAAACCCTTAACCCTAGGACCTAAAGCCCAGGATATGAACCATAAACCCTTAACCCATATAGATTTGTTATTTTAAGAATCTCATGAACCTTAGGATATGAATCCTAAACACTTAACCCTAGGACCTAAAGCCTAGGAGATGAACCATAAAACCTTAACCCATATAGATTTGTTGTTCTAAGCATCTCATGAACCCTAAGATATTAATCCTAAACCCTTAACCCTAGGACCTAAATCGTAGGAGATGAATCATAAAACATTAACCCATATAGAATTGTTATTCTAAGCATATAATGAACCCTAGGATATGAATCTCAAACCCTCAACCCTAGGACCTAAAGCATAGGAGATGAATTGTAAACCCTTAACCCATATATATTCGTTATTCTAAGCATCTCATGAACCCTAGGACATGAATCCTAAACCATTAGCCCTAGGACCTAAAACCTAGGAGATGAACCGTAACCCTTCACCCATATATATTTATTATTCTAAGCATCTCATGAACCCTAGGATATGAATCATAAACCCTTAACCCTAGGACCTAATGCCTAGGATATGAACCATAAACCCTTAACCCATATAGATTTTTTATTCTAAGCATCTCATGAACCCTAGGATATGAATCCTAAACCCTTAACCCTAGGACCTAAAGCCTATGATATGAACTACGGGGAGTTAAGAGAATGACTTAAAGGGATGAAATATGATGGATTAAGGGTAGATAAGAGGATATGGCTTAATGAGTCCTAAGAGGATGGCTTAAGGGGAATTAAGAGAGTGACTTAAGGGGATGCAAGATGATGGATTAAGGGGTCCTAAGAGAATGAATTAAGGGGAATTAAGAGAGTGACTTAAGGGGATGCAAGAGGATGGATTAAGGGTAGATACAAGGATATGGCTTAAGGGGTTCTAAGAGGATGGCTTAAGGGGAGTTAGAGAGAGTGACTTAATGGGATGCAAGAGGATGGATTAAGGGTAGACATACGAGGATATGGATTAAGGGGCACTAAGAAGATGACTTAAGGGGAGTTAAGAGAGTTACTTAAAGGGATGAAATATGATATATTATGGGTAGATAAGAGGATATGGCTTAATAGGTCCTAAGAAGATGGATTAAGGGGAATTAAGAGTGACTTAAGGGGATGCAAGAGGGTGGATTAAGGGTAGATAATAGGATGGGTTAAGGGGTCCTAAGAGAATGGCTTAAGGGGAATTAAGAGAGTGACTTAAGGGGATGCAAGAGGATGGATCAAGGGTAGATAAGAAGATGGCTTAAGGGGTCATAAGAGATAATCAATTAAAAGTATCTAGAACTATATATAGTTACTTGTCTCTAGATTTGAATTCTATTGTAATATATATGCATGTCCTCTCTTTTTTGTAATGCATCTAGTTTTGGGAGACCTAAAACAAAAAATGATTTAAAACTATAATTAGGAAATGACTAAAGACTAACATATATATAGACATGTATATGTGATTAATTTTTTTAACTATAGATATAGACTATCAATTAAATATATATACAACTATATATACTTACCTATATTTATTTACTCCATTGTACCATCTGCATCCTCTCTTTTTTGTAATGCATCTATTATTGTCTCATGATCATCCATTGAAATTGTCCATAACACTTCATTAGTAGGCCTCCCTTGATATCTAACTAGTTTTATATTGGTTTCCAAAATCAAATGAGAGTAATGTATAATCTTCTTCTATCTTTCATAGTCTTCAAATGTAGGAAACTCATTCTTTCTTATTAGATATTTTCAAAGCCAAGTGCAACAACAACCACATAATTGGTTGGATACTCAAAGTTGTCATCATCCACTCTAGGATGTACCAACTTATGTTTTCTCTCAACGCATCTAGCCAACCAATACTTTGTCTCCTCTTCATTCCCCTCAGGTGCAACAACAACATACACATGTCCTACAAAAAAAAAATTCAATAAAGAGTGACATATATTTAATTCACATATAAATATGCATTCATATAAAATTAAATTCAATTTAATGTACCTTCTTGTATAAGGTTTGAAACACAGTCATAATCATCCGATGCAAACACTTGATTATCTTCAATTGTCATTCCATGTTGATCATGTGTCAATGTAGGTTTTAAGGCTCTTTGTTACCATTCTTCAATCCATTCTATATATTCACACACCTCCCAATCACCTACAATACAAACCTGACAAAAAATGTGATCTCCCTTGTCCATATTGTCCATGTCTTTGCATTTGAACTCTTAAATGAATCTTATTTTGCAAACCCATTAATTGTTTCACAATCTTGTCGAGTAAGAATATCATTTTCTTCAATTAACCAAAATAAGCGTTGAATTATTGAGCTCTCACTTGTTCTTGTAGATAATTTGGTATTGCACCAATCTACAATTGCATGTGCACCTCTAAATTTTGTTGCATCCTCAAATTTTAGTTGCATCCTCAAATTTTAGTTGCTCTCTAGGAAGAGCTCTTTTCACACATGCACCTGTGGTAGAGATTCTAAAATTTTGTAAAATTTTAGTTGGTTCTTGGCTTTATCATTGTATTTTGCCTCTATGTCCAAGGGTAGGGTTTAGGGTCTTGGTCTAAAAACCCTCGCTTCAAATTTTATTGTCATAAACCCTTGGGTGCTCTAATTATTTTTTGACCTATTTCACTTGGTCACTGGTCACCTTAGTCACAACTCGAGCCATTGAAACCATTGTTTTATCAGCCCCTTGGTATAGGTTTGTCGGTCGATGAATACCTTTTTCGTAGTTTTAATTTTTCCTAAGTTGGGCAGAAATATTTCACTTAAATGACTTAAGTATTAAGTCTTTATTCCTAAGGGTCTAAATCCCATTGACCTAGTTGGGTCCCTTCTTTAAAACTAACTTTTATTGTACATGCAAATATTGCTAGCTATCAGATCAAAGGATGAAATCCTAGCTGCTCCCTACCAGCCCCATGGTATTAAAATATTATTTTCCTAAAAGTAGTAGGGTCAACGAGCTAGCGACATGTGTAACTCAGCAGGTGTGGGACCTAGTTTTCACTAACTTTCCCAACGCTTCAAACTTCTAAATCAACAGTCAAGATGCAACACTGAGATTTAAACTCAGTTGTTCCCTGCTCACCTCACGGGAATAAAAAAATATTTTTTGAAATGCAGCGGGGTCAACGAGCTATTGACACATGTCCAATTGAGGAAGGTGGGGCCCAATCCCCACTAGCATGTCTATCACTATGAATTGAGAATTGACGGTTGAGATCTCTCCTTGAGATTTAATCCTGGTCATTCCTTACTGACCCTGTGGAATTAAAATATTGTTTTATAAAAAGTAGTGAGGTCAGCAAGCTACCACCATGTGGATTCTCCCGTCATTTGATAAGAGAGAAGGTGGAGCCCATGGGGCAAGTGGGCCAACATTCTAGCCAACAAAATTTCATTCACTGAAGAATGGGTGACAAATGGGGGATGAAAATTCAAACTTTAACGACTCAATTTGAGTCGTTTAATTCGCCATCTCAAAACAAGTTTGATAGCTGATATTCAAAGTTTAATATATGAATGTGAGATTCATTTACCCTTCACACGAGTGAGCAATAATGGTAGAGGAAACGTCCAAAGCTACTCAATTTCAACTTAAATGCAAACAAAAGTTTTGTTTTTTGCAGAATTCATAATTGCAAGCAAATTTGGAGCCTCCAAGAAATTGAGAAGAGCATTTCAAAGTACAATGCAACTAGAATTAGGGTTTCCTGTGTGCATAAAAGTCATAAGTTAAACAAATTCCATTCTTTGTGTTGTATTCAAATTATTCTGAATTAGGGAAAGTATCCATTTTGTTTTCTAATCAAATTGGTGTGTGTGCTTTTAATTGTATAATTGTGGCTTGAATTTGATTTGAAGAGTTGAAATATCATCAAACCCTTTGAAATTATACCTGCTCATTGTGCCCTAGGTTTTGAATTTCTTTGTATTGAAACCCTAGAGTATTTTGAGCCTATCTTATTTTAATGGCGCCCAAAGCACAAGTTCCTGGTTCGAAAACCACACCTAGACCTATAGCCCAAGATATT
Organism: Sequoiadendron giganteum; assembly: GCA_007115665.2. Taxonomy (NCBI): domain Eukaryota; kingdom Viridiplantae; phylum Streptophyta; class Pinopsida; order Cupressales; family Cupressaceae; genus Sequoiadendron; species Sequoiadendron giganteum. The sequence continues at coordinate 396,165,275 of CM021103.1, forward strand.
ATCAACCAATTGAAACCCTCAACTAGGAAAAGGGCTGAGGGAGTTGCTCTATTTTATGGCTATTAGGTTAAGGAGGGGCCAGTAGATAAATAATGTAGTATCAAAGATGCAAATGTGCCATACACAGGATGGTGATTATTCTAGAATTGGTTTAGGAACATGAATTTGGGGGTTCCCATCTGCAACCCTTGGAGATTATATTTTAGAAAATTAGTGGTACCAAATGTATACTTGGATGTGGATTTTTTGAAAGATATTGTTGCAAGGTATGGCCCTATCTCAAGAGTAATTAAGGCATATGATAGTGTGGAAATTGTTAAGATAACCAGAGAGGAGATTGCAGAAGTTTTCAACTTGCATGAATGGAATAAAGACATGATTCTTATTGACCTTAAAGATTTTAGGGAAGAGTATAAGAACACAAAGGCTTTGTTTAGATTAATAATGTTTCCCATCCACACTGCAAGTACTGGTGTTGGGAAGAAGAGAAAATAAATAAAGATTAGTGAAAATGAAAAGGAGCCTTTCCCCACGAGGTAATTTGCCAAGTACTTCCAGAAAATGGTTTTCTCCTTGTTCTAGATCCTTGGTGTGGATTCACCATCCACTATGCAGACATATTTCATGTATATGTCAGCACACCTCCAGTACCTAGCTTACAACAAGTGTATGATTATGCTACCTATGTGGTAGATAAAATTCATAAGGGTTTGTGTGCACTGAAGGAAGGAAAATAATTGGTATGCTTTAGATGGTACTCTCTCCTCATTCACATGAGAGAAGAATTTTGGTAACGATATGACATTAAGGAAGATGGAGGATGATATTGAGTTGCCAATCCAATGTTGAACTCAAATTTTGGATAGATGATTTGAAATTTGATTATGTTGTTTTCCATAATGTTTTTGCCTCCAAATTAAGAAGGTTTTTTGTTTTCAATCCACCCAGAATTTCAAAGGAAATACATGACTTTTTGAGGCCTATGGAAAGGAGACATGAATTAAAGTTGAAATCCCATATTATAGTACAATTTTTTTTCAAGGTTTATGGAACTAATGTGATTCCATATGCATTACCAAGGGATGTGCCATTAAGGATCAGTTTCATTGAAATAATGAGGCAACTGGGTGGGGCACAAATGCATCATTTTACAGAGAAATAGAGGAAGGGTTCTTTCTTTCCTGAGTGGACATTATTTGTAGATTTTTTAATGGAAAAGGGAGGATGGAATAACCTAGGATAACTTCTTGCCCCATATAATTTAAAGTCAATTCGCCCAAGGAACCATGACCTTGAGGGCTTCATTGCTGCCTTGAAGGAAAATAATAGAAGTGGCTCCTTTGTGCACAACTTTTACTATCCTAAAGATGTCATTATAAATGTCTTTGATTTACATGAACAAGAGGAGAGGAAAGCAAAATATATTTCTTTCAACAAAATGATGGATAAGGCTAAAAGGAAAAATCTCGATTATGACCCTATGCCCAATATTAAGGGTGAATTGAATAGAGTTATGTATGTTCTCGACAATTTTGAGAACATAGTGGGTGTTTGAAGGGAAGAACATATGCAATCTGATAAGGGGAAGTTAATGATAGTCAAGGAGGATCCCATAGTATAATGGGAGGAAAGACCATCTTATTAGCCACCACCAAAAGTTAGAATTTACTCTAGGAGGAAGGAGACAATAAAGAAACAACATACATTACTAACCCCTGCTACATCAAAGTGGTCAAGGGCATCTTCTCAAGAGAGGTCAGCACCATCTCTTCCAAGGAAAAATGTACTTGCTATAATTTATCTTGACTCACCCCCAAGGGGTCCTCCATTTGAGCAACCACCAATCAAAAGGAAAAAAAGTAGAGGTGAAAGGGGTAGTGGACTACCCTGAGATAGAAGAGATGATATTTTTGTTACACCTGATGAGATGCAACAAGGAACGTATTCTCCCCCAAGGGGGGTTTCATCAAGTTCAACATAAGGTATCCTTGGATTGGGAAAGACAAATATCAGTGGTTTGAATATGATGATGACATGAGGCATAAGGTATGCAAGGCTTTCATTGAAGATAATTATTTTATCCAAACCCTGACATTTAGAGATTTTTATGGAGAGCCAAAACTCAGGAATATGTTGAGAATGTGGGAAAGGAAAGGAGCTTGCACCCCAAACTTCCAAAGGAAGTTGTGCAAGAAAATGTGAGGAAGACAATGAAGAAGTAGTTCTAGAATTTGATTGTTGATGAGGGTAGGGCCCTAGTGGAGAAAAGTGGTATACTTTTGTTGCCCAAATGGGACATTACGGATGTTGTGTTGTTAGATACAATAAGGAGGTATAAGAATCCCTTATTCCAAATTAAAGAAGAAGCCAAATTGGCATTACAAGGGCCAAACTTTAGTGAGGAGTGGGATGCTTTGGCTATTTGGTAATTATCTTTAGGATCAAGAAAGCCAAAGGTTACAGAGCCAGCTGATTTTAAGGGGAAAATAATTGTAAGAAGAGTATCTAATACTCCAACTTTGGAAGAAACAACCGTGACAATAGATGTTCCTAAGTTCACTAAAGCAACGATGGAGAGTCTCACTACTGATAGGGACTCATATAAGAGTAAACATAACGAGCTTGTCATTGAGTACAATAAGAGTCAACAAAAGGTCGCAATGATAGAAATAGAGTTGGTGATGTACAAGCAACAAGTCGAGACATTAAGGGCTCAAGTCATGCTGCACCCACTTCTCCAATAGGACATCCTCAATCTCCTCCTCCTCCATAAAAACATTCTTTAGAAATAGTACTATATAACTTGGGTCAGGAACAAATTGCAGTTGAGGAGCCAATCATATTAGGTGCAACCCCATCAAGTGGGCCCACCAAGGAATGGTTATTATTGAAGATTAAAGTGTATAAGAAATTGTTTGCAGAGGTCCAAGACACAATGTATGAGAACAATTCAAAGATAGTTAATACCATTTTGGAGCATCTAAATAAGAAGATTCAAATTAAGTTAAATAGTATTCATGTGAATTATTCTTTAATGTTGCAAGCAATAAGGTTATCCTAGAGGGATAAGGAATTGGCTACCCCAACCCTAGATAAATGGATTCCTAGGGCTGATAATTTGAAGTACATGAAAATTGGGGCTAAGAAATAGGAGAATAGATATCTAGAGGTGGTCCCAACTTATAAATTTGTTAGTGAGATTAGAGAGGAGGAGTTTTAGGGGTATGTTGCTCCTCTAGACTAGAAGATTAGTGAATTGAAAGCCAAGTTTGATGAGGCAGATATGACATTGTTATCTTATATCTAGCATACATATGATGAGGTCAATCCTCTACAAACATGGAAGGACCAAGTGGATACCACTATTTTTTCTCAAGCAACTCTCTTTTGTGAGAATTTTTTTGATTAAGGAAAAAATAGGTTTTGAAGTTGCCCCAAAACCCTTTAACAGTAGATAAAGATAGAGTATAACATTAAGAGTTCAAAAAAAGATGAAAAGCTTCCCAAAGAGATAAAATGAAGACCAGTGGAGAGGCAACACAACAAAAAACCAGCAAGAAACTAGCAGGAAACCTAAGCCAAATTTCTCAAAACTTCAGCAATTTCCTTTTCCAGGTTATCCATGTTGATAGCAACTTTCTTCATCTCTTGAATGTCCACAGGAGTCTTGTCCATCTTCCTTTTCAAAATTTCTCTGGTACATTTGCTAGGCCCGACCCCTTCAGCTTGACTCTACTCTTTATCATCCTTAACCTCCACCACGACTTTAAATTTATAAGCTCTTTCCAAGCTCTGGACCATCATATTCATAGTGTTGGCTGTGGATTTAAGGATTTTATGGCTCATTTCCATAACTTTCTGAATTTAATCCCTTATATTCTTTATCCTCCCCTCCATATAAGAAAGCTTCCCATCATGGTTGTTCTTGAAGAGGTCTAAGTCCTACACAATTTTCTTCAAGCAATCCACCATATATCTTTTTTCATCTTCTATCCATTGATACTTAGCTCTATCTTTATCCTTGCTCATGTTATTAGACTCCTCCACCTTCTCCAACCTACTATTATAAGCCCTTTGATTGAGCTTAATTTCCTTAATCTCAAAAAAGGCCCACCTGAACAGACGAAAATTATCAACAGAGCCATTTCGAGTGATAACTAGGACATCATAAGGGTATTCACGCTCTGCTTTGAAATAGTGATCCTCCTCCTTTAAATAATCAGGGAATCAAGGCCTTTCCTCCTTATCCATGGCAGGATAATTGGAGTACTCAAATGGGCTAGTATGCTGGGAATCCTCTTGGTTAGTGTGATAGGAGGGATCCTCCTCCAGCTTTCTTTTACCCTTTGGACATTGATATGTTGAAGAATACTCTTGAGAAACTATCTTTCATCATCAACATTTTAGAAGATTTTGACAAAGAGGCCAATTGAGTGATGACAAGGTAGTATCCATATATAAAGAAGATGGATGAAATCATTGATTTCAATTGGCCATCTGATGCAGAATATGAGTCATGGAAAAGGATTTTCATTGATGAATTGGAGTTGTAAGCACAAGGATTGAGAAACATATACTTGGTCGAGTATAATACAGGTTTGGCCTCAGAAGATTAAATGTATAAAAGATATGTTTCTCCTGATTTCAAATATGATAGGCGAGTGCTGAGTATTGATTACTTGGATTGGTGACTTGGATGTTGATCTAGATTTTGATCCACCTTTTCCCTTCCTTCTGCACACTTTTTGTCACTTTGCTAAAAGGAATAAAGATGTTGCAATGATTTAAAGGATACTCATTACAACAAACTACCTTTTGGAAGGCACAATATTCCTCACTGACTGAAAGGAAACATTTGTTTCAATGATGAATATTCTTTTAGTTTATTGTAAGTTTTCCTTAAGGAATAATCGGTAGGGTTTGTCAAATGAAAATGTGACATGTGTACATTATGCCTTGATGCTTGTTTTTCTCCCTTATTTCTATAAAAGGGAATTCAAGGCCATTTGTGTGGGTCTCTTTTTGAATTCTAGATCTGAAAATGCAAATTGAGAACACAAAAAATATATTTTTTTGAGTCTGTATCTTAGGTTTGAGTCGAGCAAGTAGATTTTATAAATTGTATGACTTCCAAGCATGTTTGAATGACAATGAAAATATTTTGTCTATTGTCTCTCTAGTTTTAATGTTCTATATGAGTTTCTAATGAAAAAATTATCAAAGATATGTTCATTAATCTTCATTGTTATCTTGCACTTATGTATGTTTTAATTATGGCTTTGACTTAATGAACTAGTTAAAATACCTTAGTTAGATCATGAATTCATATGGATATTTAGTGGATCTTACAAGTAGTCATAGCTTTTGAGTAATTGATAAGTGAATTGTAATACAATTTCACAAAGATCTTGAGTGTTTGGAATTAAAATTGCCTTGTAGTCTAGTTTATTGTGTTTTGACTCCTCGCCCTGAGATAAGACATTGATCTAAAGGTGTTGAGTGCATTTCCTATGGTTCTGTTCCTTCAATTTGAGAACAAAATTTATAAATCAACTTTTAATTGATCTACCTTTGTTGAGGTTTGTGTTGTGTGAATTCTTGGCTTTAGCATTTAAAGGTTCCATCTATTTAGCATTAAAGTGAGAATGTATCTGTTATTATGCAATGTGTGGTATAACTATGTAGCAAGGTTGTAGGGTACACATTATGGGATCACCCTCCCGAGTTTTACAGATCCCAAAGTGTAGGAGGGAAGCATATTAGCTTCCTCTCATTCTTTGGACAATAATCTTCTAATTATTCAAGAATTGAATCTGGAAAATGTATAGATGCTTGGTGAGATCTGCTTGGTTCTTTAAAAACCACTAACACACTTGCTCCATCATGTTCTCCTTTATCATGTCCAACTTCAAAAAAATCCACGTGTTGGATATTATTTTCCTTATGAACTCTACATAACCAATAAAAAATTGTAGCATTCTTGAATTGACCCATGCAATTATCCGACCATATGAGATGTTCTCTCATTTGAATTCCTCTATCTTTTATTTTTTTAATAAAATATATGAAAAAAATATTAAACAAACTCAGATGAATGTAATTGATTATTACTTACATAAAAATGCTACTCTCTCAAAAAAATTATATTATCTTCTCTACTAACATCTGCATGCCTATATACAATATGAACAAATATGGCTAGTTGCACTAAATCATAATATTGTGATAGAATTTCTTCTTGTAGTATAGTTTTCAGCAAAATCAACAACTGACAATATAGTTCCAATTGGGAATGTATTTTTACATGTACAAAATTGATCATCAATATAATGCACATATTGAGAGTGTTTTAAATATTTAGATACAATCTTATCTTTAAAGTATTTAATAAATGTATGCACACTAAACTTTTCTACAATTAGCTCACATTAATTCATGTAAACTGATTGTTTACATATTTAGGTACAATCTTATCATCAATCCAATGAGCATATTGAGAGTGTTTTACATATTTAGGTATAATCTTATCTTTAAAGTATTTAATAAATGCATGCACACTAAATTTTTCCACAATTAGCTCACATTAAAGTATTTAATAAATGCATGCACACTAAAGTTTTCCAATTTTTCCATCTTTTAAAGAATATTCAACATTTTAAAATTTTTTAACATCCTCTAATTGTTGACCAAATTCATGTAAACTACTTTCATGCATACATTATCCTAACAATGAAAAGTTACCACATCTATCACATTGTCTAGAAATACATGTATTTAAATAAAATAAGTTTCCATTAGAGGGTTTACAAAACAAACCTGCTATAAAATCTTTGATTGTTTTAGGTGGCATATTAATACCATAAATGTCCTACATAATTTGGTTAGCATGCAAAGTACAATGTATATATCAAAAAATATCATAATAATAACGAAACTATACATGAGTTTTACAACAACAAGAGATTATTTGTTTATTAATTTTAACATACCAAGGTTTACATTTTTTCAAATGATCTTTGAATTATGCTAATATTAAATGGTAAGATTGAATCATCTAATTTTTTATATAATTTAGTTTGAGTCATATCTAATAGATGCTTTGGATGAGGGTCATGGATTTTTGATCCCACCCTTAATTTTAAAATATCTCTAATATTAGGTGATACTCTTGTATTATCATGCCAATATTTTTTGATTAAAGATTTGCTTTCATTAGTTAATTTCATGTCCGACCTTGGGAGTCTACCAATAAAACTCTAAAATTGATTAATTGGATATTTTTCAATACTTTATCTTCTTTTAGCTGCTCTTATCAAAGTTTTAGGATTTACTTTTATATATTTACTAATCTTACTTAACATTCTTTTATTTGAAGTTGATTTATTAACTAGAGAAGTTGTTATTGCACGACGAGTAGCATTCTTATCTTTAGATCAAATTTTCTTTCCTATAAAATCAATAGCATTGACAACACTAGATATGAATTGTTCTACCAAATCATCTTTCTTTTTTGGTTTTATATAAATGCCTAATTTTTTCATCACTTTTTTGCATTTTCCACATTTTCATCAATTTCATCATTAGTTGACATTGAAATCCTAATTTATTTCTATGAAAAAACATTTAATATATTCTATTTCTATGAGTTCTCATTTGTCTCCTAGAAACTTTACCATAAAGGTTATCTAACACATCTCTTTCAATTGTAATTTTTTTTTTCATTTTCATTCATACATGTGGTTTCATTTTCATTCATGCAAGGGGTTTCATTTTAATTTTCAAACATAAAAGGGTTTTCATTCTCATTTTAATCAATATGAGGGATTTCATCATTATTTTATTTTTGCATTGTTTCAAAACTAGAATTATTGATCTCATTAATGATGTATCTAGCTTCATCTAAATAACTAAGATCAATACTATCAAGACTTGGGTTTGAAGACATACTTGGATAAATTATTTGAATATGTGCATTTTCCATATCATTAGGAGGTGGATTTGAAGACATACTTGAAGTTATTTGCATAGGTTCTATTTCCATATCATTCAAAGTTGAAGTTGAAGGCATAGTTGGGTTTGTCTCCATATTGCATTTTCTTCCATATTCAACATTTCCACATTTACATCATCTAAATTCATCTCACCCTTCATGGTTTCCTCTTCAACATTCATGGAGCTAGATGCTTCCAAATTTTTCATTTGGTGAATCATTTCTCTTCTATCCCTTTGTCTTTTTTCCTCCATTTCTCTATTTGCTTCAATTTCTTTGGGTGTCATTAAATTTCTACATTTTTTAACCTTTGCTTTGATCCCATGATTACCAAATTATCTTGATAAAAAAAAATGATTCTTAACTTATTTTCCAATTGCTACCTCCTTCAAATATTCAAATAAACTACATAATACAAAGATCCTTTCTTCTATAAACTTTGAAGTACAAAAACATCATGAATACATCCAAAAGTTCTCTTTTTCCAAATCTTATTGTAAAAGATCCTTGTGATTAATTCCACTTCAAAAAATTCAACTTACACTTGTCTCTTCCAAAAATTTGAATATAATATACCCTGTCTAGAGATTGCATAAGATAACATTGAAATAAAAATGCAGAAAATGGCACTTTCAGACCATACTACAAGAAAAGAATGTTGCACAAAAAACATGCTCTATTAGTTTTTTCCAAATTGGGGAAAAATTAAAATATAAGAAATGACACATTATATAATGCATACACGTTTAATTTATCCAATGGGTAAATAGATAACATGTATGCGTTATATGACACATACACATTTAGTTTAACGAACACATGCATTTTGTAACATGTACACGTTTTAAAAAATGAATTTTGAACCCACATTCTGCCTTGGTTTTAGGCTTGGGAAAGACTTGGCAACCCAACCCTTAGCCTCTGACCTGCAACTAAAAAACTAAGGCAAGTTCAAAAGAAATGTCTAACTTTGGCAATATAGTTGATGGAATTTTTTTCTGAATCAATCTATGAAATTAAAACCCATTATAGAACACAATGTCGAGTTTCCAAATATATAATATTTGTTAATATTTTTTTTTTTTTAAGCAAATATCATATAGATCATATATTAATATTATATAAAAAATAAAGAAAATTATAGTTTATCATCATCCGCTTCAGAGGATCTTCATAGCCATATTATTACATTTTTCAATTTGCCAAAATGTTTGAAATTGTAATCCCATATGACAACTTTGAAGCACTAAATTCAAACCCCCAAAACCAAAATTCCATCCCAGAACCCAACTAAACATACAACATGGGATACCAAAAACCAAAGGAGATATGGTATTTTCATAAAATCATCCCCAATCTGACACAAACAGAAAAAGACAATGCAAATATGAGTACTCCATTTGATCTGCATGAATGTTTACACCTTATTGCTCTTGCATTTCACCATATTTAGTATATTCTAGAGGAACAACATTCACATTTGGATTATATTTTCTATTTTTTAATTAATTTCTAAGCCAACTAGTCCATAAACTTGAAATATCAAGATTTTTTTGTTTTTGGTTAATTTTCTTGTAAAAAAAATATATGGCAGCAATGTTTAGACAATTCTATACACAATAAAAAAAATATTCAAAAAATGTTTAGTTTAGGTCGAATTATGTTGTTTGTACACGTTGATTTTTAAAAACAACAATTAAGGCCAATAAAAATTCAATAAAATAAATATTCAAATTTTTTTTATAAAAAAAATAACCTCATCAATCTTTATATTGTTAGATATCTTTCCCCAAAAGGAATTAGAAAAATAATTTTATTTAGGTCAAAAAGTGATGTCTGTACACATGCATGGTCTGATAAAAAAAAGACTTTTAAAAAGTGGCTTTTATACATGCCTATGAAAATTTAATTTCTGTTATCTGGGTATTTGAAAAAATTACATATTTAGAAACTAGATTCAAGATGCTAAATTTTATATTGCTGACTTTTTTTAAGATTCATTGTGTAAGTGCTTCAAATTCTCAATCCAAGTGTGAAAAATTCTAAAAAACAACAAAAAAACTTCCACTTTTTGAGCTTTTTGTGGACCCAATTTCTTGCATCAACCCTTATTGTTCACATATTGTTACACACTTTCATTGGCATAAATTAAGAAAATTCTGGAAAAACATTCATTGTCAAATCTGTCTGCAATTAGACCCAAAATCCTTAAGCATAATTACACAGTCAACTTTTGAATCTCTAGAAAACTTGCCTAGGACACAAACTCCCTTGGGCGACTCTGTCCTTCTACTATTGACTGAATCAACTTTTGCATAGATCTTTCTTGTTGTATTCTTCATCTATTTTTTCTCTTTGAATTCTATTTTTAAATATTTTATTATGGTTAATTGATAGTATAGTGTTCATCTTAGGTACACTTAGATTTTTAAAACTCACATGAGCTTCACAATGTGGTGTCCTATTTCCAATACTTTAGTGAGATGTAGTTGTAGACTTATGGAATCTCACATTGTTGTTACATTTGTTTTTGATCTCAAGTCTTCTAACTTGTTCATGCATTGTTTTGCCAATACTCAACCCATTTTTGACTTTATCCCTAACACTACCATACTAATGACAACCTTACAATCACCCATTTTTACAAATGTTGAGACTATGGTTGCCCATGTTCCCAAAGATAAACTAAAACAATTGGAAAAAGGTCTAGAAAGACTTCAAGACTATGTGAGTACTGAATACCTAGCTAGTATAGTAGTCCCCATAATAGATAACATGAGGAATTTGATTGATGATGATCAAGGACTAGAGGCTTTGCATAGCTTATCCCATGGTTGATTCTAATGTATCTACAATGGCTAGTTGCACTTGAGCTTTGGGATACACTCAAAGTCAAGGAGGAAATGAAGTATCCCTCCCTACAACCATAGCCTCTATCCCTATATACATAAATCCAACTTTTGATTGAACTAATCAACAAAGCATTGGTATAACTCCAACATTAGGCCTTTCCACTAGAAATCCTTATGGTTTTGGATCTTCACATGTAAAATATCAAGTTTCATCCCCTCTCATAAATTTACAACATAGTAGTCCACCAAGCACATATACAATCCCACCATATTCACCACATTCCCAAAACATGTCAACCAATGATTCCATCATTAACTAACTTTTACAAAACGTAACCTCACTTCAACAATAAATATCAACTTTGAACCAAAACCAAAAGGGACAACCATTGCAATACATTAAAATAAACCCATTGTCACTTGAAATTTTGAAAACCCAAATACCACAAAACATATAGATGCCTCAATTTGATAGGTATAATGGTAAAGGGGATCCTAGCAATCATATATTGGCATATACAAACTTGTGTAGTGATTTCATTTTTGAAGATAAAATCCTAGATAAGCTCTTTCCTAGGTCATTGAAAGACATGGCCTTAAAATGGTTTTGTTCATTTTTGAATAACTCAATCCACTCCTTCAATGAAATTGTTGATGCATTCCTCCAAAATTTCCAAGTCAACATCGGACCTAAAATTACAATAATTGATCTAGTGCAATACAAATAAGGAAAACATGAAAAAGTGAGACTTTATAAGGTGCTATCAATTGGTTTACTCATAAATCAATCTTACTCTTCCTGATTTGGATGTTCAATGAGTGTTCATTGAAAACTTGTAACCTGATATAAGAGATAAAATATTATTCATGAAATATCCATCCTTTATACATTTGTGTATAGCCCTTCATGATTACCAAAATTTGGTTAGTCAGTATGCAAAGACATCTCCATCTTCTCCTACTAGGAAATCTGAATCCATACCCCAAAACTATTGAATATTCAAGATACTGAGAGGGGGGTGAATTAGTATCTTCTCAAAATCATTGAAAAAAAACCATCAATTACTTTAATGCATATAACAGAGAAGAGCAAGAACATAGCATGAAATCACACAACACATAAACACTAGAATGTTATGTGGAAAACCCAATGAGGGAAAAACCACAATGAGGATTAGCTCACAATATATAATTTTTCCAATACTAGTTACAAAAGAGGCTCACTTCCAAGTAAAAAAGATCACTACTTACAAGGACTCACTTTCCAAACAAGGAGGCTCATTGCCTATACAAGATTACAGAAAAAAATGTCTTACAACTAGAATATGAACTGATGAAGTTACACCACAAGTGCATATTCAGTTCCTTTGATGCTGAGAGTATTCACATGCCAACAAACTAATATCCGATGTTCTTCACATTCACATTCCACACATACTACTCACACAATTCACATATCCTCCCAACTCCTTGCTTTCAATCTTCAAACCATCTTGTATATATATATCTGATATATCCACACGCGTCAATCAGGTCGGCCTAATTGGATGCAACACATATTTACCAAAAAGATAACTGTCGGCTTCATACAAAACTTCTCCAAAATTAATTCAACCGTGTGGCACACTATCTCATGTCAGCTTGGACCAAATATAGGTCACTCATATATCCATAATACATGTTAAAACATTAACTGATTATTAGGTTGGCCATGGAAGGACCTAATAACAAAATGCAACACCAAACTGATGCCAACTCACCATACGATCATATGAGCATATATAAATGCATACATACATGCTTCCAATATTCATAAACCTTTTCCCAAAACCTTGAACAATGATGATCACTGGAGGGGAAATGCAAACCAAAATACCATACCAAAACACTAGAGGATGTAAACCTGTTCTTTATAACAGTTCAGGGTACTGGACCAACCTGACACCTTAATAAACATGGTGAAATCAATGACAACAAAAATACTAATCTTCTTCATTCTTCCAACAATCTACCCCTTTTTCATTGATGGCAACATGTTCCAAAAAAGGATGTATGACAATCTCCAAAAATATTTCCCTTACAATTTGTCCAAAAAATCTCCAAATCTCTCCCCCTTTGACATCAATGGCAAAGGGCAACAAAAAAAGAAGGGATATAAACACATGTACATGGTGACATTGTATCTTCAAAATTCCAAAACTCTAATGCTTCTAAAACCAAGAAAAAATTCTAAAAACTTCTAGACATTCAAAACTTTTAAAGCTTAAAATAACTTTCACAACCTTTCAAACATTCAAACTTTCAAAACTCCCCCTTTGATCATCAATTCAACTTTTCTTCTCACCTTATTTTATTTTTCTTTTCACTTTTCTTTTCTCTCCTTCTCTTACCACAAAAAAAATTGAACATTCAAGATTCATGTAAAAATAACACTTTTCACCTAAAACACCTTCTTGTATCTTTCTTTGATAATTGGAAGGATCTTCTTCCAGAAAAGCACAAAAAATCCATTCTCATGAAAATGCTCTCCAGCAAAGCCAACAATGTGAAATATGATGACCAATCCATGAATGAGCATTGACTTTCACAATCTTCTGCATCATTAAGTATTATGGAAAGATGGTCTAACAAGACCTCAACAATCTCCTTAACAAGCCAAAAGGTTTTCACCACATCTTCTCTTTGTCTTTGAGCAATAATCAACTCAACTTACAATTCACCAACTCTCATTCTTTGTTTCCCTTCTTTGTCTTCAAAGATATCAAAATTCTTTCCAATGTTGTTCATTTCAGATTCAATTGTTTCAATCTTGCTTTTAAAATTGTCAACTGCAGTAGGCCACTAGAGACAATACTTGTAGATATCTAACAATTCTCTAATGCATTTCTTTGTCTCATTAATATGTTCGGATAACCTCTATTTAGTTTAGCACAACTCTTCTCAACCATAGATTCTAACTTATGTCCTTTCGGACCTTCCAGTAACATTGTTTCTTCAACAAATTCAACTAAATTATCCGGTAAAGAATCATAAAAACTTGAAACATCAATACCTTTTCTAAGCAGATACTCAACTAGAGCATCATCAATCTTGAGTATGTCCACTAGAGAGGATGCATTCCGTAATTCACCAATTTTCTTCATCTTACCTTTAACTTTGTTTGAATTTCATCTGGATCAGAAGATTTGGTTCTAGGCTAGGATTCTTCTTCATTTTCCTTCTCTTTTGAAATGATGATGATGTCTTCCATGATAAATTTTCTCTTCTTATGTTTTGGAGGGGAATCACCAATGGCAACTTTCAATTCCTTTGTTCTGGAGGATGAACCCTCCTCAAATTGACTAGACACAATCATACCGGAGCACATATCTTTCTGCAAAGATAATAAAAAGGCTTTACAAGAACTTGCATTATCCTCCAAGCATTCCAAATATTTGTAGATTTTTTTTCCAATGGGAATCTTAGATTCCCACTTAACATTTTCCTTTCTCGGTAGCAAGTCCAGAAAGTAGAATACTAGACATGTAAGTATAGACCTAAAACGGAAAGGGTATCCCTCTACCAATGACATTAGTACATTTTCAGTAATATTTTCCAAAATCAAGCCACACAGATCAAATTTCTTGTTTTCTTTCACCATTTTGTGTGCAAGATACACGACAATAGCCGAAGTGGAACTATCACGATTTCTAAAATAAATTTTATTGGAAACACCATACACAGCATACCTTATGATTTGGTTGAAAATAGTATTTATCAACAAGGCTTGAGGGTATTTGTCGATTCCCATAATCTCTTCCACTTCTTTTTATTTTATAGTTTTCTTTCTAGGGAGGTCTCCAATACTACATAACTTGGTGATAGCTTCAATTGCTTCCTTCGTAACAGGGTAGGGTTTCTTGAACATAATGATGCCATCCTTAAATTTACTCAAAAGAAATAAGATGAATTATCTATCAGTAAACCAAGGGAATTCTCCCCATAAATCCAAGCCTAGGGTTTTTATGTTCTGCAAATTGTTCAACTCTAACCCTAATTCCATTTTATGTATCTTTTGATGATCAAATTATCCCAATTCAACTCCTTTTAGCCTTAGTGGAATATTTCCACTCGATCCTCTATTGAAAGATTCCATCAAAGCAATTAACTTCTTCAAATTCAACAAAAAATTCTTCTTTTACCTTCTTTTGTAGCCACGAGAGAAAAACTTCCATCACTTGTTCTTGATTGCTCACAAAGATCTTCTCAGAATTGCTCCAAATTGCTTTAGAATCGCTTCAAGATTATTCCAAGTTGCTCTTCGAGTTCTTCAAAAGCTTAGGTGATCAAAAATGACTAGTAATTTTTTCTTTATACACCATCGTTTTTCCCTAATTTGTATTAATTGCAATAAGCTGATAAAAACTGATAAAAACCTTCTTCCACTGCACTGAGAAACCCTAATTCACTCCGCAAAAGAACATGCTTGTACTTTTTTTCCGATTTCTTTTACATAACCTTTGTCTATCCATTCCTTACAATACATCTTCATTCCAACATCTGACACGCCGTATTTCCAGGGGGTTCAAACAATTTTGTGTTAAGGCTCCCCCTAAGACCATGCTAGGACTATTTCTTGGAGGAATCATCTACACTAGATGAGGGCACCGACACATCTGTTGTCTCTGGTTCTTCTTTCTTCTTCCATATCTTGCTCATTTCTTGCTTAATATAATTTTTTTCAATCTTATTCACAGGCTCATTTTCCTTTACCGAAGCAGACTGTTTTCCCTTTTTACTTCTACATACTTTTGAAATATGTCTTAGTTTTTTGCAATTGTAGCATACCGAATTTCTTTGGTTTGTTTGACTTTCATTAAACCTTGATCTACACTGATTTTCTCTGTGTCCAAATTTGTTACAAGTATAACAATAGCCATCAAAATATTGATTCATTCTACCTCCATTAAACCAATTCATCATTTGAGTTCTTCATTCATTAGCTCTATGTCCAATCTCCTTACATGCATAACATTGTCTAGAGAAGGAACCAGAAAATAGATTCATTCTACTCTTGCACTTAGTTTCCCTATGACCAATTTTTTACATGAAAAAAAAACACCATTGAATGATGGGTACCTTTGAGCATTTGGTTGTATGATAGGCGGTCTTCTTCCTGGATTTATTTTCTGCTTCCATTTATCTTGAGTCTTTTGATTGTCTATTGACTTTGAGTTCTGCACATTTTCACCAACTTCATTATCTAAACCACCTTTGTCTTTAGAAGGTCTTTGTCCTGTTATCAATTCATCAAGCTTGGTGGAGCTTGTATTGAAATTATCTTCATAGAGTTTTTATTTCTCTAGATCTGCTTTCAAATTCATCACTTCCTATTCAAGCCTTGAGCATACATCAAACTTACTTTGCACCATTGTATTCAGACATTCCTCAACTCTTTTCTTTTAATCCACTTTCTCCTTTAATTCGGTAATCTCTTAATTTTCTTGTTTCAGTTTCTCACTCACTTCTCTATGTCTTTTTTTCAATTTATTCAATTGCTCTTTCAATTTCTAGATGCATTCATTTGCTTCATCAAGATTTTCTTTCAGATCTCTGTTTTCAATTTCAGCCTTTTTAAGATCTTCAAGAGCAGCCCAAAGCTCTTCTTTATCCATTTGTTCAATCTGCAGGATCTTCCTCAAGTTGTTAGACTTCCTTAGAGGAACCAGAGCTCTGATACCAATTATTGAATATTCAAGATACAAAGAAGGGGAGGGGGGTGAATAAGTATCTTTTGAAAATCATTGAACAAACACCATCAATTACTTTCATGCATATAACATAGAAGAGCAAGAACAAATCATGAAATCACACAACACATAAACACCAAAATTTTATGTGGAAAATCCAAATCAGGGAAAAACCACAGTGAGGATTAGCTCACAATATATAGTTGTTCCAATACCAGATGCAAAAGAGGCTCACTTCCAAGTACAAAAGGTCATTACTTACAAGGAATCACTATCCAAACAAGGAGGCTCACTTCTTATAGAATATTACAAAAACAAAATGGCTTACAACCAGAATATGAATTGATGAAGTTATACCACACGAGCAGATTTAGTCCCTTTGATGCTAAGAGTATTCGCATGCCAACAGACTAATATTATCTCTTCTTCACATTCACATTCCACACATAATACTCTCACACTTTACATATCCTCCCAACTCCTTGCTTTCAATCTCCAAACCATCATGTATATATATATATATATATTTGATATATTGAAACACATCAATTAGGTCGACCTAAGTGGATGCAACACATATTTACCAAAAAGATAACTATTGGCTTCATACAAAACTTCTCCAAAATTAATTCAACCGTGTGGCACGCTATCTCATGTCGGCTTGGACCAAAGATAGGCCACTCATATATCCACAATACATGTTTAACCATTAACTGATTATTAGGTCAACCATGGATAAACCTAATAACAAAATGAAACACCAAACTAATTCCAGCTCTCCATACGATCATATGAGCATATGAAAATGCATACATACAAGCTTCCAATAGTCATAAACCTTTTCCCAAAACCTTGAACAACGATGATCACCGGATGGGAAATTCAGACCAAAATATGAGACCAAAACACCAGAGGATGTAAACCTATTCTTCATACCGGTTCAGGGTACTAGAATAGCCTGACACCTTAATCAACATGGTGACATCAGTGGCAACACAAAGACTGATCTTCTTCATTCTTCCAACAAAAACAACTATCAAACTTTCAAGAAACACAATAAGAACTTCATCAAGATAAGTACACCTCAAACAACCAACCACATTGAACCTCAAGTTGCTGCCATAAGTTTGAACCCATACCAATTTAGACCCCTGAAATAGATAATTTACCCAGTTACTTGACACCCTCCATTCGATCATGTTGAAAATTTTGAGTAAGAACTTAATTTGATTTCCTCCCTTTAGAACCGTGGACACAACCAAACCCCTACCTCTCAGTTACAATCCAAATGCCTCTTGTCAATATCATTGCACAAATGGACATGATAAAAAACAATGCATGTGTCTTAAACATCAAGTTCAAGACCTCATTGATTCTAATAACATCTAGTTGGGTGGTGTTAATGATCAAGGGCATAAGTCTGTTGCCTTGCCTAACCAAAACTTGCAATTTTTTACCAATCCAATGCCAAATCATTCTTCTAACTTTGGGAAAGATTTTGATTATATGAGTGATGATATGAATGATGATAAGAATGATGATGACAATAACAATGAGAAGGACGTAGATATAATGATTGATTTAATAGATGTTCATCCTTGCAAGGGCCACACCACTATGTTACCCAACATTCCTTTCACCAATAATGATGCATACATACATGCACCCAATGGTCCTCTCTATATCGTTGGACATACCAATGACAAACCTATACAAGGAATACTAATTGATCCCATGTGTGTAGAGAATGTGATTACTGAGGAATTATTGTTTGTACAAAAGATTTATCAAGATTGTTATGAACAATCAAAAGAATGGTTGAAAACTCATGATGGTTTTTCTCATCCTATGATAGTTTTGATCTCTCTTCCTATTAAAGTTAGACTAAAACAATTAGATGTATCATTCTCCATCATCTCGATGTTAGAACAATTCTGTGTAAAGCTAGGCTACCCATGGCTACACTCCATGAATTTCGTCCTGTCAGTTGTTCACAAGTGCATAAAGTTCCCATTTTAAAATGAGATATTCATAGTGCATCATAGTGGGTTTAATCCTTTATCCTCCCGTGGGAACTTTTCATTAGATTTATTTTGTCCTCAACCTATGGAACCTATTAAATCTCGTGAAGATTTCTTTTTCAAGTCATACCAAAATTTTAAGGTGAAGGCATAACAAAATTAACTATTACCAATATTCTTGAAAATGATAAGACCATGGTTGTTCCTCCTCCTCGACCAATTATGGATGAACCCATGTCCAAAGAAAAGACCCTTCCAAGTAACCAAGGTAATTATGTTGCAGTTCCTCCACCCATATCATATAAAAGACCAAGAGACAATCAAATGGTTCTTTCTATGCCTCCAAAGATAAAACAAGTGTATAGACCTAAAGAGACAATGGTTTCCAAAAATCTGGTGGTTCCTTTAGTTCCTCCCTTAAGGAAAGAAAATAGACTAATGGTCGAGAAACTTGCTCCTACCCCATCATAAATTGAAAAATGTGCAAGAAGAAACCAAATTACTAAAGAGTGTAGGCATAGGCATTGTGCTATTACTTGTCAATTAGAAGAAAATAATAAAATAGTGCATGATAATCCAACACCTATGCAAACAACTCAAGAAGAATTACAACTTTCACCATAACAAGACATGGAACTAAAACAAGAAGTGAAACAAGAAAATACAACTGTCATTATCATAAAACCACCCATTGTGATTGATTTGGATGATGAAGATGAAATTGCTAAAATTAATGAACAAGTCCATAATGAGCTTTATATTTGTAGTATCCACCCCAATTTTTTCCAAAAAATTCACCTATTAGCATTAGCCAAAATACAATAATAATCAACGGAATAAGTAACCCTCCACTTTCTGATTACCTAGATATCGATTTGGGCAAGGTGAGAGCATATGATGAAAGGGGATATTGCATTACTAAAAATCAAGCTAACTAAAATAGACACCTTTCACTTTATGATCACCCAAATCCTAATGTGGGCAAGGTGAGAGCATATAGTGAAAAGGCTTACAAAATGAATTAACTGAGCTACCACTTATTTAGTGGGTGATAAATCAAACCAAGTGTGTAATGGAAATCATCTGGTTATTCAATGAGAAGTACTAGAAAGTAAATAACATTTGGTAGAAAGTTGACCAATCACACAAATCCTTCATTTTGTCAATGGAAAAAACAATAAAGCAAATAAATAACTCAACCACTTATGTAGTGGGAGTAGCTAGTAACATAAAAGAAATCTCAACCACTTATTCAATGGGAGCACCACTTGTTTAGTGGGGTGAGTATCAAAGATAAATACAAGAGCATTCACCAATGTACTACCAATGGAATTACAATAAACTCAACATGAATTATATCAAATCATCATATGCAAGTGTTATGAAAGTAAAATGATGGAAATATGAAGTATAACTCCCCCCATATGTTATAATGAAAGTATGAGAATACCCCCACAAAATATCATAAGTATACCTCAATGAAAGGTACTTTGAAGGTTAATGGAGGGTCAAACAAGTTGTTGCAACAAGTCTGATACATTGTACAATAGTCTAATATGCAAAAATTACAAGCTTAAAACCCCAACCAACAATCATCAAATGAGCATAACTTCTTTGATACTAAGAATAATCATCCCAAAACACTTGAAAATGACAAAGGAGGGCTAGACGTCCAGTGTGAGCTTGTAAGAAACTCAAAACAAGACTAATCAACATAAAACCCTTCAAAAAATCCTCAAATAAGATGATACAACCTCCTTAGGTAGGTCGACCAACTCCCATAAATCTAAATCACTCAAAAATCATCAAAAATTGAACAAAGTGGTATCCAAGTACAAGGAAGGCAATGATCGAACACCCACAAAATGATCTTCAATGTTTTGATCAATGTGAATGAAATAGTGATCAATTGGGCTACAAAAAGGGCATGAAACAACAACACCCAAAACTGAAAACTCACTCCAAAATGCTCCTACAATGCTACAAACCAACACTCCACACAAAAATATATATCTAGAAGACATCATAACAAACAAAAAATAAAAGAACAAAGGAAGCCATCACCAATATGAGTTCATCTATAGCTAGGATATATCTTGCAACCTCAAAACTGAAGCTGACTTAGAGGGATTTTTTCCTCAAAGACCAAGGAGATATCTCTACATTTCAGTAGCACTTTGTTATCAAAAAATAGCATATCCAAATGAGAGAAAATGAGGGCATATATATAGCTTTTGAGACCCAAAATTTTGAAAACTCTTTCCCTCCAAAAGGGAATGCCACACTTGGGGAAGAGAAATATACTTTATTAAAATTCACTAAAAACCTCTATTTGGCATCCACCATAGTCACGCTTTAATTTTTTCTTTTTAAAACAACTTAATTCAACAAGTGTTGGGTGTAGGGGTCCAAGGGGCCACTTTGACATTATAAAAGTAACTTAAGTTGCAAACCTTTACTTTTCCAAAATCCAAGGATGATGGAGAAACCAATTGCTAAAAGTATCAAGATGCCAACAATTGTAGCTACCACCACTGCCAAAAGTAGTAACCCCACACTAAACTGTTGCCAATAACACTACCAAAAATAACACTTACTGAAAATAACATACTGCTAAAAATAGGAAGTGTGTCCAAACTCAAAATAAGCACATTATGAGATGTAGTTGTGACTTACTAAAAATAGACATTGCTAAAATAGTAGTGACTGCCCACCAAAGATCTCGAAAAATTAGAAAGACCCAAAAAACCCTATGTCAAACTCTTGCAACCACCCCCTAAAAAGCTGATGAGAAATCTCCAAGAATATTGGAAACCTTAAAATCACATCTGAATAGCCTACAGGTCTTCAAAAATAGGCTAATGGTCATAGTAGTGCTCGGGAATAAGAAGGGGACATTATAGTCCTTCCTCCCCAAGATTTCTTGTCCCCAAGAAATCGCACGTCTAAATGCTGTTAAATTTGCTCATCCTCCCAAGTAGCATCCTCAACTGGCATATTCTTCCAATTCACCAAATACTCTCTGATAGTCCTGCTCCTCAAGGAACACTCTTTGAAATCAATAACTACCTTTGACACCAAAACCAACTTCCCTTCTTCATTCAACATAGGCAAATTAGTAAAAGCAACAACATTATACCCAAGTACTTTTTTGAGGCATGAAACATGGAAGACATTGTGAACCTTGCTACTCTTTGGTAGCTCCAACTCATAAGACACCTCCCCAACACTCTTGGTGATCTTGAAAGGCCCATAAAAATGTGGCTTAAGCTTCTCCGCTCCACTCTTCTTGAGAGTGGACTATCTATATGGCTGAATTCTCAAATAGACCATATCCCAAACCTTGAATGCGTACTCAATACATTGTTGATCAACATACATGTGTTGGATGTTGTGGTTGAGTTGCTAATATGTGGTTGTCATTGATGTAAACACTATTAGCATAAAAGTCTTTAAGGCTGTATATGTCGAGGATATTGAGATTGAAATAAACATGTTACAGGTTGATTGTGAAGTAGTGAAGATCAATATGGAAGAAAATTTAGTATGTTGTAAACTAGATGTTGTGGATTAAAGGATTTTTTCTTCAAGCCTATCTAGTTTCTACTCCATAAGTTTCAGAGGTGCACATGAAGATCCGAGGAAGTTATAAGTTTTTGTGTTCCGACAACTATTTTTTTACAGCAAATGGTGTTCATGGAAGAAGACAATGTGATTCTGGTAATATGAGTTGTTGCATATGTTACTGTGATGTTCATGGATGTTTTTAGATCATGTTCTATCTATGTTGCATGTTTGCATTGATCATTGCACTCGTGATCCGAGATTTTATCTTGCGTGTTCATGTTTTTCATGTTCATGGCCGACAAGGTGTTTGAAGCGTGTTGTGGATATTCAAGGAAGAATATCTGAAGGTTTTTTGTGTTCGAGGATATTTTTTTAGGTTCGTAATATGTTGTGGCCACTTTTGGTTGATGCACATTGATAATGTTTATTGTTTTGGGCCGCAGTTTGCATTCATTCTATTATTTTGTTAAAGCCGACATAAAGCAATGCAATTTCTTGTTGTGGATATATATAAGTGATTGTTTATCTCCTTTGATGGATGTGTAATGTGAAGTATGTGAGTGCTATGTGCGAATAAGGTTCAGATCATTCGAAGGTAGATAAAAGTGTGAAGAAGAGTGAAAGATAGTGAAGAAGTGTTCATGTGCTTAACCAGAATTGTACTTAGGCATTTGTAGATGGTACTCTCTTAGTTCAATTTCTTCAGATGGTTTTAATTTGAATATTTTTTGTAAGATAGCGAGTCTTCCTTTGAGCAGTGAGCTCTAGGCTGAGCTCTAGGCAGTGCGCTTGAATGCATGTGCATTCCTCTTATATTCTTCTTATACTTTTAACACTGTATAACTTTTGGATTAACCTCCACCGTGGTTTTTCCCCTAATAGGGTTTCTACATAAAAATCTTGGTGTTATGTGTGTTTCTGATGTGTTGTTGATTCATGCTTTCACTTTTAATAATCAGATCTGAGAATTAAGGTTAATAAGCTTAATAAGTTTTAAATTTTGGGACAACTAATTCACCCCCCCTCTCAGTTGTCTGCCCTTGTGTTGCCATCAATTGTTATCGGAGCAGGTTCCTTGGAAGAAGTTTAACAGCTTGAGGTGATTCGGGATGGCGACATACAAGAAAGATAGTCTGAGATTTGATGGAACAAACTATTCTCTATGTAAGAATAGAATGGAGTGCCATTTGAGATGCATTGGTGTATCCTACTGGCACATTACATGCAATAGATATGTTATCCCTCCAAATGGTCCTACTACTACTGCTGAGATTAGGGATGCTGAATATAACATCAGGGCTAAGGAAGCATTGTTGAGTGCTTTGATTGATACTGAGATGACAAATATTATGGATCTGAAAACTGCTTATGAGATATGGAAAAAGTTGGAAACCTTATATGAAGGTGATGCTAATGTGAATATGGCTAAGCTACAGTGTCTAAAATGAAAATATGAACTATTGAAGATGGGAAATGATGAGAATATTGTTACTTACATGTAGAGAGTGAATGAACTTGTTTGTGGTCTTAGATGTGTTGGTGGATAGGTAGATGAACAAGAGATTATTTCTAAAGTGCTTAGAACTATTCCTGATTTATACAAAATTAAAGCTGTAGCCATTGATGAGCTCTGAACTGTGACAAATATAACTAGAGATATGTCGGTTGGTAAACTTACTACTTTTGAGTTGAGTGAATTATGTGATGCCCTTCCTAAGACATAATTTTAATTTAAAGCTACTACTTCCAGGAGAGACAAGCAGAGATATGATCTGAGTGAAAGTTCTTCTAGAAAGGTATTCAGATATGAGGAAGAAATGCAATAGATTGAAGAAGAAGAAAGAGAACTGAATGAGCTTGAAGCACTTATTGTCAAAAGGGAAGCCAGAGGAGAAGTTAAGTATAAAGGAAATTTTCCTATTAAATGTTTTTCTTGCAACAAGATAGGTAATTTTGCATCAAGGTGTCCAGAAAGAGTTCCTAAGCCAAGACCTTACAAGCCTAAATTTCAAAAGAAGTGTTACTATGCTGCTAATGAAGGTGTGAGAGATGATGAATCTGACAAAGGGAATGAAAGTGAAGATGAGTTTGTGTTTATTTCTATCAAAGAAAATAATTATGTGTCTACTGAATTTGATAGTTGTATAAATGTGGAGAAAGCCCTAGCTGCCTGAGTTGAAGAAAAAGATGAATGGGTAATTGACAGTGGATGTTCACATCACATGACAGGTGATAAGAGTAAATTTGTAAGCCTGAAGAAGTATGATGGTGGCATTGTAATATTTGGTGATAAAAGTGGTGGTATAATCCGTAGTAGAGGATGTATTTCTTTTGATGGTAAGAATAATACTAATGATGTTCTTTATGTTGAAGGTTTGAAGCATAATATTTTGAGTGTTGGACAGATGGTTGATAAGGGTTACAATCTTCAATTCAAAGATGGAAAGTGTAGCATACTAGGAAGTTCTGGATATGTGATTGCTTGAGGTACAAAAACAAAAAGGTAACATCTTTCATCTGAATGTTGGTAGTAAAATTTGTCTGATTGCTCAAGTTGATGAAAGTTGGTTATGGAATAGAAGAATGTGTCATGTAAACTTTGATAGTATT
The DNA here is from genome assembly GCA_007115665.2 of Sequoiadendron giganteum. NCBI lineage: Eukaryota > Viridiplantae > Streptophyta > Pinopsida > Cupressales > Cupressaceae > Sequoiadendron > Sequoiadendron giganteum. The sequence continues at coordinate 396,190,044 of CM021103.1, forward strand.
ATCAAGATAAGTTCATCATAGGAAGTAAGAGATCTTCCTAAGTTGGTGAAGCCTACTAATACCATATGCAAGGAATTCCAGTTGGGAAAATAAACTAGAATTTCATTTCACAACAAACAACATTGTTCAAATGAATTGTTGGAGCTTGTGCATATTGGCTTATGTGGTCCTACCAGAATCAAAATTCTACAAGGTTATAGGTACTTCATGTTGCTTATTGATGATTACTCTAGGATGATGTGAGTTACTTTCTTAAGGGAGAAATTTGAAGCTCTAGAAAAGTTCAAGATCTTTAAGGCTATGGTTGAGATAGAGACAGGTCTGAAGATTAAGTGTTTTAGATCAGATAGAGGTGTTGAATTCACTTACGGTGAGTTTAATTATTTTTGTGAAGAGAATGGGATAAAGATACAATTATCTGCACCACGGACCCCTCAACTTAAAGGAGTTGTAGAAAGAAGGAATAGGATAGATCAAGATGCTGCTAGAACTATGATGTTGGAAGAAAATGTCCCTCATATCCTTTAGAGAGAAGTTGTCAGTATTGTTGTCTATATTCTTAACTACTTACAAATCAAATGTAATACTGGTAAGACTCCTTTTGAGCTATGGTTTGGTCAAAAGCCTATTGTTAGATATTTCAAAATATTTGGGAGAAAATGCTATATTAGGAGAGATGATGATCTAGGAAAGTTTTATGCTAGAAGTGATGAAGGAATCTTTCTTGGTTATTCTACTAAGAGTAAGGCCTACCAGTGCTACAACAAGAGATTGAAGAAAATGGTTGAAATTGAAAATGTTAAGGTTGATGAAGACATTTCCAGACCCTCTAGAACCTGTGGATATGATTTTGATGATCAAAATGATAGGTACAAACAAATGCCAGACTTCAAATCAAGTTGAGATCGTTTCGGTGAATCAAGAAGAAGCAGAGAATGGTGAAAGTACATAAGAGAGATCTCAAGAGCCTGAAATTCAAGAACACTCTAAGACTCCAAGGTATGTGAGATTGAATCATTCAGAAAATTAGATTATAGGAGATAAGAACAAAGGTGTTTATACTATGAGAAGAATTGCAGAAGAATACTGTTTAATTTCAAAAGCTGAGCCAAGTAATGTCAATGAAGCATTCAAAGATGAACATTGGATTGAATCTATGAAAGAAGAACTACAACAAATTGAGAAGAATATGGATTCTTGTTCCTAGACCTAAAGACAAAAATGTAATTGGAACTAAATGGGTCTTTAGAAACAAACTAAATGAATAAGGTGAAGTTACCAGAAACAAAGAAAGACTAGTATGTAAACGATACTTTCAGATGGAAGGTATTGACTTTGAAGAAACCTTTTCTCCTATTGCTAGAATTGAAGCTATGAGATTGTTTCTTGCGTATGCTGCTTATAAAAACTACAAAGTTTATCAGAGGGATGTCAAGTTAGCATTTCTAAATGGTGAATTAGAGGAAGAGGTATATATTGAGCAACCTGATGAATTTAAATTGACTGGTCAGGGAGATATGGTTTATCGGTTGAAGAAAGCATTGTATGGAATCAAACAAGCCCCTAGAGATTGGTATGCCAGATTAGATAATTACTTGATGAAGCTTGGATTTAACAAAGGTACTGTTGATAGTAATCTATATTTCAAGATTGATGATGATAAATATTTGTTTGTGGTAGTCTTTGTTGATGATATAATTTTTGGAGGAGATGATGGTTTGTGCATGAAGTTTGCTAATGAGTTTGAGATGTCAATGATTGGAGAGTTGAAATTCTTTTTGGGATTGAAAATTACTCAGGTAGATAAAGGGATCTTTATATCTCAGTCCAAGTATGTGAGAGAACTCCTAAAGAATTTTGGTATGAAAGATTCAAAACCAGTCGGTACACCCATGGTGACCGGATGCAAGTTGACACAAGATGATGATTCTACAAAAAAAGATCAAACTAGAATACAAATCAATGATTGGTGGATTGTTGTATTTGACTCAAACTAGACCTGATATCATGAATGTTGTGTGCATTGTTGCTAGATTTCAAGCTAATCCTAAGGAATCTCATGTGACTGCTATAAAGAGAATTTTTAGATACTTGAAGGGAACAATTGATTTTGGCCTATGGTATCCTAAAGATGATGATCTTACTTTAAGTGCCTTTACTGATGCTGATTGGGAAGGAGATGTGAATGAAAAGAAAAGTACTAGTGGTGCCGCATTTTTCTTGGGAAATAAATTGATTTCATGGTTAAGAAAAAAGCAAAATGTTGTTTCCTTATCTACTATAGAGGCAAAATATATTGTTGCTGCTAACAATTGTACTCAAGTATTGTGGATGAAGCAGATGCTGAAAGATATAAAAGTTGTGTATGATGAACCTACTACCATATTCTATGATAACTCAAGTGCTATAATCATTTCTAAAAATTTGGTGTTGCATTCAAAGAAAATGCATATATCTATCAAGTACCACTTTTTGAGAGATAAAGTAGTGATAAGGAAGTCAGATTGGAGTATGTGCCTACTAAGGAAAAAATTGCAGAATCTTTACTAAGAATTTTCCTAAAGATACTTTTGAGTATCTCAGAGAGAAGTTAAGGGTGATTACCCCTCCTAATCATAACTAAGATTCATAGTCTTTGCATCAGTCTGTGCATTCATAGTCATATCTTGATCCAGATTGATATTGTGGTGGCTGCTACTCAGGGGGAGTAGTCGGATGATTCAGATATGTGGTATAGAGCTTGTGTAACTTTTCCATTGATGTCAAAGGGGGAGAAGAGTAATGTGAAAAAATATGGAAGAGCTAAAATTAAGGGGGAGAAGAACAATATGTGAAGAGCAATGTGTAAAGGGGAGATTGATGGAAGAAGAGTTAGTTGTATTGATGGTGTATTTTTCACATCATGTGTTGCCATCAATGTCAAAGGGGGAGATTTTTGGATGTTGTGGTTGGGTTGCTGATATCTAGTTATCATTGATGTCAACACTATTAGCATAAAATTCTTTAAGGTTGTATATGTCGAGGATATTGAGAAATTGAAATAAATATGTTACAAGTTGTCTGTGAAGTAGTGAAGATCAGTATGGAGGAAAATTCAGTATGTTGTAAACTACATGTTGCGGATTAAATAGTTTTTTTCAATCCTATCTAGTTTCTACTTCGTAAGTTTCAGAGGTGTGCGTGAAGATCTGAGGAAGTTATAAGTTTACGTGTTCTGACAGCTATTATGTTATTTCAAATGGTGTTCATGGAAGAAGACAATGTGATTTTGGTAATCTGAGTTGTTGCGTATGTTCCTGTGATGTTCGTGGATGTTTCTAGATCATGTTCTATCTGTGCTGCATGTTTGCATTGATCATTACGCTCTTGATCCGAGATTTTCTCTTACGTGTTCATATTTTTCATGTTCATGGTCAACAAGGTGTTTGAAGCATGTTGTGGATCTTCAAGGAAGAATCTTTGAAGGTGTTTTGTGTTTGAGGATTTTTTTTAGGGCCCTACTATGTTGTGGCTGGCTTTGGTTGATGCAGATTGATAATCTTTATTGTTTTGGGCCAACATTTTGTATTCATTCTATTATTTTGTTGAAGCTGACATAAAACAATGTAATTTATTGCTGCAGATATATATAAGTGATTGTTTATCTCATTTGATGGATGTGTAATGTGAAGTATGTGAGTGCTATGTGTGAATAAGGTTCAGATCATTCAAAGGTAGAGCAGAGTGTGAAGAAGAGTGAAAGATAGTGAAGAAGTGTTCGTGTGCTTAACTGGAATTGTACTCAGGCATTTGTAGATGCTACTCTCTCAGTTCAATTTATTCAGATGGTTTTAATCTGAATATTTTCTTTAAGATAGTGAGTCTTCCTTTGAGCAATGAGCTCTAGGAAGTGTGCCTGAATGCATGTGCATTCCTCTTATATTCTTCTTATACTTTTAACAAGGTATAACTTGTGGATTAACCTCCACCATGGTTTTTCCCCTAATAGGGTTTCCATGCAAAATCCTGGTGTTATGTGTGTTTCTGATGTGTTGTTGATTCATGTTTTCACTGTTAATAATTAGATCTAAGAATTAAGGTCAATAAGATTAATAAGTTCAAAATTTTGGGACAATCGATTCACTACCCCTCTCAGTTGTCTACCCTTGTGTTTCCAACAACATGTTATTCTAATTTTGGGAATTATGCAGATTATCCTTCAAGGATTTCAAAATTTCTTGAGTCTACTACAACATATCCCTTGCTTGATGGGATTTACTATCACCAAGTAGCAAATAAATGAAGCTAAGAGCTTCGTACCCATACAAAGCCATAAATGGAGATGTTTTGATAGACATGTGGGATGAGAAATTATATTAATATTCTCCTAAATGAAGCCATTTCACCCAATCCTTCTAATGTCCTAAAACATAATTTTTGAGGTACCCTTCAAGCCACTTATTCACAATCTCAGTTTTTCCATTCATTTGCGGGTGATAAATAGTGCTTGGAGGGAGAACTATACCACTCAATATAAAAATATCCTACCAAAATGTGCTTAGGAACTTTTTGTCCCTATCACTCATAATTTTCTTGGGCAGCCCATGCAACTTGAACACCTCTTTGAAGAACAATTCAACAACTTGAGCTTTTATAAATGAGCCGGTAATGGAAAAAAAGTGAGAAAAATTTGTCAATCGATCAACAATTATAAATATGAAATATCTCCCTTGCACATTAGGCAAATCCTTGATGAAGTCCATAGAGATACTTCACCAAGGTTTTTTATTGGGAATGGGCAAGGGCTGCAACAAAAAAGTAAGAAATGTGTGCTCATTTTTTGTTGTTGGAAGATTTGACACTCTTTAACATAGAGAAGGACCTCATCCTTGAGCCCCTTCCATGAAAATATCCCCTAAATCTTCTTATATGTTTTTAAATAACCTTGGTGACTAGCCAAGGGAATATCATGAAGTGATTTGAGCACCTTCATTTTGAGCTTTGATTCTAGCACCAAGAAGATTCTATCTTTGTATAATATCAAATCATTCACAAACTTGTACCTTTCATCATGCAAGGTACCGTCAACTGTGTTGGAAGAAAATAAATTCTTAGCATACTCTACAATAATATTCCCCTTCCAATTAGCTATAATCTCTACCAATGAGCTCAAATGTGGCCCTCTTGAAAGAGCATCAACCACTATGTTATCCTTCACTTTGACATACTCTATGTCAAAATCATAAGCTTGAAGCTTACTCACCCACTTATGCCTTCTATCACTGAGATCCTTTTGATTCAAGAAGTGCTTAAGATTATTATGATCAATATTCACAATGAACTTGCATCCAACCAAATACTACCTAAATTTTGCCAAGGCGTGCATGATAGAAATCATCTCTTTGTCATAAATGGAGTATGTCCTCTCCACACCTCTCAATTTTATACTCTCAAAGACAATAGGATACTTTTATTGCATTAGGACAGCAACAATACCTTCTCCAAAATCATGACACTACAACTCAAAAGGCTTGGAGAAGTTTAGTATAGCCAAAATAGGACATGAAATCATAAGGTGTTTGAACTAATAAAAGGCCTTTTATGATTTTTTTGACCAAGTAAATTCCCCCTTTTTGGTAAGATCTATGAGATGAGCATCCATATGAGAATAACCCTTCACAAATCTTCTTTAGAACCCATAAAGACCCAAAAAACCCTTCAATTGAGTGAGGTTTTCTGGTGGTGGCCAATCCAAGATAGCCTTAATCTTCTCTTGATCCATGTTGAATCCCTTAGAGCTAATCACATGAACAAGATAGAGAATCTCAGTCATTCCAAACTCACATTTGGATTCTTTGGCAAACAAGGATTGAAACCCCAAAATGTTAAGCACCTCCTCCAAGTGCTTTAAATGCTCTTCCCATGTTTTACTATAGATTAGGATGTCATCGAAGAAGATTAGCATAAACTTCCTCAACTACTTGTTAAATACCATCTTCATGCAAGACTAGAAGGTCATGGGTACATTAGTCAACTCAAAAGACATGACTAGAAACTCATAATGCCCAAAGAGACATCTAAAGGAAATATTCTCTATGTCTTCTTCTCTCATTTTGATATGATGGTAGCCTGATCTGAGATCTATCTTAGAGAAGTAAACATCTCCATGTAGGTCATCAATCCTCTAAATAGGATATTGATTCTTGATTTTTTTCTTATTGAGAGCTCGGTAGTCTATGCACAAGCACATAGTTCCATCCTTCTTCTTTACCAAAACCATTGAAGAAGTAAAAGGACTCTTGCTTGGGTGAATGTGACCTATATCCAAAAGCTCTTTGGTGGCCTTATCTATCTCATCCTTGTGCCTTTTTAGAAGCCAATATGGAGTTGTGATGATGGTCTTTGCTCCTTCAAGTTTAATCACATGCTCAATATCCCTTTCAGAATGCTTCCAAACATCTTGCTTCACTTCGAGATCAAAGCTTGAACATCAGGATTTTAATTTCTCTTATCTTCTAGAGGATTGGAAGGCATGATCACACAATCTGTTTCCCATTCTACCATATCATGATGAATCATACTTTCCATCCTTTTGAATGAAACTATACGAGGGCCTCCATTTGACATCCCTCTCAAAACCACCTTCTTCCTTTTTGATGTAAACTTTAACTCCATGGTTTGAAGGTTCAGAGTGATCTCTCCAAGAGGTCAAAACCACTAGATACCAATCATTTCATTTGTGTTGTTGAAAACCTAGAATACTAAGAGGGGAGTGAATTATTATTCTCTAAAACCACTTAAACATTTAAACATTCATTCCACATAACATATTCAATTTTCAATAGGAAAGGAAAGAATGAAATCAACCATCAAAAGAACATAACACATGAACACCATATTTTTACATGGAAAACCAAAAAAGTGAAAAACCATGATGAGGATTAGCTCACAATATATTATAATCGATATAACATATTACAAAAATGCTCACTGTAGGTGGAATAATTTTCCTAGTGGACTCACTAGCCACATAATAAAATAAATATAGAAGGAAAGGGGTGGTTCACTACCGAGATTTGAATTGCTACAACTACATCTACAATATGTAGGAATTATAGTTCCACTGAAGCTCAATATATAGAGTTTACACACTTCATACTATGCTTCTCTAACATTGTACTTTGCTCTACAATTGTATTACATTCACATAATTTTCATAAAAAACACTTGTATATTCGCTATCATCATCCTCCAACACCAAAAAGATCTTATACTTACACCTATTACATTATAAACTCTTGCAACATCAATTAGGTCGACCTAATTAGATGTATCATGCAAAATAATTTGTTGGCCCAAAACATAATTCACACCACAATAGAAACTTATTATGAAACCAAATAGGTCAGCATGGAACTATAATAGTTCCCACAAAATGTATCAAAACTTATTTAAAATATACATAACCTTAAACATATTAGGTTGACACCGTTGAAGACCTAACATCAAAATAAGCCAACTGATCATTCTCAAACCATCACGTGAAAGTCCAAAATTCATACCACTTGGAGCTTAGATGCAAAAAACACCTATAAACACCTCCAAAAATCCACAAGACTAGATATTATTCTATGATGAAGTGCGGACTTAGCAAAACATGTACTTTGCACTACAAACATTGTCATTGGAAAACTCGATATTTTGTTACTCATAACTTCTACACCAGAGGACCAAAAGGCATGAAACTTTGGATTTAGACTCCTTTGACATCCAATAAAATTTCCTTAGAAGCGCAAAGAAAAAATATTCAATTCGGACCAATGCAGACCAAAAAGTGGATGCTCTATACACTGAAAACTATGTTATGACACTTAGCCAATTCTTCCATTCAACTGTCTACACCGGATAAAAACTTCTTGTATCTATGCACTAGATTATCATTCTCATACACACTCATGCTTAACAAAATGGTCTACACATTAATCTTCATACCAAGCCACAATGTTGACATCAATGACAACACTATATTAGCATCATATACATCCATGCTCATGTTGCCTACAAGCAAATCAATGAAAAACTTCCAAAACATGTCACCAATACTTACAACATAAAAGTCATCTTTGGCTTCATAATTTCCCAACTAGATAGACATGTTTGAGATATAGCAAGCATAAGTGATTGTGAAACCATCCACCACCATGACTTTGAAACCTTAAAATTATTCAGTTTTGAGGCCTCTCTTGGCTACTATCCCTTTATCAATGAAATTGTGTGTTGCTCTAGTATCAATTAGAGCAACAATTCACTACCCAAAAAGTACACCAAGAACTCTAAAGGACTCATTCTTTTGGAAGCTAGAGTGTTGGGAAAATGCACCCCCACTTCATTGGTCTTCTTCCACATCTTTTGGGGCCTCTTCTTCATCTATTTCCTCCAAATCTAATTGTTGTTTTGATATATCAGACACTGATTCATTAGCAGAATACACTTCCATATGGTGAGATTTTCCTCTTTCAAAGAACTTGTGTCTTGGGGCCCACGGTTCCTTGCAAGCAAAGCATAGTTATTTCTTTAGAGCCCATTTTAGAGGTCATCATCCACTTTAGAAGGAAAATTCTTGGTCTGATTTGAATCCTTATGAAATGGCCTCTTATCCTTCTTATGTGGGAAAGACTTGGACTAAAATTTTGGCCTAGGGGCAGCAAACTCCATACTTTTTCTTTTTTAATCACCTATATGAGAGAGTGGGTGGATCCTTTGAATGGTTCCATCAATCCTTCAGTGAAAAGGACTACAAGTCTTCTTTCAGTGATATTGGGCACCATCATGAAAAGACTCTAAAAATAAGAAATATATGCATCAAGTGAACCATATTGCTTCAATTAGGCCATCTCTCAGAACTTCACTTCAAGATCCTTTTGGTCAAATATTTCAATGAGTTTGTTAGTGAATTCATCGTAGGTCACAATAAGGTTATGGCCAAGAGTGACCAAATTGTGATACCACTATTCATGGGAAGCTTCATCCAAATGAAGAGTAGAAAACTTGACGACATCCAATTCCAACATTAGCCTAAATGAAAGATATTTATCAAGCTTGTGGACCCAATCTCTATCTGTACACTCCCATTGTAACATATGAGAGTCACCTTCCTAAGGGCTTGTTGATAATTCCTTGGAGGTATAAGACCATGATTCTCATATCTTTTTCCTCCTCACTTCTTCTTCTGGTTCATGAATTGGTCCAATGTAAAAATCTCACAAATCTCCACATGAAGGGTAACATACTCCATGTAGCTATTTCTCACTTCATCAACCATAGGAATTTGAGCTTCTGAATCAGCTGGTAGTTCCTCCCTTCAAGTGAAGGTCAATTGGAGAGGTCTAGGAGTAGATTCTCTGGTCACTTCAATAGTATGACCATATTATACACCATTATGGTTAAAATTTGAGGCACTAGTCTCACTATTTTAGGGTTGAGGTGTGGGAGACACATTTTGGCTCATATTAGCCAAAAAAAGTGACATCATGTCCATCATGCAATCAAAATTTCTCTCTTCTCTAGCATCTGTAATCTCTTCTTGTTCTAGTCTCTTATCTCTTTCTATCATGGTTTTAATTTTTTTATCACTGTCAACCTCTTTCTATCTACATTCTCTAAGAACCTCTGAGAAAGTTTCCTCAATAGAAACTGGAGGAGTCTAAAATTGTTATCTCTTCTACTCTTTGTTGTAGTATCTGATTTCTCTATTACTCATAGAGGTTTTCTGTCAACTATAAGAAATGAAAGCCATGGGCTGGTATAATGACCAGCTTTGATACTACTTTAGTATCCACCCCAATTTTTTCCAAAAACTTCACCCATTAGTGTTAGCCAAAATACAATAATAATTAACAAAATAAGCAACCCTCCACTTTTTGATCACCTAGATCTTGATGTGGATAAGGTGAGAGCATACGATGAAAGGGGATCTTGCATTACTGAAAATCAAGCTAACTGAAATAAACACCTTTCACTTTCTGCTTACCCTTATCATGATGTGGGCAAGGTGAGAGCATACGATGAGAAGGCTTAGAAATTGAATTAATTAAGCTACCACTTCTTCAGTGGGGTGAGAAATCAAACCAAGTGTGTAATTGAAATCATATGCTTATTCAATGGGAAGTACAATAAATTAAATAACACTTGGCAGAAAGCCAAAAAATCACACAAGTCCTCCACTTGTTTAGCAAGAAAAAAAAGCAAATAAAGAACTCAACCACTTATTCAGTGAGAGTAGCTAGTAACATAAAAGAAATCTCAAGCACTTCTTTAGTAGGAGAAACACTTATTCAGTGGGGTGAGTATAAAATACAAATACAAGAGCATTCACCAATGGTACTACTAATGGTGTTACAATAATATCAACATAAATTATATCAATTCATCATATGTTATTGCTGTCAAAGGAAAATGATGGAAATATGAAGTATAACTCCCCCTAAGATACTATAATGAAAGTATGAGAACACCCACTCAAAATATCATAAGTATACCTCAATGAAAGGTCCTTCAAAGGTCAATGGAAGTTCAAATAAGTTGCTGCAAAAGGTCCTATACACTATACATCAGTCTAATATGCACAAAAAAAAGCTTACAACCCCAACCAACAATCATCAAATGAGCATAACTTCTCTGATACTTAGTAGAATCATCCCAAAACCCTTGCAAATGACAAATTAGGGCTAGGTGTCTAATGTGAGCTTGTAATAAACCCAAAATAAGACTAATCAACAACAAACCCTTCAAAAAATCCTTAAACAAGATGGTACAACCTCCTTAGGTAGGTCGAATAGCTCCCATAAATCTAACTCTCACTCAGAAATCATCAAAACTTAAGAAAAGTGGAACCCAAGTACAAGGAAGGAATTGATCAAACACCCATAAAATTATCTTCAGTATTTTGATTAGCATGAATGAAATAGTGATCGGTTGGGCTACAAAATGGGCATGAACCAACAACCCCCAAAACTGAAAAACTCACTCCAAAAAGCTCCTATCAAGTTGCAAACCAACACTCCACACCAAAATATATCTAGAAGAGATCATAACAAATAAAAACTAAAAGAACAAAGGAATCCATTACCAATATGAGCTCAATTGAAACCCCTAAAATGGAGTTACATGACTATTCAACTAGGAGATATCTTGCAACCTCGAAATTGAGGTCAACTTAAAGGGAATTTATCCTCAAAGCCTAAGGAGATCTCTCTACATTTCGGTAGTGCTTCGTTATCATAAATTAGCATATATAAATGAGAGAAAATGAGGGCATATATAGCTTTTGAGACCCAAAATTTTGAAAAATATTTTCCTCCAAAAGGGGAAGCCGCACTTGGGGAAGAGAAAGAAACTATTAAAATTCACTAAAAACTTCTATTTGGAATTTACTGTAGTCATGCTTTAATTTTTTCTTTAAAAAAAAACTTAAGTCAACAAGTGTTAGGTGTGCGGGTCCAAGGGCCACTTTGAAATTATAAAATTAACTTAAGTTGCAAACCTTTCCTTTTTCAAACTCCAAGGATGATGGAGAAGCCAACTACTAAAAATATCAAAATGACAACAATTGCAATTATTAGAAGATTAATCTTTACTTGGTAAAGGTTATTCTTTAATTGTAATTTTTTTATTAACTTGTAGGAATATTCCAAAGGAATCCATACAAGTCTTTTGTCTTTCTGTCTTCTCACACATGTGTGAGGATGACTCATTTTATTTTTTAATTCCTTTATTAAGGAATATTTGTAGCCACCTCCTTAAGAGGCTCTCGACACATTGCACACACATAGATGAATGGTGGAATTCATTGAGTTGGGAGTTACATTCTAACTCCTCTTCTCACCTCTATTTATTGAGGTGCCTCTCCTCTCATTCTTCATATTCAAGCATGCAAGCTTAAGGCTTAAGTGCTCTCTCTCTCTTTGTATCATTCTTAGGCATTTTAGCTCCATTCATAATATTGGGGTTTTTTCTTGTTTTTTCCCCTTATCAAATTCTTGTCTCCTTTGCATTTGGTGGTGCTTGTTTTGGCTTCTCTATTTCTTGGTAATCTCTTTCCTTCAAACAATTTTCATTAGTTAGTTGTAACGCCTCACCACGTAACCCTAGAGGACGACACAATTACAATGGAAGTGTAACAATTTTTTTTTTTGAAAGTGAAATCAACAATAAGTAAATTGAACTACACTTAATGCATACATCCTCTAAGGTATGCGACAACACTTACATTTGAAACCCATGTCATAAAAATGTAAACTAATCCATAACATATAAATTATACTCATGAAATAAAGTACATAGATCCAATAATATTATACTCATTTCATAAGATACAAGTACATAATTAAACCATTCATAGATTGTAATCATTCAATTTAGCAGTTACAAGGTTCATTTCCAAAATGAGGTAGATCATACAAACAATATTACAAATACAATGATACAAGGATTCTCGTCGAATACAAATGAGGAGTAGTACATATATATTAACATCCAACTGATCCAAAAGAACACAAGAAATGGTACAAAGCAACTGGAACATGCAAGCTCTCCAATTTGGAAGATCTCGCCATCACAAACAAGAAGTGGGAACCAAATGGTGTAAGGTGCACATTCCACCAAATAGTAAATGTCTCCACCTCATCAAATCTATATTTTAGGCTCCGATGGTCACTATGCAACTCAAATTTGTGCCCCAATAGGAAATGTCTTCACCTCATCAAAGCATGTACTACCGTTGCTAACTCAAGATTGTGTGTGGGGTAATTCAACTCATGATCCTTGAGTTTGTGAGACTCATATGCTATAACTCGACCATCCTGCATCAAGATTGCTCCTAATCCCTCCAAACATGTGTCTGTACAAACAAAAAAATCTCTAATAGGATCAGGTATCGAAAGAATCGGTGCATTGGTCAACCTCTCCTTCAGAGTCTGGAATGATGCCTCACACTGCTCTTACCAAATGAATCTCTTCCCTTTCCTCTGAAGAGAAGTGATAGGATGTCGTATCTTCGAGAAACCCTCAATAAAGTGTTTGTAATAACCTGCTAGTCCCATGAAACAGCGTATCTCTACCACATTAGTAGGCGCAGGCCAATCAATGATTGCTTGGATCTTTATAGGATCCACTACAATACCCTCTCCTGATATCACATGTCCAAGATACTTAACCTTGCTCTGAAAGAAATCACATTTGGACAAGTTAGCGTACAACTGATTGTCTCTCAAACACTGCAAAACCTGCCTCAGATGCTCCTCATGCTCCTCTACTATCCTAGAATAGATCAATATGTCATCAAGGGATACCAGTACAAATCTATCAAGATATGTGTGAAAGACTTCATTCAAAAAACTCATGAATACAGATGGCACATTTGTCAACCTAAATGGTAACACTATAAACTCATAGTGACCACAATGAGTGTGAAATGCTATCTTATGAATTTCAGAATCAAATATGTATAGCTAATGATATCCAAACTTAAGATCAATTTTTGAAAAGACCGTAGTACCCTTGATCTTATCAAACAAATCATGAATCCTAGGTAAGGGATATCGGTTCCCAATTGTCACTTTATTCAGTTGACAGTAGTCTATGCACAATCAGAGAGATCCATCCTTCTTCACAAAAATTACTAGTGCTCCTAAAGGTGAAACACTATGGCGGATGAAACCCTTCGGTAGCAACTCCTCCAGCTACAAGAGAAGCTCCTTAAGCTCCTATGTAGTCATACGGTACAAAGATCATGAAATAGGCTCAGATCTAGGTATAAGATCAATCTTTAAATTGATCTCACGTTGAGGTGGTATCCCTGGAATCTCACTAGGAAATACATCTGCATACTGTTGAAGTATGGGGTGGCTATCAAGTGAAACCTTCTCCTCACTATCTCCTAACTCGAAGTCATCTACTGTCACTGCAAACATCTGACAACCTTGACGTACACATCTCCTCAGCTACATAGCTGAGATCATCCTCAATGATATGGGTCTTTGAACTACCACTATCTCAACCTCCCTACCAGATACATCAATGCATCGAATCGACTTGCATCCACAGTCAATAACGACTTTGAATCTCTCAATGAACATATCCAAAGAAACTAAATTAATGTCAATACAAATCTTATGCTCCTCCAATCTCCACTAGGTAGATGCAAAGTCTTGCAAGTGCATGATAACACATCTATCCTTGGTATTGCTACCGTAAGGGTGCATAGAAAAACACCGATTCAAGTCTATAAACCATGTCTCAGCCTCTAGTCCGCTGCCAAAACCATCGAAAGTGGGCGGGCAGGCTCTAAGTAGGTCTCTCAAATGAGTGGTTGTGACCACCTCCTGCTCTGCTGGAACCTCTCTCCATCTAGGGAATCTCTCTCCCTCACCAATATCTATCTGATCTCTATCCAGCCTCAGTCCAAGGTGAGCAAGAGTCTCCTCTAAAAATCAACGCAACTAAGTGCCCTCGATCCGTGGTGGATCTTGATTCTGGACACCGCATCCTAGAGAATTCTGGGAAGCCTATTGTTCCTCATGATCCAAGTCATGAGGAACATGGAGAGGTGAGTCCTATTGACTACCTCTGTGGCCGCCTCCTCAGCCACGACCATGACCTCTATCATGACCTCACCTAGGTGGGATGATCCTACATAGACATACCAAGGTATAAGACAAGGTAACACAACTTAAATACTACACAACTAACAACTTAATGGGTTCAACATTATCCCAGAGCACCCAATTTTTAAACTTGGTCTCTGATACCATGTGTAACACCTCGCCACGTAACCCTAGAGGACAACGCAATTACAACGAAAGCATAACATTTTTTTTTTAAAAGTGTAATCAACAAAAGCAAATTGAACTACCCTTAATGCATACATCCTCTAAGGTACATGACAATGCTTACATTTGAAACCCATGTCATAGAAAAGTAAACTAATCCATAGCATATAAATTATACTCATGAAATAAAGTACATAGATCCAATAATATTAAACTCATTTTATAAGATAAAAATTACATAGTTAAACCATTCATAGATTGTAATCATTCAATTTAGCAATTACAAGGCTCATTTCCAAAATGAGGTAGATCATATAAACAATATTACAATTACAATGATACAAGGATTATCCTTGAATACAAATAAGGAGTATTACATATACATTAACATCCAATTGTTCCAATAGAACACAAGAAATGGTACAAAGCAACTAGAATATGTGAGCTCTCCAATTTGGAAGATCGCGCCATCACAAACAAGAAGTGGAAACCCAATGGTGTAAGGTGCAATTTCCACCCAACCAAGTGGTACCCGAAGGCCCATGCCCCATGCTAGGAGATAGTAAAAGGGCTTCCTAGGTACACCAACAACCTCAAGACACAGACAATCACAAGAATAAACTATACAAGTACAATACAATACATGAAGGTTACATTACTACCAGAGTAAAAGAATCAAGTACATCAATTGAACAATACAAACTGTTGTCATAGGAGGAGTGTCATCACAAAGTAGCATGGGTTACCCTAACAGATCTTCCTAGGCCCCGAACCCCATATTGGATTACCCTGGTAGCCTCTCACGATCCCTGGCCCCACATGCTAACCAATGCGGAATCAAATATCTTTCAATGGGACAAGATAATGATTTTACCATTTCAGGCCTTCTCGTCTCATCTCAAGTCGAAACGAGCCCTTGAGCCAATGAGCGAGGCACAATTAACAAGTTATGTGTTTTAAGACTACCCTTTCCCCTAATACTTTTATTTAATTTCCACTAAATTATCTAACTCTCACATGAGTTACCCTGGTACCACTTTGTGCATCATCCCCCATTGAGATCCACTTCCCTACTGACAACACAAGGATCTAATCCAAAACCCAAGGGTAAATAAAGTGCACCAAAAATGAATATTAAATCTCAACCATAATACAAGAGGTAACACATCCTGTTCGTAGTAACCGGGTGTCTAAACTGAATCACAACCAAGTACACTACCCAAGGAAAACAAAGGGTTGAAAAAAATATTACAACAACCCCCACATAATATTACAACATGTGGAAGGCTTACACAATCACATCTAACAAATTTCCCAACTTACGTGGACAAAAGAAAACATAAATAAATAAGCAATTCACGCAAGTAATTAAACTATCATTAGGATTTCCTTAATCCAATTTCCATTTCAAGAAAACACAATAATACATTGCTCAAAGTAATCTAGCTTAATTCAATTTCATTGATATTCAGTAAAGAAATAAAATCTAAATATTTAATTCAATTTCCCAATTAACATTTATATAAAAATCAATTTCCCTCTTTAAAATATTTTATTTTGAAAACATCTAGTTTGTGCATTTACATTCACCTATTTAAAATTCATTTAAACATATATATATATATATATATATATATATATATATATATATGAATATATACATAATTATATATGTAATTATATATATATATTATTTAAATATTTAAAAATCAATTACAATTTCCAAACATATTTTAAATGTATATATATAAATATATATACATGCACATACATACATATCTATATTTATATATTATATTATATATCTTAAAAAAAAACATATTCTAAATCCAATTGAGCAAAGCGCGGATGAAAGTATGGCAACAATTAATGGTCGGGCTGTTAACACAACCGACTCCCCATATGGGCGCCCGACCTATGAAGGCAGCACTGGGCAATGCCTTCACAACCCGCCTCCCCTATGGGGATGGTTGTGGGGGCAGCCCTAGCCCCCCCCAAAAATATTTAAAACTTATAAATTTTTGCATAAAAACCTATGAATATTTAAATTCATTGTACGAATTTAATTCTGGGTTTTTCGAATGTATTTTACAAGAAATTTCCTTAATACAAATATGTATATATATATATATATATATATATATTTAAATATTTCCATATGTATGTATATATATATATATATATATATTTGATCAGTAATAAGAGATTTTTATTTTAATATTGAAAATTGAAAAACGATTATATCACATATCCTGGCTTTAGTCAGCCAAAATTTCAAAACAGAAGAATCCCACCCTAGTACAACAAACACCATAGATTTACAAATTCAACCCCAAGATTACAAAAGGACCTATTAGCAGGCTTTAGCTTGGTCTTTTTTTGGTCTGCGATCGAAGGACCATAGCAAAACTTCTCTTCTTGAAATTCTTATCTTTCCTCCCCTTCACGACTTGCCAGTCATCCTCCATCTTTGCAGCCTCCTTTTTCCAATCATAAGAAAGCTTCTACTCAACAAGCCCCCCTTCCTTCATTTTTGTCACCTCGTTTAGCCAATCATTATGCTACTGCCATGGTACTTCACGCTCTTCAACCATTGTCTGTCGATTCTTCCCATCTACCTCACCGTTACGTGTCCCTTTTTTCCGCACCTTCAACATACCTGTTTTCTCCCTACACTTTGGAGTTTTTGCACCATGTTTATTTTTTTTAGCTTCATCTTTCTTTGGACTTGTATCCCCATCACCGTTCAAGCTGGGTATCTCTATATTACCCAGCTCCCCCACCTGATTTGAAGACTTAGGCAGATCAGAGTTACCCATCGTTGGGGAGTTGTTCTTAACCTGCCCTTCCTTGCTTCCTCTTTGCTTCTCCCCTGCATAGTGACTGTGTGAGGCATCCTTCCACCATGTTTCTGGTTTTGACCATCTGGGTTTTAAACATTTTGCAGCAATGTGTCCCATTTGAAAACATCTCCTGCAATAGAAAGGTACCCATTCATAATCCAAGGGTTGTACCCAACATCCTTTGGAGGTTTTTATTGACACCTCTTAAGGGAGAACCTTTGAAACATCCATCTCCACTAAAAATCATGCATAAATGGAGTGCATAAGATTTGAGGAACTCTCATTAACCATCAAAAAATCCCCTAAAGATTTTCCAATAGCCTCTAAGAAAGACACAAACCAGAAGTGAAGAGGAAAATTTGGGAGTCTTACCCATAGAGGAGCTTTGGCAAAGGTTTCTGTAGCAAGGTTAAAATCCGGATGCCAGGGCTTCAAGGAAAGGGCATATTTCTCCTCCCAACTTCATAAGTAATCACACAACACTTTATTTCTATCAGCCACATTTTCAAAGACAACAATAAACAAACCTCTAGAGGCAGGGTAAATTTGAATGCATCCATCCACAATGGGTTCCCAGTGCTCAGAGATCCACTTATGTAAATCACACAGATGAGGTCAAAAACCCCTAAAACGTCCTATCAATCCCAGTTGAGAAAACACATTAACATTGTGCATTACCTCTTCCTCCAGCTCCTCCTGCAAAAGGACCAATGGTTTAATAGTTTTTGTAGCCTCTATAGATGCTCCCGTCGTTTGAAAAGGTGGCTCCACTTGGTCTTTCGCTCCCTCAAACCTATTGCTTCCAGTCTTTCCCTGAGTGCTCTGAACATGCTTGCTATCCCCGCACTCTGCACCTGTGGATACACCCAAACACATCGCCTCCTCCCCGCGACTCTAAAGTGAAAGAGTCGTTGCAGCCCTAACACTCGACAATGACTTCATCTCCGAGACTCTAACTAATAACTATTTTATCACTATTATGTTAAGCATATATTTTTATATTAATATATATATATATATATATATATATATATATATATATCAAATGATTGTTCCAGAAGAGCAATCTTTCACAAAAAATTTCTACAAGAGGATATTTTCAAAATTAACAGAGGATTATAATTTCCCTAGCCAAATAAAAACTAATTGGAAGAAAAACAATAATTTTCTACATGAAGATTCTTTCCAATCAAATCAGAGGTTTTCTACAAATTTTGACAGGAAGATTTAAATCCATTCCTACAGAGGTTTTCAAAATTTTCTATATAATATTTTTTGGAATTCTATTGTTTTAAATGAATTCCTATAGAAGCTCTAAAGTTTTCATGGCAATTTTTCCAGTTTCAAAACATATCAAAGCTTTAAAACAAATAAAATCTTCTTCATTGTACATGCAATCTTTTCCAAGACAATAAATAATTCTAATAGCCTTTTCCAATTTGTATTTAAATAGAAACAACAAAGAACCTATTTCAAAAGCTTGAAGAATCGAAGTTTGAAGTAGAGCCTCGCCTTCAGATTCCAAAATTATCAAAACCTCTTCCAAAATAATCATGTTTTCCAGAAAGTTGAAAATAAAACTAGAGCCAATTTCCCGAGAGCTTCTTCTAATTTTGTTTTAACAACCCCAAAAGATCTTTTTCATTTTGTGAAATAGCCTCTTTTCCTCTTTTAGTTAATGCAATTACTCTCCTCGTGAATTATTTCCCAACACTAGTTTATTAATTTCTAACTCATGTCACAATCCCAAAATATCTTTCCAAATCAAATCCCAAGATAGTTTCTCTAAGATTTTTTAAAGATATTTGTTTATTTAATAATTTAAAATCAAATATTAATTTTAATTATCCATCCAATTAAATTCATAAATTCTATTTAATTAATTTAAATAATTAATTAAACAAATCTTTTATGATCTAACCATTTTAATATCAAATTTAATCTAATTAATTTAATCACTATGTAAAATAAATTTAATCTAAATAATTAAATTACTTTACACAATAAATTAAATCTAATTAATTAAATTAAATTTAAAGCTTCTAACAACATTAATCACGTTTAAATAAATAATCAATTAAAACATTATAAACATTAATTAACATTAATTTCCCATAGAGCATACCTTGCAAAATAATTAAATGGCAAGGCAAACAGGGACAACATGACAATAAAGCATGACCAAAACAAGGACTAGTGACACACTATGACTAGGGTTGTGGTTTGATAAGGAAATCTTATTACTACCTCCCAATAAACTATTTTGTTAGGAAATGGACATGCTCAAACCTGTGAATCCAGGTGGAGTCGATGTCCTGTACTTGCAATTGTACAATCCAAACATATGTTGTACATGTACATAGATCATGAAAAATCACACCATGAAATGAAAATTGTTGAATCGTAGGACGCTCACAAGCGAGTGATGCAATCTTGTTCCCTTCACCAATACATTGTCACATCAAAACTGATGAAACTAAAACATCAAATAACAACAGATGAACATATATCAATATCAACTCACATAATCAACTATGCTAACCAAAAAACATGTCATAATCAATAATCAACAATATAGTGTACCATCACATCTCAATATAAAAACTATCATTGCTATAACGTCACTGATCAAATAACAACATCATAGTAACATAGTCTATCAAAATAAAAGCATTGTCTAAAAACATAAGCAAATTAGAGGGGTGCTACATCCTCCCCCTAGGATCAGGCTTACTCCTGGAATCCTACGAACAAATAGGGATAGAGCTCCCTCATCCTGTTCATATCCTCCGTGGTAGCTGATGTATCATCTCTCAGATCCCATTGGACTCTAACCTGCTCAATATCTTGACCCCTGAGTGTGAGTCTCCTATGATGCATGAAGACCATAGGCTCCAAAGACAATTGCCCATCCTCTACCTGTAAGGCATTCCAATCAAGGATGTGAGATATATCAGGGTGGTAAAGCCTGAGTATTGAAACATGGAATATGTCATGTATGTGTGAGAGACTGGGCGACAAAGCAAGATGATAAGCTACTAGTCCAATCTTCTCAAGAATCTCGAATGGCCCAATGAAGTGAGGTGCGAGCTTAGAGGCCTTTCTATATCAGATTGGAGTCTTTTGCGGATTCACTCACAAAAAGACTCGGTCACCTACTGTAAACTGACGGTCCACCCGATGTGTATCTACATACTTTTTCTACCTATCATGTGCAACAACCAAATGTTCCTTGATTTAGATCACCTACTGCTCCATGACCTTAAGCATCTTATGACCCAATAGAATTCTATCCTCTAACCGGTCCCAACTCAAAGGATTTTGACACGGTCGTCCATACAATTCCTGGAAAGGAGGCACACCAATTGAACTCTGATAGTTGTTATTATAAGAAAACTCCACTGAAGGGAGATAGTCCTCCCATCATGTTTGTTGGTCCATCAAATACATGTGTAACATATCCTTGAGGATCTATTTGACCCTCTCAGTTTTTCCATCTGTCTTAGGGTGATATGCTAAACTAATGTTCAACTGTGTCCCCATGGCATGCTGCAATGATGTCTAAAGAGATGAGGTGAATACAGGATCCCTGACGGAAATGATCTAATGAGGAATGTCATGCAACCTAACAATATCTTCCATGAACACTCTAGCAATGCATGAAGCATTATAGGATAAATGAATAGGAGAGAAGTGTGCTACCTTCATCAATCTATCCACCATCACCATAATGGCATCGTGCCGTCACGAAGAGTTGGGTAATCCAACAATGAAATCCAATGAGATTATATCCCATTTCCACTATGTCACCAAATGTGGCTGCAAAAGTCCTATCGAATGCTGGTGTTCAGCCATCACTCGCCAACACTCCAAACACCTCAACATAACGTCAACAATGTCTCGCTTCATACTTGCCCAAAAGTATAGCTATCATAAATCGACATGCATCTTCTTCACTCTAGGGTGAGCTGAATAAGGTGCTCAATGTGCCTCTATCATAACCAAGGTACAAATATCTGTGGAAGATGGAACATAGATGCGTCCCATATGTCTCAACAAACCATCTGACTCTAGAGAATAACCTAAGAATCTGCCCTCAAGAGTCCTGCCTGTCTCTATCTCTGATCTCACCTCCTGATACCAGTTGTCTGCAGGAAGTGTAGAAAGAATCTAACTCCTCAAATCCACACCAATATTCACCTTTGACAACTCGTGTCTTCGTCTGCAGAGAGTGTCGGCAACTACGTTCTCCTTCCCTTGGATGAACTTCACCTCGAAGTCATACTCGCAAAGGAACTCCATCCATCGCCTCTGCCTGGCATTAATATTAGGCTATGTGAAGATGTATTGTAGGCTCTGATGGTCACTATGCAACTCAAATCTTTTCCCCAATAGGAAATGTCTCCACCTTGTCAAAGCATAAACTACTGCTGCTAACTCAAGATCGTGTGTGGGATAATTCAAGTCATGATCCTTGAGCTTGTGAGACTCATACGCTATAACTTGACCATCCCACATCAAGGCTACTCCTAATCCCTCTAAAGATGCGTCTGTACAGAAAAAAAAATCTCCAGTAGGATTAAGTATCACAAGAATCGGTGCACTAGTCAACCTCTCCTTTAGAGTATGAAATGCTGCCTCACACTGCTTTGACCAAACAAATCTCTTCCCTTTCCTCTAAAGAGAAGTGATAGGATGTCCTATCCTCGAGAAACCTTGAACAAAGTGTCTGTAATAACCTGCTAATCCCATGAAACTGTGTATCTCTACCACATTAGTAGGTGCAGGCCAATCAATGATCGTTTGGATCTTCATAGGATCCACTGCAATACCCTCTCCTGATATCACATGTCCAAGATGCTTAACCTTGGTCTGAAATAACTCACATTCAAGGACATGTTAGCATGCAAATGATTATCTCTCAAACACTGCAAAACCTTCCTTAGATGCTCCTCATGCTCCTCTACTGTCTTGGAATATATCAATATATCATCAAGGAATACTAGTACAAATCTATCGAGATATGTGTGAAAGACTCCATTCATCAAACTCATGAATACAAATGGAACATTTGTCAATCTGAATGGTACCACTGTAAACTCGTAGTGACCGTAACAAGTGTAAAATGTCATCTTATGAATGTCATAATCAAATGAGTAGCTGATGATAACCAGACTTAAGATTGATTTTTGAAAAGACTGTAGCACCCTTGATCTGATTAAAAAATCATCGATCCTAGGTAAGGGATATCGGTTCCTGATTGTCACTTTATTCAGCTGATGGTAGTCTATGGACAATTAGAGAGATCCATCCTTCTTCTTCACAAATATTACTAGTGCTCCCCAAGGTGAAACACTAGGGTGGATGAAACCCTTCACTAGCAACTCCTCCAGTTGCAAGCGGAGCTCCTTAAGATCTTGTGTAGTCATACAATATGAAGCTCATGAAATAGGTTCGGATCCAAGTATAAGATCAATATTGAAATCGATGTCATGCTGAGGTGGCATCCCTAGAATCTCACTAGGAAATACATTTGCATATTGCTAAAGTATGGGGTGGCTATCAAGTGAAACCTTCTCCTCACTATCTCCTAACTCCAAGTCATCTACTGTCACTGCAAACAATTGACAACCCTAATGTACATATCTCCTCAGCTGCATAGTTGAGATCATCCTCAATGATATGGGTCTCTGAACTCCCACTATCTCGACCTCCCTACTAGATACATCAATGCATCGAATCGACTTGCGTCAATAGTTAATAACAACTCTGAATCTCTGATGAACATATCTCAAGAAACTGAATTAATGTCAATACAAAGCTTCTACTCCTCCACTCTCCACCAGTTAGATGTAAAGTATCACAAGTGCATGATAGCACATTTGGCCTTGGTGTTGCTACCATAAGGGTGCATAGAAAAACATCGGTTCAAGTCTATCAACCATGTCTTAGCATCTAGTCCACTGCCAGAACCATCGAAAGTGGGCGGACGGGCTCTAAGTAGGTCTCTCATATGAGTGGCTGTGACAACCTCCTGCTGTGCTGGAACGTCGCTCTATCTAGGGAATCTCTCTCCCTTACCAATATCTATCTGATCTCTATCCTGCCTTAGTCCAAGGCGAGCAAGATTCTCCTCTAACAATCGATGCAAGTGAGCGCCCTCGATCCCTGGTGGATCCTGATTCTGGTCATTGCATCTTGGAGCATTCTCGGAAGCCTGTTGTTCCTCATGATCTGAGACATGGGGAACATGGGGAGGTGAGTCCTGCTGACTCCCTCTGCGGTCGCCTCCTCGGCCATGACCATGACCTCTACCACGACCTCGCCTAGGTGGCTCTGATACCATGTGGAACACCTTGCCACGTAACCCTAGAGGATGACGCAATTACAACGGAAGTGTAATTTTTTTTTTTTGAAAGTGCAATCAACAATAAGTAAATTGAACTACACTTAATGCATACATCCTCTAAGGTACATAACAATGCTTACATTTGAAACCCATGTCATACAAAAGTAGACTAATCCATAGCATATAAATTATACTCATGAAATAAAGTACATAGATCCAATAATATTAAACTCAATTCATAAGATACAAAGTACATAATTAAACCATTCATAGATTGTAATCATTCAATTTAGCAGTTACAAGGCTCATTTCCAAAATGAGGTTGATCATACAAACAATATTACAATTACAATGATACACAAATTCACCTCGAATACAAATGAGGAGTAATACATATAAACATTAACATCCAATTGATCCAATAAAACACAAGAAATGGTACAAAGCAACTGGAACATGCGAGCTCTCCAATCTGGAAGATCCCACCATCACGAACAAGAATTGGAAACTCAACGGTGTAAGGTGCATGTTCCACCCAACCAAGTGGCACCTAAAGGCCCACCCCCCGTGCTAGGAGATAGTCAAAGGGCTTCCTAGGTACACCAAAAACCTCAAGTCATAGGAAACCACAACACTTAACTATACAAGTACAATACAATACATGAAGGTTACATTGCTTCCAAAGGAAAAAAATCAAGTACATCAACTGAACAATACAAACTGTTGTCATAGGAGAAGTGTCATCACAAAGTAGCATGGGTTACCTTGGAAAATATTCCTAGGCCCCAACCCCATCTTGGGTTACCCTGGTAGCCTCTCACGATCCCCAACCCCACATGCAAACTGATGCAGAATCAAATATCTTTCAATGGGATGAGATAATGATCTTGCCATTCCAGGCCTTCTCATCTCATCTCAAGTCTAAATGAGCCTTTGAGCCAATGAGCGAGGCACAATTAACAAGTTATGTGTTTTAAGACTACCCTTTCCCCTAATACTTTTATTTAATTTCCACTAAATTATCTAACTCTCACATGAGTTACCCTGGCACCACTTTGTGTGTCGACCCCCATTAGAGCCACTCCCCTAGTGACAACACAAGGATCTAATCCAAAACCCAAGGCTAAAAAAAGTGCACCAAAAATGGATATTAAATCTCAACCATAATACAAGAGGTAACACATCTCGTTCGTAGTAGTCGGGTGTCTAAACTGAACCACAACCAAGTGCACTACCCAAGGAAAATAAAGGGCTGAACAAAATATTACAACAACCCCCACATAATATTACAACATGTGAAAGGCTTACACAATCACATCTAACATATTTCCCAACTTATGTGGACAAAAGAAAACATAAATAAATAAGCAATTTAGGCAAGTAATTAAACTATCACTAGGATTTCTTTAATCCAATTTCTATTTCAAGAAAACACAATAATACATTGCTCAAATTAATCTAGCTTAATTCAATTTCATTGATATTTAGTAAAGAAATAAAATCTAAATATTTAATTCAATTTCCCAATAAACATTTCATTTTGAAAACATCTAGTTTGTGCATTTACATGCACCTATTTAAAATTCATTTAAATATATATATATATTTGAATATATACATAATTATATATAATTATATATATCCAAATATATATATTATTTAAATATTTAAAAATTAATCATAATTTCCAAACATATTTTAAATGTATATATATAAATATATATACATGCATATACATACAAATATTTATATTATATATCTTAAAAAAAAAACATATTTTAAATCTGATTGAGCAAAGGGCGGACGAAAGTTTGGCAACTATTAATGGTCGAGCTGTTAACACAACCGACTCCCCATATGGGCACATGATCTATGAAGATAGCGCTGGGCACTGCCTTCACAACCTACCTCCCCTATGGGTGCTGCCCTAGACGCGCCCGCCCACCCCCCAAAAAAAAAAAAATTTATAACTTATAATTTTTTGCATAAAAACTTGTGAATATTTAAATTTGTCGTATGGATTTAATTCTGGATTTTTCGAATGTATTTTATAGGAACTTTCATTAATACAAATATGCATATATATATATATATATATATATTTATATATTTAAATATTTGCATATGTATATATATATATATATCAAATGATTATTCTAGAGGAGCAATCTTTCATTAAAAAAATCTACAAGAGGATATTTTCAAAAATTACTCTCCTCGTGAACTATTTCCCAACACCAGTTTATTAATTTCTAACTCATGTCACAATCCCAAAAATATCTTTCAAAATCAAATCCCAATATATTTCCTCTAAGATATTTTTAACATATTTATTTAATTAATAATTTAAAATCAAATATTAATTTTAATTATCCATCCAACTAAATTCACAACTTTATTTAATTAATTTAAATAATTAATTAAACAAAGATTTTATAATCTAACAATTTTAATATCAAATTTAATCTAAATAATTAAATTACTTTACACAATATATTAAATCTAATTAATTAAATCAAATTTAAAAATTCTAACAACATTAATCATGATTAAATAAATAATCAATTTAAAACATTATAAACATTAATTAACATTAATTTCCCACAAAGCATACCTTGCAAAATAATTAAACGACAAGGCAAACGGGGACAACATGACAATAAAGTATGACCAAAACAAGGACTAACGACACATTGTGACTAGGGTTGTGGTTTGATAAGGAAATCATGTTACTACCTCTCAATCAACTATTCCATTGGGCAATGAACATGCTCAAACCTGTGAATCCAAGTGGAGTCAATGACCTATACCTACAATCCTGTAATCCAAACATATGTTGTACATGTACAAAGATCGTGAACAATCACACAATGAAGAGAAAATCACGAAATCACAGGGTGCTCGCAAGCGAGTGATGGAATCCCGTTCCCTTCACCAATACAATGTCACATCAAAACTGATGAAACTAAAACATCAAATAACAACTGTAGACACATAAAAATGGCCTAAACCCACAAACCACATTTTTCTATATCATGGTTTGTCTCAACATAATTAAAATATTTAATTATGTCCTATAGTCCAATGTCAACTATTAATTAAATAATTCTTAATTATTTAATTAATTCATGTCTTTTATTCCTCACTATTTAAATAAATAAATTACATTTATTATTTAAATACGTCGCTAATTGCTTATGTCACTCTATAATTAAATAAATTCCTAAATTTATTTAATTATTATTAGTCCATTACTTCCTCCTAATTATTTAAATAAATAAACTTTATTTATTTATTTAATACGTCATTAATTATTTATGTCTGCTCATAATTAAATAAATTCCTATTATTTATTTAATTATTATCCTCTCCAACTTTCTTTCTAATTTTAAATAAAATCATTTATTTAAAAATACCCACTTTCTAATTTTCCTCCACAATTGAATAATTTTAATTATTAAATTGTCTTATTGATTTTCTTTCTAAATTTAAATAAAAGCATTTTATTTAAATTGGCAATTTCCCTCTTTCCAAGTAAATAATTTTAAATTATTATTATTTATTGTCACATGAATTCACCATTTTAGAATTAATTTAAAATTAGCATTTCTCTCCACAAATTAATTTATTTCTAAAATAACTTGATTTTCTAACTCATCCTTTTTCAACTTACTATTTTTTATCTCACTGTCACAACTATTCTCTTCCCTTGATTTAATTTTTTAAATTAAATCTCATCCGCTCAATTTGAATTTCATCCTAGAGTTTCCCTAACCCTAATTAAGAGGTTATTTTGAATTTTGACCATAGATTTTAGGCACTTATCAATCTTTAATCTCATCCGTCCATACAAAATTGCATTTTCTATAAAATGCCAATTTTGTCTTCATCGCTCAATCTCTTAATTTTATCTCTTAGCATATACACTTCTTCTTCTTCTTCATCTTGCATTCTTGCAATTTTATATTTAAATCCTTCAACACTTATTTAGGACTAGTCATTATTTAGAATTGCTCATCAAGATCTTAGGGAACTTCACATTTCAACAAGCTAGAAGGTGCAATGAAAGTCAACCATGGAGGATGAAGGATTGGGTGAGATTTCTCCTTTTTGTTCTTTATTTTAATTCCTATGCATTCCATTGATTACTGTGGATTAATATAATATGCATGTAGTTTGCTAACATCTAATCTTGCAGGAAAATCCATAGTTACAACAACAATTGAACATATATCAATATCAACTCACATAATCAACTATGCTAACCAGAAATCATGTCATAATCAATAATCATCAATATAGTGTACCATCACATCTCAATATAAAAACCATCATCGCTATAACTTCAACGATCAAATAACATCATAGTAACATAGTCTATCAAAATAAAAGCATTATCTAAAAACATAAGCAAATCAGAGGGGTGCTACATTAGTACTTTCCATTGCTCATTTATTTTTTCCTTTCACGGTATCAGAGCTTTGGTATTACTAATATTTTGTGAGCTACATTGTTGAAGGTTTACCAATTTTTTAAGCACACCATTGGAGACAGTCTAAGAGAGGAGGAGAAGAGCCAAAGTCTATTTTTCTTCTTGTTTGATATTTGATTTTCTAACTAGTTTTATTGTGTAGGTTTCTATAGTTGTTATAGATTTCAAATAAATTTTTTTAATCTACAAGCATTTAGTGTAATTTTTTTAAGAAAACCCAATAAGGGTTTATCTTGTTTTCTAAATTTCAATTCATAGTTTTTAACCCTTTGTGCAAGTTTTTTAATCTAAATATTTTTAAGTATATTTTGTTTTCAAATTTCAAAGCTTTGCATGCATGTTTAAATTTATAATTTTTTTTAGAAACCCTCAACCTTGGTAGGTCTATCAGGCAAGGATGCCCGCTCGCCCTGACCCTCTTTGTGATTGTGTTTGATGCCTTGCATTACCTGTTAAGAGATCAAACTTACTCCCCTAAAGTTAAAGGGATCACACTCCTAGACCACAATGAGCTCATAAACATCCAATTTGTGGATGACACAACCATATTCATTGAACTAGAAGAGAAAAATATGGAGGCCCTCATGGGAAAGCTAGAACTATTTTGTCAAGCTTCTGGTGCAAAAATCTCAGTGGCTAAATCTAGCTTTCTTGGATGGTTTGATTCTCCTCCTACATGGCTTCAAAATTTTGATTTCCAATGGGGGGGGGGCAACAAGCTTGTTAGGTATCTTGGCATTCCCTTTGCCATCAGCCCTAACCTAAAAGAAATGTGGCTTTGGATAAGTGAGAAGATTGTGAAGAAATTAGAGAGTTGGAACAGGCACTATCTCTCCCTTGCTGGAAGGCTTCAAATATGCCAAAAAATTCTCTCTTATATAGTAAGTGAGAAGATTGTGAAGAAATTGGAGAGTTGGAATAGGCACTATCTCTCCCTTCCTGGAAGGCTTCAAATATGCCAAAAAATTCTCTCTTCATATAGTATTTATTTTGCCTCGGTTTGGTTTTTTAGAAGTTATCAGGTAAGTGAAATTCAGAAAAGAATCAGAGCCTTCCTGTGGTCTGATGGGAAAGGAAAAAATAAAAGGCATTTGGTTAACTGGGATTGGTGTTGTATGGAAAAAATGGATGGTGGTTTAGGCCTTAAAGACCCAAGAGTCCAAGGAACTGCCCTGGCAGCAAAATGGATTGCCAAGGCTATGGCAGGAGAAGAACCCTGGAAGGTGTTGGTCAAAAATAACATCCTTCAAGCTTACCCTAAATATGTGAAGCAATGGAAAGGCTTACCCCTGTGTGATATTCTTCTGAGAAAACACCCCATGTCCCCAGCTGGGTCAGTGGTCTTTAAAATCTTATGGAAAGCCTGAGAGCTGGTCAAGCGTAAGGTTAAATTCAAATCCTGCAACATTCAAATCGATGACAACACTAAGTTCCAACCTTACTGCTCCCCATGGTGGAACCTAGAGCATAACAATAAGCCCCTTGCCCTCCTTCAGGGATGCTTAGCAAAAAAATGGAACCAAGCAGGTATCCACACCTTTCATAATATCCTTGAGAATGGTCACCTTAAAACCCTTGACAAGCTGGTCTGTGAGTTCAATCTAGATATTTCTAATCCTAGGACCTTTAACACGTTGGTTGAAACTTGTAAAAATGCCTCCTTTCCTCTTCGGTCTTATGAGAATTGTGCATTTGATTCTGATCTAGTATGGAATGATGGCTCACCTCTTATTGGAGTTAAAACAAAAAACTTGTATAAAGATTTAATGAAAAATGCTTCTATTAGAGATCATGTTAATGCCTATTGGGGTAATAAGGTGGATGAGTATATATGGAGAAAAATCATATGTTCTATATGGAAGAATGTTATAGAGCCCAAGAAGGCTTGTTTTAGATGGCAATTGTTATTACAAAGACTCCCTATTAAATTTAATCATACTGATGTGGATATTTACAACATTTGCAGGACTCCTGAGACTATTGTTCATATTTTCTTTGATTGTTTCTATTCCAAAGAGGTTTGGAAGATGTTTTGTAATAATATGTCAATATGGAATGATAATGGGAAGATTAAGTGGATTGAGATTTTATTTAACTCAAGAGAGCTAAGAAATGAATTACAGAGCTTCTGGGACTGCTTGTTTACTAAAATTCTATGGTTCATTTGGAAAGCTAGAAATAAAGAGAAGTTTCAAGGGTGTAATAGAGGCCTTAATGAGTCTAATAAAAGACTCACACATCTTTCCATTGTTTTGCAGGTCACTGTAATAATGGAGACTTTGATGGCTAAACTCATGAGGTTGCTTTTAGATGGAGTGATTAAATCTGAGGGCAAGTTTGATCAAACGTGGCACCATAATCATGGAGATGCGGAGACTTTTCTCCAAGCTCTAAGGGAACTCCAAAAATACTTTAATGCAGCTCAAGTTTTTGAAGATGGCTTTGCTAGAAGGGAGGAGGAAGAGCAGCATATTTATGTCTGATAATTTTGTTTGTATAATGAATATAAATCTGAAATTGTAAAGAAAATCAGCAGGGTAGTGAAATGTATATAGGTTGAACTTGTATGTCTTTTACTATACATGCATTGAACAACTATAGTAAGCCATAAGTGATAATATTGTATCTGTTTAACGCTCTATTATTAATACAAAAAACCCTCAAATAAAGGGTTATAGTTCAATTTTTTTAAATCCTTTATTTCTGCATGTTACTATTTGCATGTTAAAGTTTCTTAAATTTTTTTTTTTAGGGCTCTAACCCTAGTTTATAAATTTTTTATTAAAAAAAAACTTTTATTTTCTTTCACAAGTTATAAAAAATCTTTTTTTTTAAGATATATAATATTTGTTTTGTTAAAAAATCTAAAAAAAATCCCATTTATTTTAGTAGTAATAAATATATTTTAAAAAAATCAAAAATTAGAACCCTAATTGTTTAAGGGTTTCAAAACCTGAATCTCTTTTATCATATTTGTTTAACAATATTCAATACAAATAATATTCAGATTTTGACCCTCTGTGTTATTTGTCTGCGCTGCTCTTAAACCTTTGTTGCCCCTATCTCATCTCCCGCGACCTCCTTCATTGCTACTCCTTGCCTTTTTGCCCCTCCTCCATTCTCCACCCATGTCTTTGTTCTTTTTTTTTTATGTTTTATTTGGGTTTTAATTTCATTTCAAATTTTCAACGCCCACCCTTCTCTTTTCGTCTACGCACTTTTTAAAAGTGTATTTATTTTTTAAAGTTCTTTAATTGTAATTTTTTTATTAACTTGTAGGAATATTCCAAAGGAATCTCTACAATTCTTTTATCTTTTTGTCTTCTCACACATGTGTGAGGATGAATCATTTTATTTTTAATTCCTTTATTAAGGAATATTTGTAGCCACCTCCTTAAGAGGTTCTTGACACATTGCACGTGCACATAAATGAATGGTGGCATTCATTGAGTTGGGAGTTACATTTTAACTCCTCTTCTCACCTCTATTTATTGAGGTGCCTCTCCTCTCATTATTCATATTCAAGCATACAATCTTAAGGCTCAAGTGCTCTCTCTCTCTCTCTTTGTATCATTCTTAGGCATTTTGCCTCCATCCATAATATTGGGGGTTTTTTTTTTGTTTTTTCCCTTATCAAATTCTTGTCTCCTTTGCATTTGGTGGTGCTCAGTTTGGATTCTCTATTTCTTGGTAATCTCTTTCCTTCAAACAATTCTCATTAGTTAGTACTTTCCATTGCTCATTTATTTTTTTCTTTCAACAACTACCACCACTACCAAAAATAGTAACCCTACATAGAACTGTTGCCAAGACCATTGCCAAAAATAACACTTACCAAAAATAACATATTTCTAAAAAAATATGTGTGTCCAAACTCAAAATAAGCACATTCTAAGATGTAGCTGTGACTTAGTAAAAATAGACACTACTAAAAATAGTAGTGACTGCCCACCAAGGATCTCAAAAAACCTAGAAAGACCCAAAAAACCCTCTAGAAAACTCTTGCAACCACCTACTGAAAAGTTGATGAGAAACCTCCAAGAATATTGGAAACCCTAAAATCACCTCTAAATATCCGATGGGTCTTTTAAAATAGGCTAACAGTGATTGTAGCGCTTAGGACTAAGAAGGGGATATTACAATGTTTTGTTTTCAAAGAAAATGAATTTAGATAGGGGCAATTTTGATGATCCTCCTAATGAGAGTGACCCACCATGTGTTGAACCTAGAGATTCTCCTAGTACGATACTTGTTGTAGTACCTTTAGCTAGTTTTCTACCTTCCCTATATGATGAGCAATATTGGGATGCAAATGACTTTCTTTAGGTTGGCTCGCATGCGCGGTGCTCCTTTATGTTTGTTTAATGTGTTTGGGTTTGCTTTGAGCACATGATGTGATCTCCTTTGTTGTGTTTCTTGGAATAACTTTGTCTTTGTGAATTTTCTTTGGATGACCGTTGTTGCTTCATTGGCTCAAGGATATAAAGGAAATGAACTTGTCATAGCATTCTTCTATTTGTATCTTTATTGTTCTATATTTCGTAAACCTTGTCTTTTGTTGTTGTCTTGTATTTTCCTTTTGGGGATGATTCAAGGAATTGAGACATTTATGTATCTTCCATGTTGATCCAAAAGTGTGTTTTTCTTCTCTCTGTGTGTCATTCTTCCATTTTGTTCATTGTTCAACGAGTATTTTGAGGAATGATGTCAATTCCGAGCTCTATTATTTAATTGTAGCAAAGACATATAATATCCCCAGATCCATGGATCCCTTATGTGTTCATATTCTATGTTATTTATTGCATTACATTTGGGGGCAACCCCTTATCATGATGTAGCTTCATTTGGAAACATATCATTGGGATAGGACTTTCCAAATAAGCTCTTGTGACCTTTTCATCACATGGAATTTATCATTTTTTTCTACCTTAAAGTAATTGCTCACAACATGGTGTCTTACAATTTATTTAAGGTGGGGGCTTATATTGACATTATTTTCTTTACTTTGTTCATAGGCGTTGGACTTAGTGATGTGTTGATATTGGCATCAACATTTTTGCTTCACTTTGTTCACAAGAGTTGAACTTAATGTTGCATTGGCATAACATTTTGATAATTTTGTGGTACTTTATCAGAGTGTTCAAGGAGCATAACTCTTGGTATGGATGACATGAGTGCACACCTACTTAATAGCATAATTCAATAGACCTAGTGTGTTTCTCATTTTACTACCTTGTCTCGGGGTATCACCAAGTGAATATTAGACTTCAGTAGCCCATGTTGCCTTCCTATTTATGATTAACTTAGAAAATATCAAACTTTGTTATTGTGTGAGTTATGAATGTCTTTGGTATGGATCCTAGCATAACATAGCTTGTTAGCCTATGATTATCCATACTCTCATTTTTTGCATTTCATGTTGACATTGTATGTTTGTGTATGTTGTCTTGCTACATTTCATACATATGTGCGCTCCTTTGTGCTTATGTTGGTTTACCATGGGATCTTGGATCTTGGGGGCTTGCACACTCCCCTAGATATTTATTCATCCTATCTCTTCAACATTTGGATAATTGTACCCCTCTTGACATAGATTCTCTACTTTAGTGTGAGTTTGAGCATAAGTTTATACTCTCACTAAAGTGGGGGCTAGATGTAGCATCAAAAAATTTCACCCTTGACAATTTCACACTAGGTTTTTCTTCCCCTAAATTATTGAGCCTAATTGGGTCCCTAATTTCCTAAATTATGCATTCTACAGCCTATTTGTACCACTTTTTGAGAAATTGCAAGCATTAAAAAAATGCATCTAATTTTTAGTTTATCCTTGACACTTAATGTCTTGAAAATAACACTTAGACCCATTATCCCTAGGGCATATGGGTCCCCTATTTTTCTAGGGACCAATTTGGATATTTCGGTGTCAGAATTTTAACATTCAAATTTCAAATTTCAAATGTCGACTATCAAAATTTAATTTGCGAGAAATTGAATAAATACCTATAAATACCTAGTTATCGCATCATTTGAAATTATCTAGAATATATTGGCAAACTTATGATCAAGAGCATTATGAAGCAAGTCAAGAGAAAAATTTTAGAGCTTTATTGCAACAATTGAAGATCCTAACGTCATGTCAAATATTATGTGAGTTTATGTGTGTTCATTTTATCATTTTTTTGTGAAGACTAACACTTTTGTAGGTCTCCAAAGAATTCAAGAAAATCAAGAAAGAAAGATCAAAGAACATGAGGTGATGTGCATG
The DNA here is from genome assembly GCA_007115665.2 of Sequoiadendron giganteum. NCBI lineage: Eukaryota > Viridiplantae > Streptophyta > Pinopsida > Cupressales > Cupressaceae > Sequoiadendron > Sequoiadendron giganteum. The sequence goes on from CM021103.1 coordinate 396,224,800, forward strand.
AATTTAGTCCTTCAAGGAAGCCATTGAAGGGTGGTGAGTTGTAGCACTTTATTATTTCATCATTCCTTCCTATCCATTATCTTTTTATCATTGACATCATCATTGTGTAAGTGAAAATACTAGCATGGGGTTTGACTAAGGCAAGCTCCTAAATGGCCCAACATCTCTTCTCTTTGTGAATGTGCAAATTTTAGATTTGAAGAGGATTGAAGGAAGCTTGAAGATAAATTTCTCATTATTATAATTGAATCCCTACACCTTGTTAGATCATGAAAAATCACTTACAAAATTATCCAACAAATTTTCAACAACTCTGCAACCAGAATCAGAAGCTCAAATCTATCATCAGAGGACCTCAAAAATAGAGTAAAAGTAGCATACAAGGACCATGCACCCTAGGGAAAATCTATCCTCATATAGTGATAAAAACCAAATTTTTAGGATAGGTACACAATCCTCTACACTTCCTAGATCTGCCTGTAGGCTACTATTTCAATTTGTTAATTGTCAGATTCTTTCATTTTTCATACTAGGTCATATAGTCTAATTAGGTTAATACATTTCAATAACTTTCATACCATTCCAAGACCCTTAAAGATGTAGATCTAGGTTTTATTGGATCACCTTCATGGTTTAAATTCAATCTAAACACCTTGTGATCTCCATCTTAATGAACCATAAGAAAAACAACAACAAAAATATTGAATGCTAGGTTTCCACATTAGACCTAGGGTTCCTATTTTTATTTTTTTCACTCTCCAAGAATGGTGACCAAGTAAAATTTATAAATACTCCATTAAGACCAAATCAAGCGAGTAACCCCCATTGTCAAGAACCATTAATCACTAGTTAAGAGTAGTCATGTGGAGTGCTCTTTCCAACATGCATTAATATGCAAATAGATTTACAAGATTATCAAGATGTAAATGGAATGATTCATTTTCCAAGGTTGATTTCAAAATTCAAATATGATCCTTAATTAAGCCCCTATCATAGCACATCATTGGCCTTCTGACAAGTGTCAATAAGGGATCTCTAATATTTCCACCAAGTTGGATTCTAAAAAGAGGGAAAATAATTCAAATTTAGAAATAAGATATTTTCCCACTCCTAGGAACCCAAGGTCCTTTTCGTTAAATAAAATTGAAGATAAATTTTTGGTTTATATTGATTATCCAAACCCCAAGATTATCCTACATTATCAAAACTAATCTAGTTCAATTTCATAATTGCAAAAAGATTACTCCAAAAAAAAAAACTTGAAATTTATATTTGGGCCTTCATTGATTCCATCCAACTATTCATTATGTGTTGACTTGAGTATAAAATTTGTTATCTTATGTGTTAGGATGTCGTATTTAAGGATAAAGCATAATTAATTTGAAACATCATAGAAGAACATTTAGGATAAATCAAGAGATAAATCAAGGTATATAGCTTCATAGAACATCAATATTACATCATATACTTACATCAACATCCTAAGAATCACTACATGCTTGTCCATTGTCTTAAATCAATTTTATCAAATTGTTAAATCAACTTTGAACACATGGTTTAATTTTATCACCAATGTTTTATAAAATAATCACATGAGAATTCATGTCCTTTTTGTATTTAACAATTTTATTAGGATTGTCAAGTTTCCCTTGTGTTGTAACACCTCATAATTATTTCACTTACAAAATTAACATCATCTATGATTTTCATTTTGTTTAAATTTTCTAGTTTAGTTTTTTCAAACACCATGTGATGCTTATGTGAAGACATGATTAAATAATAGCAATTCTTAAGGAGAACACAAATAGTTGTTCAACCAAAGGAGAACAAGAATATCATAGCAAGATCTTAAATAGTGTTTATTGGCATCACCATTTCGTAGAAATAAGTTGTAGATATGAAATTAAGAAAACTTTGGTCATTAATTTTTGTGAAGATTATTTTCACACATTGCTTAGATCTATACACAAGGTTTGATTTCATAGTTGTTACCACCATTTTTTCCCCTAATAAAAATCATGTTCGCTTACTCTAAATTTTGGATAAGTAAGGAAGTTACTGGTCTTTCTTGTGGTTTTCAAAAGTCCATTGGCCCCCACTTAGGTTGTCACAACCTCACTCTCATCTGAAATATTGAGAATTTATCCCTTGAAGTCAGTCTTTGTCAAGTTTAGAGAAGTTGGTCAGAGTTTTAATTACTTGTCATAAATTTGATAAGTTCCATCGAAGCCAAAGCTAAATCATCTCAGAATCTCGAGGAGGTTTCAAAACCTCCATTAAATCCCAAAGGATTTATTAGAACCATCAACCTTTCCAAAAGACAAGGATAAATTTTTTGCAAGTATGTTGTCGGTGTTGTCATTGATGTCAACAATTGTTGGTGTTGGTTATTGATGTTAACAATATGGAGATGGTTGGTGTTGTCAAGTGTGTGTGCTAGTATGAATGTGTTTTTATTTGATAAGAAGATGTTGTGGTGTTTTCATCAATGTTGTCATTGATGTCTTGATGGATAAGAGTTGCAGTTGCAGTTGTAGTAAGTTCACTTGGTTTCCAAGTGATTTTGAGAAAATTTGAATAAAAGGGTGTGCAATGTGAAAAAGGTGTGTTCAATGTTATGCTCTGCATTTCTTCATGGTTGAAGATATTCTTGTGTTGTTTGGATATGATGATCAAAGGTATTTAAAGTTTTTGTATCCAGAGTGTTAGGATTTGGATCGTTCTATAGTGAAAGTTGTGTTTGATAGTTTATTTGTCTGTGTAGAAGGTTGTCTGGGAGAAATGAGATTTCTTCGCATTTATCCATAGTAAAATTTCTTATCTTACAGATTTGGGAATGATATTATAGTCTATAACTTCCTTCCCTTGAGGTTTCAGGTGTTAAGCTGTTCCACAAGGTTGGTTAGTAAGTTGTGTTATGTGGTAGTATGTCTGGTTGCACAAAATGATGGTGTTCTCACTTTTAGGTGGTTTAGGTTGAGTTGCAAAATATTTTGATAATGTTGGAATATTCTAAGATGTTGTGAAGTATTTTTGAGTGGTCCACATGACTTGGAGAAGCATGTATATGGTTTCTTGTAGTATTAGTTTAGGTTTGGCCAACCTAACATGCTAGTGCTATTTGTGAACGTATCTCATGGATTGTGGATGTGTTGTGTAGCATGGTGATGTATATTTGGGTCCTAGTTAACCCTTGGTGTGGTCATCCTTAACTTCTTTCCATTACATAGGTGTTTGGTTTCGACCTTATTTTAGTGTTGCATGTTTTAGGTGCATACGTTTCATTAGGCTAATCTAATTGAGATTATTTAAGTTGTGGATGATATATAACTAAGATGCATTGTTGGAGATGTGTGTGGATTGGTAGAATGTGTGTGAAAGATGCGAATTTTATTAAGTGCAGTGATCTGAGTGAAAGATTAATGTCTATGATTCTGAAGTAGTGAGAAGAAGGGTCTACATTTTTAGTGTGTTTGAAGTTGTTGGAGATAGTGAGCCAAAGGTTGCAGATGGCATAAATTTTCAGTGGTGGATTTCTCCTTTTACCTTGAGATAGTGAATCTCTTTGTAATAGTATTCTTCTATCTTCTTTCTTCTTGGTAGTGAGCCACCCAATAGTGAGCCTTTCTTCTTTTTCTAGGCAGTGAGCCCTTAGCAATGAGCCTAATTGTATTTAGTGTTGCAATTCATATATATGTGAGCTAATCCTCACCGTAGTTTTTTCCCTTCTTAGGTTTTCCATAGAAATTTTGTGTTCTTATATGTTTGGATGTGTTTATATTGATGTTTCATATGTTTACATTTTTTTAATGCATAATAAGGGTTTAATGGTTGATAAGAGTTTGAAAAGATATTGAGGGTTTGAATGTTTTAAGTATACAACTAATTCACCCCCCCTCAACTATCCTATGCATCTAAATTTTTTTTATAAAAATTAGTGTTATAAATGTTTTCATCAAGCCTTCATGTCTTGGAACTTTATAATGGTTGCAAAACCTCCATTGGTCCCCAACAAGGTTTTGAAAATTGCTCAATCTATCAGAAAAAGTGCTTCTTAGCCATTCCTTTTCAAATATTTAAAAAGTGGTTGAAATGAAAGGAAGATGTGAAAGGTTACACTCACCAAACTCAATAGAGGCATGTTAACTACTAATACACTAAATAATTAATTGTGGAAGGTTTTAAAGTGTTCCAAGCTATTGAGGAATGCATATTTTGATTGAGACGGGAGAAAGAATTTGAGTAGAGTAGAGGAACAAAATTCTTGCAGCTGTTGGTTCTTGGAGCTTGGGATCCATTAAAAATTACTATTTCTCTATTTGGTTAAGTTATAAATTACTAAGAATTATATTATAGAGTGGAGAACTATACTGGCATAAGTTTCCCCTTGTAAATAACGTATATATCCTAGGGTTTCATCCATAATGAAGTATATATATTAGGGCTATGAATACGTTCCTAGATTAACCAACACCATGCCAAAAATAGGGGATACTAAGCTAGGGTATGTGAGTTTAAATGAATTTTGGGATAGAATTGGGAAACCTAACCCTCTACCCATTACACAAAGGTTAATTGAAAATGGGTTATTACAAGCGGTTGCTTTCCCTATTGTAATTCAATGTCCAAATTTGATTGTGGAATGTATAAAACATTATGAAATTGAGACATGAGAGGTTGGGACCAATGAAAGTAGATTAGTGGTGAAAATCCAAAGAGATACTTTTGCTTCATGTCTAAAAATCTCAAAGAGAGAGAAATACTCGGTATTTGATTTCACTTTATCACAAACTTATTTTTTAGAAAAAAAAGGCTCATATAGGAACATGATTGCTAGAGAATGGATCACCACACTTAAGAAGGGAAAATACCAATTACCCAAGAACTTGCATAGGAACCACTTTGTAAATGATATTTATGATATAATTGTACTCCTACATAGGCTAAGGGGAAATGAAAAATATCATGAATTCAAAAAATGGATGTATTTCTTTGTTTAGATTATACTTGGAGGGACATAATTCTTGGATTGGGTGCAACTTATCACTGATCAAATACACCACATGATCATCCATTTTTGACTCAATAGGTTCTTCTATATGTCCTCATACTTGATTTATTTTTTCGCTAATACAAGACCCTAGTTGGGATTGAGACAAAGTCTAAATCCACGAGAGGAAGTTTCAATTTTTGACTATTATAACAAGTTGCAATCGGGTAAAATTTACTATCACCACAAGAGAATTACTAACACCTTTACCATGAGGGTGACCCATGAAATACATGGAGATATTGGTTTATGGTTCAATCTTGAATGCATACAACTAGTTGATACTTATGGGATCCATTTCATATAATTCCAAGCATTCTCATATATTAGGGTTGGAGGATTCAATGGTTCTCCACCAAAACTCCTTAGGTATGCAAAAGATAAATTTGTATTAATAGAAGCTTGCAGAGCTAAATAAAAGATGCCAAGAAAGAAAAAAGGTTGGCATACATTTTCCCATTGGACTTGTTTATTTCTCATGCAATTCTATGTCGAATGCACTCAACATTGAGAGGGACCTAGTTAAGTATACTTTGTAGTTTTATGATGCCATATTTCCTTTTGATAGCAAATACTTTGTAAAGAAAAATCTGCAACTAGGTCTCGATTTTCATCACATGCTTGACCCAAAATATTATTGGGCCAATTATGATAATGAATATGAATTAAGGAGGAGTTGGATGAGGTTGTCTTTGAGAAAAATGACATTTAATCTAAATTAGGATATCCAAGGTATTGACGATGATGAATCAGATTTGGTCGATCATATCTTTATCAAATGTGTTTTCATTCAACCTATTATGTCCATGGATTAGAGCATCAAAGAAATAGAAACCATTAAGGCTAATATTGTTGTAATCTTGAAAAGAACAAAAGAGTGGGTTTCCAAGAAGAAGGTAGAAAAACAACACCCCAAACTAGGTCACAAATCACTTAGCCTCAAGGAGAGAGTATCCATCCTCCCATAATCTTAGGGACATCATTTTCTACTTCACATCAAGTACCATTAAGAATTCAAGGTGGTGGAGATGATGAGCCTCCTAAAGGAAATTTACCAGAGAGAACATGTGGAGAAGATGCCCGCAATCCTCCTCAACAAGATAAGGATGAAGAAATAGTCAAAGGAGAGGAAGAAATGGTTAATGTCTCTACTTCTCCATATCATGCAAGTACATCTTATTATTCTCCTAGATATTCTCTTATTAGAGAGGTAAGTGAATCTCCTAGAGTTGGTCCTACTCCACCTTCTCCAAAAAATGAGCATTCTACTACTCCTCCATTGAGAAGGACTTTATTTGGATCCTCTAGTTCCAAGTCAATTGCCACTCCTACCTCCTCTTGGCTGGAGTAGAAATTGTGAAAGAAAAGAAAGATGATCCAGGTGAGTCTTCTAGAGAAAGATCATGTAGGTCAATTGATCCAAAGGAATCCTAAGCCTAAGAAATTAAAGACTACATCTAAGTTATTAGATGATGAAAATACAATAAATATTTGCGTGGAGGTTGCTCACCCTTCAGTGTAGAAAGAAGTTAACTAGGAAATTGTAAGTGATTTCAATGTCACCAGAGTAAACCTAGGGCCATCTACAAGGGATGGATACATGCATAATTTTTAGATAATAGTACCCAGGTTGGTAGAGTGAACTTCCAAAGATAAAAGAAGCAAATATGAATTGAAAATCCAAGTCAAGGTTTTGACCGAATGTTTGAAGCTTATTTTTGACATTACTCTGCAGCCTATCACTCAAGTTGAAGCTAAATTTGATCCAACATCAACAAGAGGTGGTAAGTAAGATACATAACTATAAGATATTTGGAAAAGATTTAGGTGAGTGGAATGGAGATATGTTGAATAAAAGAAATCAATTCATCTTAGATATGCAAAAAGTTCACCAAAATGCATATAATTTAAAGATAGGTAGAAAAGGAAATTTCCCCAATTAAAAATAAAGAGACGGTATGGACCAACACCTTAGGTGAACTCAAGGAAATAGTGAATTTGGGACTTTTGAAACTATCCAGTGAACAAATTCTTCCAAACGTTGCTGGCAACCATTGTATGATGTAGAAAAAGAGTGTTGAATGGAATCTCTATGTGGTTAAGCAAAGCTTACAGGATTTTGGTTAAGTATTAACAGAGTGCAATAAAAATGAGGAGTTTTACAAGAATGTCTCAAGACTTGGTCTATAGTTTATGAAAGAAGAGGGAAATGGCGATGGAGATGCAAAAGTTTAGAGGGATAATTTTAAAAATATGATTGATGGTATCACTAATACTTGACCTTTCAATACTCAAAGCCTTAGAAGATTCAGTGGGGTTGATTTGGTCTTATTTCGATTGTCTAAGCTTGCAATCACTTATGAAAGGAGGCTTGAAGCAAGATAAGATAACAAAGTAGTTTGAAAGCTCTGAGTTGGAAATGTCACCATTCCTCAACATAAGGAGATTCCAACTATCATAAAGGATTTCCAATATTTTCAAAAGAGGATTTCCACATCACCAGTGTAGTCAATCGAGGAACCCACAAACAAAGCACCACCTTCATGACTTTTCAGTTGCTTTCATTATTTTTGAGTTATTCAAAGAGACTTGTATTTTTGGGCATATATCTTTTAAAAATAAGTGGTTACATGTAATGCCCAAAAAAAATGTCTATAAAACCTTGCCAATATTTTTTAGCAACACAAAAAGGATTTCTGTCTCACACAATGCACACACTTGCATACTCAACCACAAATATATCATTACCAACCCCATTTACTTGATGATTCGCCTATACATGAGTTACGTTTCACTTAAGGTCAAGAGCCTTGACTTTACCCATAAGGGGGGGATTAGTCCATTTGCTACAATGACCTAAGTGGCCACTCGCTCAGGAGGTAAATTTATCATAAGGACTAGTGGGGAGAATGACGTCAAGGCCACCCCCCAACTTCTAACTTAATTAGTGATGTTGCTTTAATAATGAGGCTCATGGTTAGGGATTTCCAAAGCCAAGTCATGCAAATGCTAGGGAAGATGCTTTTTGACTCTAGTATCAAATAACCATGATAAACCTCATGCAAGGATATAGGATTATCCATACCATAAGGAATCTTAATGTTTGAAAACCCATTATTAGGTGTGATGGATTTCCAACTTATGCAATGTGTCATATTCAAGGCACAACATGGGAGAGAACCCTATTGGCTATATTTATTCATTATTATTATTTTAGTTACATGACACATATCAAATGAAATTTCCAAGGGTTTGTAAAACATAATGACAACCCCATTAACCACCCTTATTTTTAGGGATTTCCCCCCTTAGGCATTAGGTGGTTCACAAACATAAGTGAATGGAACAAGTTAGTTCCTTGATGGGAAGGTTATGGTTAATATCCGAGGAACGTAATTCCTTATTTCAAAGGAGAGGAACATTCAAGAGAGCACCTTACATCGATGACCTCATAAAAAACATGACTATGAAATAAAATATTATTTTACTTTATCTTTCATTAATAGGATACTACTAGAGGCAGGATCATCAATTTGCATCTAGATCTTGATAATTTTGATTTGGTATGAATGAAAATACATTATTCAAATATAAAGTAATAATGATAACTAAATAATTATAAATTATATATATATATATATACTTTTACTTAATATACTCGTTTACTTATCTATTTTACCACAAAATCTAAAAAATACAACACTCACCATTCAATTCAAAATAAAGACTATTAAATTCTCATGTTTTAATTCATTTATTCATCTTCTATATTACTAACTAAATAATTAACTATAGATTTTTTTTTTCAAATGCTCTTATTACATATCCATCGAGTTCTTTTATTATGCTTATTTAAAAGATTTAATATGTTGCAAAATATATTATTCCAAATTTTAGCTATAGATGGCGTGATAGGGATCTAACTAATCATGTTGTTTGTTGTACTTATGTAAGGATACAATTTATAATTTTGTGAAGTGTTGAAATTGAGACTAGGGCTATCATTTTTGGATGTTATTTAGAGAGTTAGTTTACTTTTGGTGGCCATGCACCCCACCATCTATATTCCCCCTAGTACCTATAAGTTAAGATAATTAGCATACTAATGAAGGGATCTTTTGGTAAACTCGATTTTTTTAAATGGGCACCAATTAAACCCTTATCTAAGGCATGGGGGAACACACTTAAACACAAGCAATAAACCTGAAGAAAGAAAACATGTCCAAAGGAGGTCATAGCGAGTTAAAGAAAAAATATAATTTGATTCTCATAAAAGAAAAAAAATGCAAGTGAAAGTCTCATGGCCGTCCACTTCAATTTCTACGATTACCAAGCTATCTTTCCAATTAAATAAAATATGGCGATGGGAGAAAGGTTATTCAAATAGATGTTTCTATTTACCTCTCCCATCCCCTACGTGGAACCTCCAAATTAGACCTACACCTACCTAAAATCCCAACGCCCATTGCTTTCACACCTCAACCCTAAATAATCCCATATTTTCTTCCTGTGGCTGAGCAGAAAGGCAACGACATAGAGGAAAGGAGTGGCCTGATAAAAGAAAAGTTTTCATAGCTGGTAGAGAGAGGGAAGGGTGTGTTGCCAAGATTATTGCAGAGAATAGAGATTTAGAGTTAAAACAAGGAAGGACCTTCGACCTACCCACATCTCCAACGTCACGTAGCCAATCAATCTAAACACTTCAGGCATGCTCAAAGACTCCAAATGTTAGGGTCCATATGAAAAACATTAGATATACCTCAAGAAAATGCAGGGGAATTGATGAGTAGCCAACCACATCTATACAAAGGTAAATATAATATTATGTCAAAACGCACCTAAGAGAATATCTCAAGTTTCAAAGAAGTAGGATTTTGAGTAGAGATAAAGAAAAAAAAGGTTAATCATTCTCTTCATTTATCTATCAATATATATATATTTCTTTCATTTTCAAATGCCCTCAAAGTATGGTTTTCTTCCATAGGGCATGGCCTATAGAGCCCATAGCGGGCATTGGTCGAACCACATATAGGAAAATGTTATGGCCTCTCTAAAGCCTTCAATAGGGTTGCAACATATGTGTATATCATTCTTTCTCAAAAAAATTCTTACACAAAACTAGAATTCTCTGATTTCTCTTTTGTTTCAAATCCAAAATCTTTTAAATCTATATAAGGGTTTACTCATAATTTCTTGTAGAAGCAAAAAGAAAGGAAAAGAAAATAGAGCAACTATATAGATTAGATGTATGATATTTTTTTTGAAGGAACGTTGCCCACTCATTATTAATATATGTTTGACAAGTTAAATATGATTTCCAAGCCACCCAAAATTTCAAGAGTACAATGTGACCTTTGCAACTATGTAACAGGAATGGTGATTGAGTTTGCCTTTGTTTCCAAACTAAATACATAAGAAGAGTGGTACCTAGATATATTCGACTTCCCAGACCAATTTACCCTCTCACTACTACTTCTCTTTTTCATTCATGCATATTTTACTAACATATATAGTTTAGGCTTCCTATAGTTTCTTATAGTTTTCTTGATTCTATACATTTCTAATCACAATTTGGAGTTTATTTCTTTTAAATTGGAATACCTAGATTAACATTTTCTAAAAGTCTCAAATTATAAATAAAACCATATACATCCTCATATGCTGCACATGCTTTTATTTGTCATATATTACAACTTTCTTACAATTTTTCTCTCAGTTGAGAGGGCAGCTAATTACTGGCCTAACACATAACTTTATATGCAAGTTGAAAGAGCTAAGAACATGGTAGGGACATGGCGATGAAAAATCCAGCTATCGTTAGCAGACCAGGAACTCAACTAGCAAGTGTACTTGAAACTTAAGCCAACCAAAGGTAAGGGAAAATCTCTCCACCCTTCCATATTAGAATCATCAAGCCACATAGGGCTCTAGCCAACCCCCGAGCCAAGGGTGACCACCAAGGACCCTTCCAGGTCATGAGACCAAGAGTTTCAACAAAATAGACATACATGATTTACACACAACAGGGGTTTATTTAGGGTTCAAACTCCAATGGGTAACTTAATGCAAGTATAAACTATGCTAACTGGGAAGCCCTATATTCTTACACTCATTCCAACAACATATACTAATTTCATTACCTCATATCACTTAGCAATATAAACAAAAAAACTTGCAACAACAGAGGGAAATTTGCAGCACTATAACATAGATTGTAATAGTAGCAAACACCAACAAACAACAATAGAAATTGCAACAGCAACAAAGAAAAAAAAGAAAGGAGAAACTTGCAACTACTATACCAGAAATCTACCTCCTGCTTGCATCGTAACCAACTCTCCCCATCCTCTCGTCAAGATTCAAGCCAACACTTCCCCCCCATCAAAACAATGCCTCAAGGATTTTTGTATCACCTCCCTTAATGCCCTAACCCTAAAACTTGGGTATGGATTTCTAGAAAGAATTGACTTAGTTACCCTTAAACATGACTTGAAAAGTGCCATACGGTATACTGGTTGTAATTTTTTTATACACAGAAATAAATTTTTTGACTCCACCTTCTTTACTCAAAAATTTAAAATAGCCAAGGGTCCACACTGGCCCACACAAGGCAACAATGCAAACTTAAAAATCACAAAAATAAACATTTTGACTCCACCTTCTTTAATCACAAATTTAAAATAGCTAAGGGTCCACACTGGCCTACACAAGGCAACAATGCAAACTTAAAAATCACAAAAAATAACACAAAAATTTCACATTTTGAAGGGGAAATAATCAAGGTCCTAGTGATCCTCTCACCTTCCATTGACCGTTAAATAATTCGACACATTTTTTCCATTATCAATATTCCAAAATGAAATAATTTAAATGACATATTTAAGATAAAACTAGTAATTGGAAGATAATCAAATTTGCTCACCTTGATCATGCTTATTGTACACTGCCTAAATGATTGTAGCCCAAATCTCCAATGTTTGAACATAACTTCTTGCCACTAGATGTTAGAAATGTATCACTAATTGTACACATAGTAGTTTAAATTCAAGATCAATATTCAAAAGGAATATTTGAATGCCCAAAAAATCATTCTTATATATAATTTCACTTTCACTTCTTAAACGACCACTAAGATAGAAGTAGTTTTATTACCAAATTAAATGGAAATTCACTCGACCATTCCTTGATCAACCATAACATAACTATATACACTTTCTACAATTAAATAGCTTCTCTATATTATTTAAATATGCAACTAGATTGTCAATCAATGCAAAATATTCTAGCTCTAAAGAGAGAACAATACATTAGTAATGACATTCAAAATAACTACTTTAGCACTCTCAAGAATTTTCACTACAATGGCATAATGATTTTTTTTATGGAAAGGTTGACCCCTCCTTGGCAATATTGAAGAGTCACAAGATTACTAATTCTACATTGATAAATAGTAACATGTTGACTATTTTTTCTTTCCAATCTAATTATCAGGTAGCCAATCATATAGGGAATAATAATTATCTTAGATTAATAATTCTCCATGATACATTATACCCTTGCTAATAGAACTATCTTATATATAAAACTAACATGATGTGCATCTGGATTCATGAAATGAGGTCTAAAACTTGTTGATAAGAATTACAACCTTATGGTCACTCTACATGGTAAGGTCTCAAGAATTTAGAGAATGGTACCAAACAATTAACATAATCATTCTATGACATTGATCACATACTAACACCTTAGTTAGGTGTCAAGACCATATACATCACATGTTCCTCATTAGTTCTAAGTTGCATCATTCGTTCATTTAAATCTAGTAATCATCACTAAAGGAAATATACCAATGGTGAAATTAAAATACTATCATACAAAAAGGTGAGGCCTTACATCCCTCTCCCCTTAGTTTAGAATTCCTCCTGAAAGTCATTAGATTCTGAAAACATAATCTCAATATAGAAACACACATCAATCTATCAAAATACTAATTACTTTACTTTCGTGATGCAATAATCAAAACATTCAACTATAAGTACACATTGGAGACAATCTCTTCCATGAATTAAATATTCAAATACTTAGAAAAAATTTTCTCATAATGGAAAATTTATCTAATATACATTCAATTTAATAAATGCTAACAACCATCCATGTAGCTCTACTTTATTAACAATGTAACCAACCATAATTAATTTGCACAAAAATACATCTAAATGAATTCATAACCTTTGATACACCTTTGAATTTATTTGCGCCATAAACATCACTCATGATGTTAGAAAATATTCTTGTTTCAATGGCCAATCATTTCTCAACATTATTAGCTTCACATTCTATCCAAATATGTCCTTAAGAGAACATTTTACCTTATAATTATAGCACTCATACCATGTCTCAATGAATATTAACTTTATGTTATTTGTTACTATATTTCTCACATAGTTCGTAGGTATTCCACGTCACAATTACTTACAATTTCACATGTACACACAACAATAGCAAGGATGCTCTTCCCAAAATGGGTGAGCCAGTCCTCATACAACCATAACATTTACAACACAAGGCTCACACAATGGGGTTTACAAGGATGGATATTCCTGGGTACCATAGCCATTAGAAAAGATGGTCTCGAGGCCCTTCTCTAAGGACCCCTCCATACATTTATTAGTACCTTCCCCTTGTTTGTTTAAGGGGGTTAGCCTCCAAAAGGAAAGTACAACTTGAACAATCATAGAACTAAGGGAAGAATGGATTTATGACCATCCCATATTGGTCCTATTTGCAACCCATTTCAAAGATAATTCCCCAACGCATCTACTCCCCTATACAACCTGCTAGGGAACCCCCCAGGATATGGTAGTTTATAGATGTCACATTACACCACACATGCCAACAATTTATAACAAGAAGAAAGCCTCAAACCGAATAACATAAGATCATAGACCAAATTTGCAATTAAACTCCCAAAGAGGAAACTATAAATTCAAGATAAAAAAATAAAATACAGATCAATTGTATCTACATTGCAACATTCCAATCTTAATTCAAAAACGAAATTAAACAAGTCCTTGAGGCAATTCAGACTACAACAACCTTCAGATGGCTAAATATCCTAATAAAATAAATGTAAAATTTCACATTGCTGGCGCATAATAAAATAAAGCATCAATCAAGAATTACCAATAATTCATTTTTCAACAATAAAATTTACACATATGAGAACCATGTGACTTTTTTAATCCACCTAAGGGGAGTAGGGGAATGGTGGTTCTTTAACCACATAAGTATCATAGCATGCAATAACTAGTGGTCCTTGACCACATAAATATGAATAAATTGTGGTACCTGACCACATAAATACGAATAACTAGTGATCCCTCACCACATAAATATGGTAACTGGTGGTCCATGACCACATAAATATGAATAACACACAATATCATGGTGAAATTTATACATAGTATCAATGTTCTACATCGCTGAAGTATCCACAATTTATACTCATAAAACAGGATCAACAATCCCATCAATATGGTCCATGTAATTTCATCCTTTACCAATGGGTTATAAACATCAAGGAATAGGTTTGTAATATGAACCAACAAGTGTGGCTCTCATATGTGGGGGAGTAGGCCATGATAAACATCCATGGGAGGATTACAATGTCTCGACATAGATCCTTTATTAGGATTAGGGACAACACCTTGAGCTCATAATTTCTCGATGGGTGAACATGTGCCTCTCAACCCCTTGTTTACACTAGTTGGTATTGTTGATGGTGTTTTTATGCACTTCTCAACATAGGTAATGCATAGGTGCATCACCTCTCTTGAAAGACAATTTTCCACAATAAAATTGCAGAACACTATCCTAAGGTCTCTTGGATGTCAGGTCTTGATAGTGCTTGGAATATCTCAGTTGATTTATGTGATTTGCTGGAATCACAAGGCGAACTTACGGATGAGTTACAAAGTGGGAAAGTTGGATCAACAAATGGAGTTTTTAAGATGGGAGAGTTGCTATGCATTTGTTGTAGGTTCAAACAGCAGTCTTGAACTCCATTTTATCATTGGATTTAGCTTTATAATGTGCAATGAACCTTGCCTAAGGTTACTTATTAAAAAAAAGGAAAAAGGGCAGGGAAGAGAGAAGGTTTCTGGATTTGAAACTACGAATGAACAGTGATCATGGAGGCTGCTATAGTAGACAAACTCCCTAAACTAGGGTTTGCTTGGCCAAGAGGATCCTACAGTTACACAAAACCAGTGCAATCTTCTAAGGATTGCAGATTTTTAGTTTGCATACACACATCATGAACATGCAAGTGAACTAGGTTGCAACAATCAAATAAAGGAGCCCAGGCTAACTTTGCACAACAGCTTGTCATCAACAAGTGCCAAAAGTATGGGCTGGAAATTCATCAAATACTAAAACAACAATCACCATTACCACTTCCATTTAAGAAACTAACAACTAAAACTAACTTGGAAGGTAGAACCATGCACACATAATGAGCAAGCTCAAAAGGTAACACCCATAGATCATGCAATGCTACTTTCTACTGCTGCAGAATGTTTTTACAACAGCTCTCCAACAACTACAAATGAGGGGAAGACCCCTATTTATAGTTTTCCAAAGCCTAAATGAATGGCCAAGATTGAATTGCATTAGGGCTTCACCTACCCCACAATATTCAGCAATTTAAAATACATCTGTTGTCTTTTCCCTGTTTTGTCTTGTAGTGGCCAGTCACTGTAGCAGTTTTGTCTTCTAGCTAATTTCCCTTTTACTGTAGCTGAAAGCTGCCTTCTTCCCAATGGAATTTCAGCATTCCTTATTGGATCGAATGGTTCTGTCGACGGACCCATGGTAGGCTTCTTGAAACCGAAAATGAGAGGCCGAAATGTTGTTTTAGGAATGCTGATTTGAAACGGCCGATGGAGCACAAAACTCTGGATGGTATTTCCCAGTTGCAATTTTGGAATTTGAAAGTTCTAGGGAGGATAAGACCCTCTTTTAGCATCTGGGTCAAAGTCCATTTTTGATTTGGAGGTGTGCTTGTACGTTCCAGAAACATGAGGCTGGAATGCCGCTGTAGGAATGCTGTTTCAAAATGGCCGATAGAGCACGAAACTCTGGATGGTACTTCTTGGCTACAAATTTGGAATTTGAAAGGTCAGAGGAGGATAAGACCCCATTTTAGCATTTGGGTCGAAGTTCGTTTTTGATTTGGAGGTATGCTTGTACGTTCCAGAAACATGAGGCTGGAATGCCACTGTAGGAATGCTATTTCAAAACGGCCGACAGAGCACGGAACTCCGGATGGTACTTCCTGACTGCAATTTTGGAATTTGAAAGGTTAGGGGAGGATAAGACCCCATTTTAGCATCTAGGTCGAAGTCCATTTATGATTTGGAGGTGCGCTTGTACGTTCCGGAAACATGAGGTCGGAATGCCATTGTAGGAATGTTGTTGCAGGAAAACAGTTTTGGAATTTTCAAAACTTCCTAAAACTTAATAAAACCTTTTCAGTTCACTTAGGCACCACAAAAACATCCAAAATCCATAGGAAATCTATCCCCAAAGTCAAAGAATGAAGGAAAAAGCGAATCAAGCGAGCGGGGGGGGGAGTGAAGCCCAAAAAACCCAAGACTTAGCCATTTTTTATTTTAGGGGCAATATATGGTCAGCCAAAAATGAGACTTTGAAGGGCACGTTGACCAACTAGGACAACAAAATGAGGGGCACACAAAATGAGACGGGAGCAAAGAAGCCCGTCGGGAGCGAAAAAAGAGGGTCCCTGCCAATGGTGGGGCATGTGTGCAAAATATGCACAACAGGTATCTCACTCCCATATGGGGAGAACCATACACTAGGGGTACACATTTAACATACAAATAAGACTATCATAAAGGAATACATCACATTTCATTTAATAGATACACTTACAAACTTAACACATTTTCATAAACTCACAACTAGCTAGCTTACATAAAGTTCATCACAAAGGGTACACGTAGGGGATCGTACTAGATGCCCACCACCCTTACCCCAAGTTGGATACCTTGTATCCATACTTGAGCACAAAAAATTTATGGGGCCTCACTTGACATGTCAAAACACCCTACACTTATGTAGTTCACCATACCCTAGCATAAATGTTATTACACCCACACACACTTGGTTACTTTACAACATGATCACTTTGTTTAACCGTTTTGTTAACATATACTCATTTGCATAATTTTTGTTTTTTCAAATGATATATAAATATAGAATAGATATTACTCTAATTTCATAGATTTGGAAATACATGATACTTCACACTCTTTATCTTATTAATTAGTACTCGTGTTACACATCAAGTCAAGTCAAATCTCTATGTTTAGACATAGCTTTGTTTCCATTTTCATTCAACTAGACTTGTTACATTTACTAATGAGTCTAGATAAAAGGGTAATTTCGTTCTAGTTTACCCAACATGTTGCAAGGAGGTTCCTAGTTACAAAGTAATTTGACAACCATCATTTTTTGGAACATTGCAATAGAAGGAAATATTACCATTAGTGCATAAGATACATTATAAAATATTAAATAAAAACCTATTATATCACATTAGCCTTTATATATCTTTACAATTTTGCACCTTATATCCTAGCATTGTATGATCTAACACTTGCTATATTCTTCATTTTCATGGCCACAATTTCCTCCAAACTTCATGAGACTCAAGGCTAAACTAGGAAGTAAAAGGTACTAGGAATTTAACTAATTTTAATTTTCCGCTATTATACTCATGCGTAAATGTTCTTCTAAGAGAATACTAGCAAGGGATAAACTAACACACAACATTATTTATTTTACTTGACTATTTTTATGCCTCCTATCTATTTACTCTATTTCTCCATTCACATAATTCACCATAAATCACACATGATTTATTACATGATTAAAAGCAAAACTAACAATTTGTTAGCTGACACTTAAGGCTTCTAAATTTTTTAAGTACAACACCCACTTTCTTACACTACTAATTTATTTCTAACATCTAAACTTCATTATTCTTGCACTATCAAGTCTCTAGTCCTTGGCAATGTACTGGAAAAGTAAAATGAATAACTCATTATAGATGGTATTTTAATTACCAATCCACCTTTAGCAGGGTTCTTTCAAGGAGGTTTAATATTTGACTAACTAGAAAAGGACTCATTTAAACATCACATTAGCTATATTTCAACACTCACTTACTAGTTATGACGTCCCATGCATTTTTACCTTTGACTTGAATCTAGACGATCATGTCCTTTTGCTTGTTGCATTAGTCTTTAAACAACAAAGCATAAAGGTTGGGTAGAATCACATATACATCATAATCATAACACATGCAATAGCATATACATATACAATTAAATCAAATGATCATCATATATAAATCAACGTCAATTAATATCTATTAAATATTCATCTATATCTATATATATAATAGTGACATAATCAAATACATCAAAATAAAAGTGCTCAACACATAGCCCTCTTAAATCCACTAGACCATTGTTTACTTAGGAAGGTACTTAAGCAGGTTTATAGTTTCACCATTTAATTTAAGATAAGATACAACTTCGTTCTTTTTTATCTAAGTAATATTTTCTACACAAAACAAGGTCATGAATTATAGTGGATTTTATTAATCATGTAATTTTACTTACAAACAAAAAGTAAATTTTCTTGGACTTTTCAAGCACTTAATAAAAAGACTCTTTCAAAACTAAATCCTGATCTTAAGTTTCACATAATTATCTTTAAACGAAGCAAGGCTCAATCAATCCATAGGTGGCACCCTTGATTTTCTTTACATCAAACTACAGTTATAAATAGGGATTGGTTGATTGACTGTGTTATTTCTAATCTAATCATAAAACTTATTACTCCTTTAATAGAGTAAACTTTAACCATTTATTTCAAATTAACTTTGTCTAAGGCTTAGTAGGTTCAACCTTTAATTAACCCTCTACAAAAATTCATTATGTCTACTATGGTTAAAGAAGATGATTAGTATTGCCAAGTTTAACTGTGTGATCAACAATAATTTTATTTAATTTGTCAAGCCTGTGCTACACCATCCATAAAAATCAATAGATCAAATTCTATAAAAGATACCAATATCCTTTCAATTCTATGGGTGTGCGAGGTGACATATTTAGGTTTACATAAGTTAAGATTCTTTGCATTTTCCCACTATCTTATTAAACTCCCAACAACCCTATTTAACATCACCTACCTTTTGAGATTGGAATCAAGAATAACAAATAGTTATAAATTTGACTTGATAATCCTCATTAATTGTACTATTAAATTTTTCTGACATTTACATCATCTACAAAAAAACGATGATCCTAATGGTTTGGTCTTCACAAAATTGTGTTTCTTCAAGCTTCAATTGCCACACCTTGGGTCATTCTCATTCTCAATGTTCATTCGTAGATAGTTCCTCATAATCTGCTCATTTGACTAATGCTAAAAGAAGGGATAATTCGACAAGAAAAAATCAGAATGAGCAATCCACTCCTGGCTCACCTTCCCTTAACAATAGAAATCAAGCTAATCCTTATTGTGATCATATTATTCACAAAAGAAAATAGATAGAGATTCCTAATAATATGAGGATCTTTGCAAATCGTCAAGTCCATAAAAAGGTTGCATTGAATATAAATGTATCAAATAGTATATGGAACTTAATGCAAGCCTTTACTACTCTTTCTCTTCATTTATATTCTCCCATGGAACAATTGTCGTCAGAGTATTAGGCATCTGAGATAGTTAAGAAATTAACATTTCAAGGCATAAAAGATTACTTTTCTACATGGTCATTGAAAGATAATTCACAAATGTATCATATGACCAGTAAGGAAAGTATTAGTTCTGTTCGAGAAAATAAATACCTGGCACTAACTGTTTCCACACAACCATCAGATCTTGAGCTTCAAATTTTAGCAGACAAGTTGTTGTTTCTAGTTGGCTTAGTCCTCTTTGATGAAATAGCAGTGGAAGAGGGAATATGGGAAGGAGATATACCATGTGCTTATTCCTCAGGAAATATTTCTGAAGTTTAGGAAATGGTCTCCAATGATAATAAGGCAACAAACATAGTTATGGATGACTAATCTCTGAAAGAATTAGAACATCAACTACCTCATGAAATTTTGAAAGTTCTGAAATCAAATCAGAAAATGGGAGATGCCGGGAAAATGGTAACCACTAATAATTCAATGATATCTCAGTCTCCATTTCATCCCATAGTTAAGAAATCACCTAGGAAGAGAGGAAGAAAATCAAACTTCACTAAAATGCAAGAACAAATAGAATCAGGGATGCAAAAAACAATCTTCGAAGCTATGTCAAATAAGAGGTCGAGGAGAGCTTGCTGCTCTCCTCGGGCCCAATGAGGATCTCTTCATGGAATGTTAGGGGCATTAATGCCCTTGACAAGCGTGCTCGCATCAAGCAACTAATAGATGCTTGTGGAGTAAACATTTTTTATTCTTCAAGAAACCAAGATCTCAATGGAAATGTTTGAATCTTCAATCAAGAAATGGAAGAGATGGACATCCACACATTCTCCAACCCAAGGGGCTTCAGGAGGATTATTAGTATTGTGGAATCCAAAATCAGTACACGTCAAACCTCATAAAAATGAGAGCTCATGGCAACTTGTAGAAGTAACAAAATTTCATCTCCATTTTTGGTTAATAAATGTTTATGGACCTACTTCTACTTTTGATAAGAAAAAGTTGTGGGATGAAATATCTAGGAAAATAGGTGCAATCTATAATAAAAGAATTATCATTGCAGGATATTTTAATGCAATAACCTCATCAGAAGAAAAAAGTGGTGGGATTCTACCTCCACCTAGGGTAATGGATGATTTTAGCCATTTTATACTCACAAATGCTTTGAGGGATATTCAACCAGAATCTAGAAAATTTACTTGGATTAACAAAAGAAAAGGTTTCTTGCAAATAGCAGAAAGGTTAGATAGATTCTTGGTATCTCTAAATTGGTTCATATATCTGCATAAGTTAAAATCAGAAATTTTACCATATCCGAGTTCTGACCACTATGTAATATGCTTAGACATCTCAAATATCACTATCCCAAGGATAAAATCTTCATTCAAATTTGAAATTATGTGGCTAAGACATCCTAAACTTTTGGAACTTCTTAAGCAATGGTGGGAAAATGCCCCATATGAGGAGGAGGCAAAAATGTTTCAATTTTATTAAAAACTGATTCATTTGAAACATCAAATAAAGATTTGGAATAAGAAAATTTTCAAGAACATTTTTCATTAGAAGGATTTAGTGTTTAAAGAGATCACAATAGTGCATGAATGTATAATCCAAAATGGTCTGGAAAAATAGAAGTCATTGCATGAAGAATGGGCACAATTATGTGCAAGGGAAGAGGTATATTGGAGACAAAAGTCTCAGGAGCTCTGGTTAAAAGATGGGGACCGAAACAAAAAAAAATTCATGCTTCTGTACAGATTAAAAAATCGGCTAAGTCAATTCAAATAATTCAGGAAACGGTCTCAGGAAACTGGTTAACACAGGAAGAAGATATTAATAATGAAGGCATTAAGTTTTTATCAGATCTTCTTTCTGCCCCACACTCAAATGATGGTAATAGAATCAATAATGAAAATGATCTTTTGGACAAAATCCCTCATCTACTTAGCAATGAAGATAATAATCTATTGATGAGGCCTTTTACTTTGGAGGAACTAAGATATGTAGTCTTTTATCTTCCACCAGAAAAAGCTCCTGGTCCAGATGGTTACACAACTCTTTTTTTTCATAAATGTTGGGACTTCATATGTTTTGAACTTTGATGGGCACTAGAAGAGTCTAGGAGAATTGGAAGCATGCTTAAGCAATTCAATGTTACTAATATCACAATTCTTCCTAAAGTCAACGAGCCTAAAACATTTGCTGAATTTAGGCCAATTTCTTTGTGCAATACAATTTATAAAATATTTATGAAAGAAATCTATTTGAGACTACAACCTCTCATTCCAAAGATCATATCTCTTGAACAAGGAGGTTTTGTACCTGGGAGGGAAACTCATGAAGGAGCAATTGTAGCACATGCAATGTTGCATTCAATATCAAAATCAAAGATACCTTCTTTCATTATCAAATTAGATATGATGAAGGCTTATGATAAGGTAAATTGGCAGTTTCTCAGCAAGGTCTTGTTAAAATTTGGTTTCAGTTCTTAGTGGCGAAGATGGGTAATGTCATTTCTTTCCGAAACCAAATTTTTAGTTATAATAAATGGAAATCCAGTTGGATTTTTCAGTTCTACCCAAGGTATTAGGAAAGGGGATCCCCTCTCTCCTTTCCTCTTCATAATAATTGTTGGAGCTTTAAGTAGATATATTCTTTCAAGACATAATCAAAATATTTGGCAAGGTGTGCAAATTCCAAATACAACAATCTCAGTAACACATTCTCTTTTTGTTGATGATACTCTATTATTTAATAAATTATCAGTAACAAAAGCTAAGCAAGTCAAAGAAGTTTTAGATAAATATTCATTAGCCTTTGGTCAGAAGATAAATGTTGAAAAGTTAAAAGTTTATATTTTAAACACTTCTGATGATTTGAAGAAGAAAATAGTTAATATATTAGGTTTTCAAGAGGCCGAATTACCTTGTTCCTATTTGGGAATTCCTTTCTTTAAAGGATCAAACAAAGCCTTCTATTGGGACAAGGTCATTGATAGATTGAAGTCAAGGATTCTCATTTGGACAGCTAGGTGGTTGTCACTGGCAGGAAAAATTCTTCTAATTAAATAAGTCCTATCTTCAATTCCCAATTATTTCTTAGCAGTCCTTAAAGCTCATGCCTCTGTTATCACTCAAATTGAGAAAATCTTAAGAACATTTCTATGGAAAGGCAATATTGATGATAAGAAAAAGATACCACTAATCTATTTGGATAGTCTGGCAAAGGGAAAGAAGCATGGTGGGGAAGGTAGTCATAACCTCAATTGGAGAAACAAAGCATTTGGAGAAAAACTTGCATGGAAAATGTACACTAATCCAGGTGCCAATTGGTCAAAAATACCGCAGTCCAAATACTTAGATAATGAAAATTCAACAAGAATATTTATAGTGGTAGATCCCCCAAAGGGGTCTGCTATTTGGAACTTCATTATAAGTGGCATAAGCCTCATTACAAAATATTCTTCTTGGGAAGTAAATGATGGGAGAAGTGTTAAATTTTGGATGGATTCGTGGAATGGGAAGCCTCTGTTGCTTGCTAGTCACGATCTTCAAGAGATAGGTACAATTCTTTGTCAAGAGTGGGGTGAAAATTTTGTAGATTATATTCAATCTTCAAACCCTTTGACAGGTAAAGTTATTTGGAAAGCACCCCCATCCAATCTATTGACCAATCAACAATCTGATCTCTTCATTAAGAGCTTGAATGAAAGAATAGTTTATTTATCTTCAAAGCTAGATATAATAGTTTGGTCAACATCAAAAGTAGGCTCATATTCTATAAAGGAAGGATATGCAATACTAGAAAAATATAAATATTCCACTGAACCTCAACATGCTTTTGAATTTTGTTGGAACAATATAGTTCTTCTGAAAGCGGGCAATTTTGCATGCCTTGCTTTGTAGAAAATAATTTTAACTAGTGATCTCCTAGTCAAGTTAAATATTGCTGATCCTTTCAAATGTCCATTATGTGAAGTGGAGTTTTAAATAGTTGACCACTTGTTTGTGCAATGCATTGTAGCTAGCCAATGTTGGGAATTTATTAAAAATAAGTTACAACTTTTCATTCCATTACCAAACTCCATTTGGGATCTTTTCCAAGCTTGGCTGATTTTGTATAGTTCTTCATTCTTTGCATTTATATGGCTCATTATCCCAGCTCTTGTAATTTGGAATATTTGGTGGGAGCGTAACATGAGAATTTTTAGGAAAACTAAATCTCCATTAGAGTTGGTTCTTTCAAAAATTGAAAAATCAATCTCAGAAGGGGTCAACACATGTGTCCAAAAAAAAAAATTTATCAATTCATCTTTTACAAGTTGGGATAGCTATATTCTGCAAAATTGGAAACACATTAGATTGCATTTTGATAGAAGTTTATTAAAAAATTAAATTACAAAGATAGATAGATCATCTATCAAATGGCGTCCCCCTCAAAAGGATTTTGTAAAATTAAATTTTGATGGGGCATCCAAAGGTAATCCAAGATTATCAGGCGTATGAATTTTCTTTAGAAATGCAGCAGGGGTAGTTTTGGCAACTTCATCTCTTCATCTACATAATGGAACAAAAAATTATGTAGAGGTACAATCCTTGCTATTAGGATTGGAATGGGCAATGCACTTGGGTTTTTCAAAGCTACATATTGAAGGAGATTCTTTAATAATCATTAATGCATTAAGGGAAAATTCAAAATTGGAACTTAAACTATGTGCTAAATAAAGCATGGACACTTCAAGATAAGCTTGAGTCTTCAGTTATTTCACATACTTACAGAGAAGGGAATAGGGTTGCATACTTCCTAGCTGTGTTAGGAAGTGAAAAAATAGTGCTAAGGGCAATTAATGATTTTATTGATTTAAATGCTTTCCCCCATCTTTTTGATTTAATTATGCAAGATGCAAAGGGCATATAGTTAAAGCTTCAAAGTCATCCTTGCTTAGGCAATCAAATGACCCCTTAAGACCCCAAATCACTATATATGTTGTCATCTTACAATATCATCTTGCAATGTCATGGTTTATTTACATGTGCTACTAATGTATCATAATGACAAGTGCAGATCTCAAATCGAGCCATACAAACAGGTCATACAATCACATGTGCCAAAACAGATCTATCTGGTGCCAAAGTACCTCATTCACACATTTGTTTTCAGTAATGTGTAAGGGCATATCTGCTATGAAATTTTCTTCCAGATCTTGCAAGGACAACACGCTTGGAAGAAGTCTTTAAATTCAGATAAAAAGGTTTTTTGCTAAATTTGCTGCTATTTTCCATTGGAAATTTCTAAGCTAGATAAAATCAAGCTCCTTCCATTTATGGGGTTACTTTTTAATGATTCCACCTAACAGTTTAATTTATGCGGATGTCGCATATGGTACAATTGGTATAATGCTGGCACTATATTCTCATGTAAACTGGATAAATAGTAGCTGGTTTAAAAATTTGAGACCTTCCATATGTGTTATCCTTGCAACGTCTTGTTATCAAGAAAGTTTTTCCGTAATAAGCAGGATAAACTTGGTTATAAAACTATCACCAAATTGCTTTATTACCACTGTCTGCTTCATTTTAATTCTGGAAGAGCAGGAAACAAGTCTGCTTCATTTTAATTCTATCTTTATCTCTCTGGGTATTTAGTAGTTATAATTTTGTAAAGCCTTGTAATGGACTGAAATTTTCAAGCTTGTAGATGGGTAATTTTTCCAAAATGATAAAGGGTTTTGTCCATGTAATAGGGTAATTAATGGGGATTTTCCAAAATTGTAAAGGGTTTTATCCATGTAAAGGGATATGTAATGGGGGCCTCATTGTACAGGGTCTAAAATGTTTTGATAGTCAAAGGGTGTTGTTTCAGTCTTTTGGTCTTGCTTGAGCGAAAGCTTTTAGCAATGTAATAGCCATATTTTGGTTGTCATGGCATACTAGTCGAATTGTAAAATGTCAATCTATGGTCTTAATCAAGCTATAACTGGGGGTTTTCTTCTTGGTTCTTTCCTGCCAGTATGCTCGCTTAAACCAAGGATTTTGTATTAATTATATTTTAATATTAATATATTTATGGTGGCTTGCCACTTTTGTTTAAATTTTTTTTTAGCTAAATATCTCTTATGGTCAAATTTTTATAATCAAATAATTAGGTAGCTTATTGTAATTTGATTTTAATGTTCAACACAAGGTTAACCCACAAAATTTATTAAGTTCAATTTAAAAGCTAATTGATTCAAATGTTACCAACATTTGTAATGTACAAAACTATAAAATCCATATTAATCCCAGAGTACCCAGTGTTTCAACCTAGGCTTTGATACCAAATGTAATGCCCAAAACACCATCTAGAAAACCTCGCCATTTCTTTTTAACAACACAAAAAGGATTCCTCTCACACAATGCACACACTTGCATACTCAACCACATCGATATCCTTACCAACCCCCCCTTGTAATACCCCTCCATTTTGCCTTCTTGTTGGATTGTGTGTCTTTGTGTGGGTTTGTTGCTCTGATGAGCTTTTGGTTATTCAGATGTTATCTTTATTCCATGCTTTGGATTAGCATAGTGGTTATTTGAATTAAAGATGTCTATGCTTTGGATTATACTAATATGTTAGAATTGTCGGTTAGTTGCATTATATTGGTGAAGGGGACGGTATCGCATCACTCGCTTGCGAGTGCCCTACGATCCCGTAATTTCCTCTTCACGGTGTGTATTTTATGTTGTTTATACTATATGTTGTTGTTTAATTGAATTGTAGGTTGACAGGTACAAGACATCGACTCCACCTAGTTTCACAGGTTGGAGCATGTTCAATACCCAACGGTATTCGATTGGGAGATAGTAGCTAGGTTTTTCGTGCCAAGTCGTTCCCCTAGTCCTTGTATGTCGTTAGTTGTTTGTTGGGTTGTGTTGTTTTGATTATTGTGCCCTCTCTTTGTTATTTAATTGCAAGTTAGAAGAAGGAATTAAATGGCTTAAGGTATTTAAGTTGTTGAGTAATGCAATCTGGAATTATGTTGAAATATAATTTATTTATTATTAATTTAATTTAATTAATAAATAATTTAATCGTTGATTAAATCTATTTATTAATTAATTAAATTTTTGATGTTGAAAGAAGTGAATTTATTTATGTGGAAATTGAAAATAAAGAAAATGCATGAAAGTCAATTTGTGAAATTTGGAATTGAAAAATTGAAAAATGAATTAAAAGTCAAATTAGAAGTTTGAATTAAAAAATTATTAAAGAAATTAGATATTTTTCTATTTTTCTGTTTTGAAGAATTTATGAGGGTGGTGGTTGAATTTTAGGGTTTAATCCTTATGTTTGGATTTTGCATCTCAATTTTGGGGATTATGAAGTTTTGGGAAAAATTGAAAATGGAGGGAGGAAGATTGTTGCATTTGGTGGGTTTTTGGATTCAAGTTGTGAAAATTGGTGGGGTGGAAGTGGGGAGCAAGGTTGGGAGCTGAGCACCATTTTGGATCCTCTCACCTCAAAAATAAAATCAGGTTCATTGTTTGTAATTTGATTGTTTTGAAGAAAAATATGTATTCATTTATATTTTGATGATGAAAATCATGTGGGAAAAATTTAAAAGCCCGATATATGTTGAAAACCTCATGTTGAATTGTTTTGGAAAATCAAACCCTTGTTCTTCTCTATTTGGTTTTTTCTCAAGAAAAGAAATTGAAAAGTGTTCTTGGCTGGAAAAATTGTTTTTCAATTTGG
Source organism: Sequoiadendron giganteum (assembly GCA_007115665.2). Classification (NCBI taxonomy): domain Eukaryota; kingdom Viridiplantae; phylum Streptophyta; class Pinopsida; order Cupressales; family Cupressaceae; genus Sequoiadendron; species Sequoiadendron giganteum. The sequence continues at coordinate 396,252,373 of CM021103.1, forward strand.
TTCTTCAATTAATTGTTTTTGCAAAAAAATTCTATTGTGGGTATGTATATTTTACATATATAAGTATATATATATTTCTAATATATATATATATTTCTAATATATATATATATTATATATGTTTTAATTAGGCTCATGTTGTGTTTTAAAAAAAAAAAACGAAATTCGGATTTTGGTTTTTGGGGAAAAATAAAAATAAAATCCGAGAAAATTTTAAAGGAAAATTTTAAAAGAAAAAAAAAAAAAATTAAAAAAAAAAATGTTTGGGGAGGCGCTGGGGGCTCACCTCCCCATCGCGCCCCTATGGGAAGCATGTGGGGAGAGAGCTGCGCCCAACGCGGGCTCCCCCAACTACCCCGTGGGTCAGCTGCACACATAGCCGAAACCCATCGTCGGGTCGGCGGTGGTTACACTGCCGCGCCTGACTATGGGGTTTGGCAGTGGGTGCAGTGGCCGCCCTAAGCCACCACCTCCGCCTCTGCGAGCGCCACCTCCGCCTCTGCCAGCGCCGCCTCCGCCGACGCCGCCGCCCATTGTCAAAACCCCCACTGCCCTACATAACACCCACGACCATGGGGAAAAGAAACGCGGCTGACCCTAAAATGATGCGCGGCTCGAGGCACGTGGGGTCCCTTTCTTTTAAAATAAAATGTTTTTTTTTATATATGCATATTAAAATATTAATATATTAATTTTATATTATTATATTTATAATATGAATATGTTAATATATATTACAATAATATAATACGTATTATATTATATAATAATATAATATTATGTATATTTGTTTTAGCAAATTAAAATAGTTGTGTATATAATTTAAAATAGGGAATTAAATGATGTTATGATCTAGTTGGCTAATAACATGTTTTTTTTTAATGGAATTGATGAATTTTAAAATCATATGTTATAGTGGATGTAATTGATTGGTTTTAAAATAATAATTTAATTAAGGGCATGATTCAAGTTAAATTGCGAAAATGGAAAAAACATGATCATTTTAATTAGGTCATTGTTTTAATTTGAAATATTGTTTTTAAATGACATAGTTTTGGTTGTAAATAGTATGAATATAAGTCATGTTAAATATTTTAAAATGGTTATATGGAAAGGAAGAAGCAATAGTCATTTTTTTTAATCAATGTATTTTGGATTGTAGAAATAACTGGTTATCTATTATTATGTAAGTAGGGAAATTAAGTATTTTGTATTAATTTCTCCCTGATTTGAAAGACGTATTTAAATTCAGTTTATTTAATGCGATGAATTACTGAACGTTAATGAAGAAATGGATTTAGTGAATCCAAAGTAGAATTTAATTCGCATCTTCTTGTTCGTCGTGATTGTGAACTGTTTCTGTCTTTGTTTGGGGGAGTTACGTTATACGTTTAATAAGTCTTCCAGATGGAGTTTTCAGTCCTATGAGTTGTCGTTTTTGTGTTTGTCAAACTTTTGTGAATTCTCTTGGATAGTGCATGAGGATTGTGTCTATGTTAGTACCTGGTTTCCACGAACGGGAATGTTTTGTACCTCCTTGGTTTAGGAGTGGATTTCGTGAGTTGTGCCTCCTTGTCAGGAGCGACTCTGTTACCTTGTTACCTCCAAGTGTTTGGAGAGGGATTGAACTTATGTTGCCTCTTGAGAAGGATGGATGTGGTATCTTGTTTGTTGCACCTTGGTTCCATTGATGTTTGGTTGGTGTGTGTGTGTTGTCGAGTAGAGGAGTGGCTTGTAATGGGGGTCGGCACACGAAGTGGTGCCAGGGTAACTCATTGTAAGTGGTGTAATTAAGTGATAACTAAATCAATATACTTAGAAGTTTGGGTAGTACTTCACACTAATCAAGATAAGTATGCCTCACGCATGGACCCATGTGCTCGGTTAGGCTTGGGATGGGTGGGAAGGCTGGTAATGGCAAGGTCATCTATCTTGTCTGTACGAAAGGTATTTGATTTTGCATTAGTGAGTATGAGGGCCGGGGATCGGATTGGGCCACCATCCGATGATCCGCCATGGGTAACTCATGATGAGCTATGTGATGACACTCTGTCTAGGACAACAGTTGACTCTTGATTCTACATTAGTATGTATGAGGGCCAAGGATCAGTTTGGGGCCACCATCTTGATGATCCGCAGTGGGTAACATATGATGTGCTATGTGATGGCACTTTGTGTGCCATAGTTGGTACTTGTTTATTGTGGGTATGGTTTCCGTAACATACCTGATGTGACCATGGTTGGTGTTTGATTCTGTGTGTATGGTTCTCATAACATACTTGTTCTACTTTATTTCTGGAAGCAATGTGACCTTGTAGAGTTGTACCTATGTTGTACTTGCTTGGTATTTGAGTTGTACCTTGGGATGTACTTGTGAGGTTCATGTGATTGGTTGTTTCAGTTTGGTTCAATTTATGTTAGCCTGTGTCTAGAGGTAGGTCCTGGCTAGGATTCCTGGTTACTATCTCCTAGCATGGGGGGTGGGCCTTTGGGTTCCACTTGGTTGGGTGGCGTGCACCTAAATCCGTTGAGTTATTTCTTCATGTTCGTGAGGACAAGACTTCCAGTTGGAGAGCTTGTTGGTTTCTGTATCAGTTCTTGCCTTATTGCATTTCAGTTGATCTTGTATCATTTTACCCCTCAATTGTTTCAAGGTGGAAGTTGTAATTGTAATTATATTTATTGGACTTGCCTCATTCAGGGAATGAGGGTTGTAATCTTATTGTTTAATGATCAATTTATTGAAATGGAAAGTTATCTTTATGCTTGTTGTAGATTATCTTATTGGAATGTATGTGATTAAATTATTAAGTAATTAAATGACATGGTTTAATTCATGTTTTTTGTTGAGGTTCTATATAACCTCTGTCTCGTAACCTTAGAGGTTGTTGGCATTAGTTAGTGAACTTGCTTATTAATTAAACTTTAAAAAAAATAAAATTATTCTGTTTAAGTAGTTAAATGCAACTTCCTCTAGGGTTGTGTGGTGGGGCGTTACACCCCTTACTTGATGGTTTGCCTATACATGAGTTATGTTTCACTTAAGGTCAAGAGCCTTGAATTTACCCACAAGGGGGGGATTAGACCATCTACTGCAATGACCTAAGTGGCCACTCGATCAGGGGGTAAAGTTATCACAAGAACTAGTGGGGAGAATGATGCCAAGCTGCCCCCCTGCCCCCACCCCAACTTCTAACTTAATTAGTGATGTTTCTTTAGTAATGAGGCTCATGGTTAGGGATTTACAAAGCCCAAGTGATGCATAGATAGGGAAGATGCTTGTTGACTCTAGTATCAAATAACCATGATAAACCTCATGCAAGGATATAGGATTATCCATACCCTAAGGACTCTTAATGTTTGAACACCCATTATTAGGTGTGATGGATTTCCCACTTATGCAATGTGTCATATTCAAGGCCCAACATGGGAGAGAACTCTATTGGCTATATTTCTTCATTCTTTTTATTTTAGTTACATGACTAACATATCAAACAAAATTTCCAAGGGTTCGTAAAACATAATGAAAACCCGATTAACCACCCTTATTTGTAGGGAGTTTCCCCCTTAGGCATTAGGTGGTTCACAAACATAAGTGAATGGAACAAGTTAGTTCCTTTTCGGGAAGGTTATGGTTAATATCTAAGGAATGTAATTCCTTATTTCAAGGGAGAGGAACATTCAAGAGAGTGTCTTACCTCGATGACCTCATAAAAAAACATGAATATGAAATAAAATATTATTTTACTTTCTTTCATTAATGGGATAATACTAGAGGCAAGATCATCCACTTGCATCTAGATCTTGATAATTCTGATTTGGGATGAACAAACATACATTATTCAAATATGAAGTAATAATGATAACTAAATAATTATAAATTGAAGATTTATATATATATATACTTTTATTTAATTTACTCATTTAATTATTTATTTTACCACAATATCTAACAAATACAACACTCACTATTCATTTCAAAATAAAGACTATTAAATTCTCATGTTTTAATTCATTTATTCATCTTGAGAAGCATATATTACTAACTAAATAATTAACTATAGATTTTTTTTCAAATACTCTTACTACATATCCATTGAGTTCTTTTATTATGCTTATTTAAAAGATTTAATATGTGCCAAAATATATAACGCCAAATTTTAGCTATAACTGGAGTGATAGGGATCTAACTAATCATGTTGTTCGTTGTACTTACGTAAGGATGAAATTTCTCATTTTGTAAAGTGTTGAAATTTAGAATAGGGCTACCATTTTTGGGTGTTATTTAAATAGTTAGTTTACTTTTGGTGGCCATGTGCCCCACCATCTATATTCTCCCCTAGTCAAATTTGAACTATATAACCTATAAGTTAAGATAATTAGCATACTAATGAAGGGATATCTTGGTAAACTCCGGATAAATTTAAATGGGAACCATTTAACCACTTATTTGAGGCATGGGGGAACACACTTAAACACAAGAAATAAATTTAAAGAAAGAAAAAAACATGTCCAAACATGATCCTTATAGCTTTATACAACTATCCTCTGCGCCAATCATCAAATAAATAAAGTGATCATCAAATAGGGCTAGGGAATGACATGAAGCTTTGGGTTTACAGGAAGTGTTTAACAGATTGAACGAAGGGCATCTAGGCAGTGTTTAGAGGCTTGAACGAAGGGTAGAGGGGGTCCAGGATTCCTGGTCCGGTGGGGCCGAGCACAAATCATGCTTTCGGTCTCCCTATAGGTGACATGTAAGGTTGCATTCTAGACTTTTCTGGCCCAGTTTTACCCTTTTTTATCTATTCCACCTATTTCAAAAATTCCTTGTGGGTTTTGGAGAATAGGCCTAGCAAACTCCAAGTAAACTCAGGCAAACTTGTCGATTTTTTTAAAATTGGAAACTTCTCGTAAACTCAAGTAGCAAACTTACTTTTGAAACCATCAAGGGTCCATGGGAAAGTTTCAAGGGCCCACGACAGAAAAGAGCCTTGCATTCTCTTTTTTATCTGTCTTTTTCCTAAAGTGACAGCCTGGGGCTGGGCAGGTCGCAATCAATATTATTTTATTTTGTAAATCATGGTCAAGCTCAAGGAAAAATCTTAGGTTATCTCTTTCAGGGAAAATCAAGGGGTTTCAGGTGTGGCTACTCCTTTTTCATTAGAAAATGCTTTTCTATGCAAATTAGGGCTAGCTAAGTTTGCAAGGTGCTTTGAGTCGATGGGCAGCCCCCAAATGCAGTTAATGGTCTTGGTTAAAAAGGTTGTATCAGGAGGGGTTAAATAATCCATGGAATCACTCTCTTTAGTTTGCAAGGGGGTCTACAAACTCATTCCTTGGCTCTCAAGTTGGGGAGATTTTAGCTCCTTGGAATTATTTCGATCCCGGGTGCCAACATGTTTTCCCAGATGGCACAAAGGAGAAGTTTCTCTTTGTGAATGCAAATTAGTATAAGGGGATCTTAAGGTGAAGGAAGATCAGAAAGTTGAAGCATTCATAGAAAAAAATCTCATTATGATTTTACCAAATGCAGCTAAGAAAAATGTTGCGGTCACTACTAAAGTGCTTCCCTCAGATGGTGACCAAATGGAACATGGAGATGATAAAGGTATTAAGGAAGCAGTTTTGTCTCCTTAGGGGTTTTGTGTGTCAAGCCAAGGAAAAACATAAATTTTCTCGACAGGGAAAGGGGGAGGTGTGGAAGTGTGTCAAGACAACATGGACCCTTACATCCCTATGACCACTCCCCTATTTTGGTCATCTGAGATCTATGTGAATGAGCTTATGAACTTGAAAAAGAGGATTGTTTTTTTAGAAGCAAAGGGGTAGCATGAAGACTCCAATCTAAAAGAAATTTTAGAAGCTAGTAGGACCCATGAAATGGAAAAAAAGTTGCTCAAAGAGCAAGTAATAAGCTTGCAAAGTAGGATGGAGAGGGGTCAGGAGGAGCTGATCGCCTTAAAGCAAGGTTTAATACAAGAAAAAACAACAGAAAAAAAGATCCCAGAGATAATGAAAGTAGGTGACTCAGCGCAACTAGAAGAAATTCAACCAGTAATCACAAACATAGAAATAAGTGAAAGAAAGCTAAGGGACTAAATAGAAGAGGCCAAATCTTGGACTCAAGTTGTAAGTGGTTCGTCAACTATGCAAAAAGAAATCATAGAGAAGCATATCAAGAAGCAAATAAGGGAAGAAAAAGATAAAGTTTGAAGGATTTTGGAGAGAAGGAGAGGACTAATATTTTGGCAAGGGATTTCTTTAAAGACAAGCTAAAGTGGGTTGGTTGTATTCAACAAGCAAGTAGGATTAGAAAGAAAACAAAAGAAGGAAGGAATAGGCATGTAAGGGTTATCTTAAGAAGTATGGAAGACAAGTTTTCTATTGTAACGAATAGGGGGATGCTTAAAGGTTCTAATATATACTTGGATGATGATTTAATGTTTGGGCAACAAGAAGAGTGAAGGAAGGAGTGGGAGAAAGTGAAATCAACAAGAGAGGTAGGTAAATGGGCATGGTTGAAGAATGGGAAAGAATAGATCAACGAGCGTTTACCATTCAATAAATAGGGATTCGGGGCCCCACAAGAGTATTTAGATATAATAAGTTGGAATTGTAGGGATTTCCTGTGGAGGAGAGGACCGAGGTTGGGGCATGTTGATGAGGGGAAACACATGAGCATGAGGGTTGTAAAGTCCTTAATTTTGAAGGTTAATTTAAAGTCTTAGTGTGCAATGAAGGGACTGAGCTTGGTAAAGGGCATGTGGGATTGTTGTGTTAAGAAAAGAAACTTAGGGTGAGATAATAAAGGTTGAGAAAGAGGACCCTAATAAGCAGTTCATATGGCTTAAAATTACAGAAAATGGGGGACTGTTTGGCTGGTTGCTTGCTATTTTTCTCCTAAAAACTCAAAGATTTACAAGAGGAGAATGCTAGACAGTGAAGATCCTTTTGCAGCTCTGAAAAAAGACATTTATGTTTTTAGCATCTTCGGGGAAATAGTGTTATTGGGGGATTTTAATGCTAGGACTACAAAAAACCAGTCAATTCAGCTGGCTAGTAGTGATGTGGGGGACAAAAATCCTTTGTGGCTTGAGGAAGATGGGGTTCAACCTTGGGAAAGGTCCTCACAGGATGGTAATGGCAATGTGTCACACTTTCGAGTGGAATTGCTAGGTCTTCGTACCTTGTATGGCATGGTCATCTATAATGGTATGAAAACTTGGCCTGGATCAGGTGGTATTACTTATAGAACCTTCAATGGGAAAAGTGTTGTGGATTATGTGATATGTTCTCAAAATTCTATATCTAGGTTGTTGGGGTTCAACATTGGGTGATGTCCTATTGGTTTAAATTTTGATCATATGCCTCTCTTTGATAAGCTTAGCATACATGCTAGCAGCCAACAAGAAGAGCAGATGCAACATGCACAGAGGGAAGTCCATTCTCAAGGTAAAATCTTGGTGAATCAAGAAAATCAGGAGCTCTTTGTTGCTGCATTGGAACACTACCTCCAAATGAAAAAAAAAACAATATAACATGCAAAGATTTTTTTTTTAAAAATGGCTTCATTGGTAGGAATATGCTGATTCCTCTAATTCTCAAGGCTCTTGAGGGTTGCAGGAGATCTTGTCCTAAGAAGGGGATCTCAAACAATTTCTTGGCTAATCCATGGTACGATGAAGATTGCAAGGTTGCAAAAAGATTGGTAAAAAAGAATGAGTCTAACAAAGAGAATAGGGTTAATTATGAGAAGGTAAAATCTAAAAAATAAAACTATGTGAATTCTAGAAGGAAGAAGCTAATCTCTTTGAGTAAGCACAACCCTAAAGGATTTTGGAGAGAGCTGCAGCAAAAGAAAAAGCAAATAAAAAGTAATATCATTGAGGGGTAGTGGTTAGATTATGCGAAACTCCTCTATGATCAACTGCTAGAGAAATGCAAGCCTCCTATTGTTAGTGCTCTAGGTGAGATCTTCTTAGAGGAAGAAATCAAGTAAGGTATAAAAAATCTTGCAAGTGGTAAAGCTCAAGACATTGTTGGACTGCAGGCTGAATTCTTAAAGTGGGGCATTGAGCTCCTTACTCCTCACATCAAATTTCTTTTTAATAACATCACACAAAGGGGTTTCCCGACTGAATGGTCTACTAGTGTGGTCATTCCTTTACACAAAATTGGGGATATCAATAATCCCTCTAACTATCGTACTATCATGGTCAATCCTCTCCTTGGAAAACTTTTTGGGAGCATGCTGGAATGCAGAATCAGTAGTTGGGCTGAAAAAGAAGGAAAACGGGTAAGCGGGCTTCAAGCCAAGGCACTTTACTATGGATCATTGCATAACACTTAGACACTTCATTGAAAAGGTGTGGGACACTCAAGGGGAAGAATCTTTTTGTTGCTTCGTGGATTTCAAAAAAGCCTTTGACGTTGTGCCTAGGGAAAAACTTTGGAATAGAATGGAAGAACTTGGGATTCCTAATGAATTTAGGGCAGCTATACATAAGCTGTATGGGAAGGTTAGAGCTAAACTTAGAACCAAAGGTGGTATGTCTGAGTGCTTTGGCAGTGACATTGGGGTCAAACAGGGTTGTCCCTTGTCTCCCACTTTCTTTGGGTTGTATATTGATAAGCTTGAAGATTGGTTAAAAAAGACTGCTAGGGAGGGTATTCAATTTGCTGGCTATGTGGTGAACTTACTTTTATATGCAGATGACCTTATTCTTATTTCTAAAACTACCCTTGGTTTAAAAGAGGATTTAAAGGCTCTTGAGCTCTTTTGTCATGAGGTTGGGATGCAAGTGAACACTGGAAAAACCAAAGTTATGGTTTTCTCTCTGAAAAGGAAGAAATAACAGGTTAATTTTATTTTTGAGGGGAGCCCTTTAGAGGTGGTGGAAGAGTACAAGTACTTGGGTATTGATTTTCAAAATAGGCTCAGCTGGGAGACATGTAGAACAAAAAGGATTCAAGGTGGTTGGAGAGCTTCTTATTTGATGCAGAATAGGTGTAGGATGGTAGAGTTAGGGGATTGGAAGACCAAGAAAACTCTTTTTGGTTTGTTGGTCATGCAAGTTGTCCTTTATGGCTATGAAGTTTGAGGAAGTAGCATGTAAAGCCATAAGTGGAGGCAGGTTGAAAGAATTCAAAAGCACTTAATCATTACAAGTATAAAATTCAAGTCTTCAGTTCCCTACGAGATTCATTTGGCTGAAGTTGGGATGTTTCCGATGGAGGCATCAGTGGTGATTCGTTTAATAAGTTATTTAAAAAAGGTTGAAAACATGGATGTGCAATGCTGGCCGAAAATAGTTACTAAGGAGGAGCTAAACCGTAGGAAGAAGACTTGGATTAAACAAAATAAAAATTGGTTGAGAAAGTGGGACATTAAGTTACAAGATTGTCCTAACACTAATGGGGAGATTAAAAATTTTGTGTTCGAAAAGTTTAGATCTGCTATGTGGCCTAAGCAACTTGGTCACAAAAGGGCACATCATATCAAAGAGTTCAACCCCATGTAGGAGCATGATGAAAAGGACTAACTAAGGGTTCCAATTAAAGGTAAGGCGAGGCTTCTCGTTGCGTAGCTAAGGACTAGGTCTCATCATCTTAGATGTGAGACAGGTAGGTGGACTATCCCCAAGGAAGAGTGAGAGCAAAGAATTTGTATTTTCTGCAGCAAGGGGGTGGTTGAGATAGAGGGTCACTTTATCTTCGAATGTGTAGCTTATGATAACATTCGTATCCAGTATGAGAGCAACTTAAAGGTGGATAATCTAAATGATATTTTTAAAGAGGCAAGGCTCCTCAAGACGACCAACTTCCTGATCAAGATTCATAATAGGAGAGTGGACATTGAAAGAATTTAGAAAATGGTTAAAGATCAAACTCTGGGTCCCATAGGCTGATGGTCTCGTGGAAATTAATAGAATCATTCATTCATTCAAAGGAGGTGATAGCGAGTTAAAGAAAAATTATTATTTAATTCTCATAAAAGAAAAAAAATGCAACTGGAAGTCTCATGGTCATCCACTTCAATTTCTACGCTTACCAAGCTATCTTTCCAATTAAATAAAACATAGTGATGGGGGAAAGGTTATTCAAATAGATTTTTCTATTTAACTCTCCCATACCCTTCGTGGCACCTCCAAATTAGACCCGCACTTTCCCTAAATCCCTACGCCCATTGCTTTCACACCTTAGCCCAAAATAATCCCATTTTTTCTTCTTGTGGCTGAGCAGAAGGGCGGCGACATAGAGGAAAGGCATGGCCTGATAAAAGAAAAGTTTCCACAACTGGTAGGGAGATGGAAGGACGCATTGCAAACATGATTGCAAAGAATATAGATTTAGAGTTAAAACAAGGAAAGACCTTCGACCTACCCACATCTCCAATACCATGTAGACATTCAATCTAAACGCTTTAGGAATGCTCAAAGACTCCAAATGTTAGGGTCCATATGAAAAACATTAGATATACCTCAAAAAAATGTAGGGGAAGTTATGAGAAGCCAACCGCACCCATACAAAGGTAAATATAGTATTATGTCAAAACACGCCTAACAACAAATCTCAAGTTTAGTAGAAGTAGAATTTTGAGTATGGATAAAGAAAAAAAGGTTTATCATTCTCTTCATTCATCTATCAATATATATACATTTATTTCATTTGCAAATGCTCTTAGAGTATGGTTTTCTTCCATAAGGCATGGTCTATAGAGGCCATGGCTAGCATGGGTCGAACCCCATATCTAGGAAAAAGTTGTGGCCTCTCTAAATTCTTCAATAGGGTTGCAGTATATATGTATATCATTCTTTCTCAAAAAAATTCTTATACAAAAGTATAATTCCTTAATTTCTCTTCTATTTTAAATCCAAAATCTTTTAAATTTGTACATGGGTTTACTTGTAATTTTTGCATAAGCAAAAAGAAAGGAAAAGAAAACAGAGTAACTATATAGATTAGATCTATGATTTTTTTTTGAAGGAACATTTGCCACTCATTATTAATATATGTTTGACAAGTTAAATATGATTTCCAAGCCACACAAAATTTCAAGAGTACAATGTGACCTTTCCAACTATGTAACAGGAATGGTGATTGAGTTTTCATTTGTTTCCAAACTAAATACATAAGAAGAGTGGCACCTAGATATCTTTGACTTCCCAGACTAGTTTACCCTCTCACGACTGCTTCTCTTTTTCATTCTACATATTTTACTAAGATATATAGTTTAGGCTTCTTAGAGTTTCTTAGAGTTTCCTTGATTTTGTACATTTATAATCACAATTTGTAGTTTATTTATTTTAAACTGGAATACCCAGATTAACTTTTTCTAAAAGTCTCAAAGAATAAATAAAACCATATACATCCTCATACGCTGCACATGCTTCTATTTGATATATATTACAATTTTCTTACAAATTATCTCAACTGAAAGGGGCAGCCAATTACTCGCCTAACACACAACTTTATATGCAAGTTGAAAGAGCTGAGAACATGGCGGGCACATGGTGAGGAAAACTCTAGCTACCATTAGTAGACTAGGAACTCAATTGGCAAGTGTACCTAAAAATTAAGCTAGCCAATGGGGAGGGAAAATCTCTTCACCCTCCCATATTGGAATCATCAAGCCACAAAGGGCTCTAGCCAACCATCGAGCCAAGAGTGACCACCAAGGACCCTTCTGGGTCATGAGACCAAGAGTTTCAACAAAACAAACATACATGATTTACAATCAATAGGGGTTTATTTAGGGCTCAAACTCCAATGAGTAACTCAACACAAGTAGAACCTATCCTCACTTGGAGCCCCTATATTCTTACATTCATTCCAACAACATATACTAATTTCATTACCCCTATCACTTAGCAATATAAACAAAAAAAACTTGCAATAGTAGAGGGAAATTTATAACACTATAAAAAATATTGTAATAGCAGAAAACACCAACAAACAACAATAGAAATTGCAACAACAACAAAGAAAGAAAACAAGGAGAAACTTGCAACTACTACACCATAAATCTACCTCTTGCTTGTATCGTAACCAACTCTCCTCATCCTCCTGTCAAGATTCCAACCAACACTTCCCCCCCTCAAAATAATGCCTCAAGGCTTTTTGTATCACCTCCATTAATTCCCTAACCCTAAAACTTGGGTAGGGATTTCTAAAAATATTGACGTAATTCCCCTTAAACATGACTTGAAAAGTGCCATACGATATACAGGTTGCAATTTTTTATACACACAAATATAATTTTTTGACTCCACCTTCTTTTCTCACAAATTTAAAATAGCTAAGGGTCCACACTGGCCCACAGAAGGCAACAATGCAAACTTAAAAATCACAAAAATTAACACAAAAAATTTATATTGTGAAGGGGAAATAATCAGGGTCCTGGTGATACTCTCGCCTTCCATTGAACGTTAAATAATCCTACACACTTTTCCATTATCAATATTCCAAAATGAAATAATTTAAATGACATATTTAAAATAAAACTATTAATTGAAAGATAATCAAATTTGCTCACCTTGATCATGCTTATTGTACACTTCCTAAATGATTGTAGCCCAAATCTCCAATGTTTGAAGACAACTTCTTGCCACTAGATGTTAGAAATTTATAACACTAATTGTACACATAGTAGTTTAAATTAAACATCAATATTCAAAAGGAATATTTGAATGCCTAAAATAAAATTCTTATATATAATTTCACTTTCACTTCTAAAATGACTACTAAGATAGAAGTAGTTTTATTAACAAATTAAATGAAAATTTGTGTGACCATTCCTTGATCAAACATAACATAGCTATATACACTCTCTCCAATTAAACAACTTCTCTATATTATTTAAATATGCAACTATATAGTCAATCAATACAAAATATTCTAGCTCTAGAGAGACAACAATACATTAGTAATGACATTCAAAATAACTACTTCAGCACTCTCAAGAATTTCCACTATAATGGCATAATTAATTTTTTTATGGAAAGGTTGACCCCTCCTTGGCAATATTGAAGAGTCACAAGATTACTAATTCTACATTGATAAATATTAGCATGTTGACTATTTTTTTCTTTGCAATCTAATTATCAGGTAGCCAATCATATAGGGGAATAATAATTATCTTAGATTAATACTTCTCCATGATCCATTATACCCTTGCTAATCAAACTATCTTATATATAACACTAACATGATGTGCTTTTGGAGTCATGAAATGAGGTCTAAAACTTGTTGATAAGAATTACAACCTTATGGTCACTTTGCATGGTAAGGTCTTAGTAATTTAAATAATGGTACCAAACAATTAATAAATCATCCTATATATAACATTGATCACATACTAACACCTTAGTTAGGTGTCAAAACCATATACATCACATGTTCCTCATTAGTTGTAAGTGGTATTGTTCATTCATTTAACTCCAATAATTATCACTTAAGGAAACATACCAATGGTGCAATTAAAATACTTATATCTATCATACAAAAAGGCAAGGCCTTACATTACACATCCGCTTATATATCCTTGTAATTAAGAAAAATAAACTCTCTTAATATTCTGAACTTGATATTTCAATTTCAATATAGCATACATGATTGGAACCTCTATTCATTTGTGTGCATTTAGCTTTTGTGAAGATAAATTGGATATCTTAAATCTGTGTGTTTAAGTTGTTCTCTTTTAGATATATTATTCCTGTATTTATGTGCAATTGTTTTATCTTCATGATTGGTTTCATTCTTGGGTCATATTGAATTGGAAGATATTTACTTATATCACTACAATAGAACATGCAATTAGCGCCTAAAATAACACCAAATTTTAGTGCATTTGAGTTCATGAATTGGACACTTCTGTCAATGCAAAACCCGATGAAAAATGGCATGTTCACTTCGGTGCTAGATTTTGCATCAGCTTTTATGCCAGATTTAGCACCGGAAAAGCGACGCAAGCAATAACACCTCCTTTAGTGCCTAAAATAGTGTCGGGAAAGAACTTCAGAAATAGCGCCTAAATTAGCATCCAATTTGGCTTCCAGTTTTACTTCCATGTCTGCTCCCATTTTTGCTTCTAGTTTTTCTCCCAAGTTTTCTTCCAGTTTTGCTTCCAAGTTTTCTTCCAGGTTTGCTTCCAGTTTTTCTTCCAATTTTGCTTCCAAGTTTGCTTCTAGTTTTTCTTCCAGGTTTTCTTCTAGGTTTTCTTCCGGTTTTGCTTCCAAGTTTGCTTCCATGTTTTCTTCTGGTTTTTCTTCCAGGTTTGCTTTTAGTTTTGCTTCCAATTTTTCTTCCAGTTTGCTTCCAGTTTTGCTTCCAAGTTTGCTTCTAGTTTTTCTTCCAATTTTTCTTCTAGGTTTGTTTCTAGTTTTGCTTCCAATTTTGCTTCCAGTTTTGCTTCCAAGTTTTCTTCCAGTTTTTCTTCTAGGTTTGCTTCCAGTTTTTCTTCCAGGTTTTCTTCCAGTTTTGCTTCTAGTTTTGCTTCCCGATTTTGCTTCTGGTTTTGCTTCCAAAATTGCTTCTGGTTTGCTTCTAGTTTGGCTTCCATTGTTTCTTCCTTTTTTCTTCTAAAAATGCTTCTTTTTTTGCTTCCATTTATTAATATAATATGTTTTATTTCAATTTAATTAGTTAAATATATCATGCCTCTTAAATAAATCATATAATTATAGAGTAAGTAAATTAAATAATACATTTTATTTCAATTTAATTAGTTAAATATATTGTGCCTCTTAAATAACATATGATTATAGAGAAAGTAATTTAATTATTTAACTCATATGATTAAATAACAAGATAATTATTATAACATGATCATCATCTATAATTAAAACAAGTGAGTCAAATATCTATAATTTAATTGAATTTGACAACATCCATTCTGAGCAGTAAATTAAAATCATCATACGTAATAAATATTCATCCAAAAATCATCGACCACTTTTAATATATATAAATTGACAAGTCAATACTGATAAGATCATCATCATATATAACTAAAACAAGTGAAAGTCAAATATGCTAGTAGATCAATAACATGTCAAAATGATACATGTCCAATAGTCGGCATAAGTCAAAATGATACATGTACAAATGATATAAGTAAAAATGATAAATTATGTAACTCAAATTGATACAAATTAGGATGATACATGTCCAAATGGCATAAGTGAAAATGATACATTTCAATACAATACAACTCAATAATATGGTACAGTAGGCCATGAAAATGATACATATGATAGTAACCATGAAAAGAGGTATCATAACAATATATCATTAATGTTCCATGATGGAGTCTATATGATCATGAATGTCATTGGTTACTACCACCAACTATCTCATCATCATCATCATGATTGTGATCATCATCATCCTGATCATGATCATCGTATCTACATCATCATCATCCTCTGCCATGTGATATGTACTGGCAGAACCAATATTTTCTAGATCTATATCATGATGAGGATCATCTTCATCTTCTAGAAGACCCGTGTTCTGCAAAAAAAAACATTTAAAATGAAAATTTATTATTTATTTCATGAAATAATTTATTTTTCTATTATATATCTAATATTACAACATATGAGATAGAACCATAATCATATTACATCATATCAAAGTGCACATACCATAATAAAATTTCAAAAAAGTTACAGCTAATATGTCATTTGAATGATGTAAAACATGCAACAATTCTAATAAATGTTAGTAAAGATCATTAAATTTTTTTTATACAATTTAACTATCAACTGTAAATTCTATTACATAATCTTAAGTGCCAACCCTCTGCATTTTGTGCTATATATGATTATTTTTTCCTTGAATATCCTTTGAGAGTTAACTGGTCTATATATCTTCTTCTCCTATATTTCAGAAATGGATATTTTTCTAGGACATTTTGGCATTGTAATATGCTTCAAAGGTTCTTTGAGAATTAACTAGTCTATATGTCCCCGTATTTGAGAGTTAACATTTATGGTTTAGTTTTATGTTTGTAAGCAAGCTATGACATGCAACAATACTCGAGCATACATAGAATACTTCTTCAGGACATTTTGTAGTTTTATTATACTATTTTTAAGTGACATTTTCATGTATATAATCATATCATGTTCATGCATGTTAATATAGGGCAGCTATGGAGTTAGTTCAAAGAGATGGACCTGAACTTTTTCCTCATCTTACAAAGTCTACAGGAACAAAAATAGGGATCAAATTTACAGAGTTTGGTTTAAGTTTGAATTCAAGAAATGATAAAATTATGAAGGATGGAATGGATTTTAATGTATCACTTGGGTTTCAAAATTTGGAGTTATAGATTGGTAACCCCAAAACACCGACTTATCCATTGCTCCTTGCTGACACTGTGGTTGTTAAGGATAAAGGGCCTGAAAATACAACTGGGGTTAGCTCCAGAGTATACACTGATGTTGCATACTCATTTAACGATTATGATGAAGATGAGGAAGTGAAACAAAAACCCAAGGCTGAGGTAAATGGAGGATAATTAGGAATCTCCAAGGAAACCTTACGATATGATAACCAAGAGATGACTAAAGAAGAGCAGCGTTGACAATACCAAGAAAAACTTGCAAGGAAAAAGAATGAGGAGAGTACAAGAAGATTGGATGTAGGGGGAATTGGTATAGGAGATGGACATGGCTCTTCCAAGCCATCCACTGAGATGGTTTCCTACAAATATGTGGATGATATCCCTGTTTCTAGAGAACTCATGATTTAGGTTGATACAAAAAATGATGTTGTTCTGGTACCCATATATGGCGTCATGGTTCCTTTTCATGTAGCCACCATCAAGAGTGTTACAAGCCAACAAGATGGAGGGAATTCTTATATAAGGATAATTTTCAATGCTCCAGGTATCAACTTTAATGCCAACTACATGCCAACATTGAAATTCCCTAGCAGTATTTATGTTAAGGAAATTTCCTTTAGATCTAAGGATTCAAAGCACATCAACAATTTGGTACAAATGATTAAATCCCACGAATGATTTGTAGCAATGAAATAGTCTGAAAAGGAAAAGAGAGCCACACTGGTGATTTAGGATAAGCTTCAACTTTCAAAAACAAAGAAAATTAGGCTGGTAGACTTGTGGATTAGGCCAACATTTGGTGGAAGAGCAAGAAAGATGACTGGAACTGAGGCCCACCATAATGGATTTCAGTATTCAACCATGAGAGAAAAAGAGAGATGATATCATGTATCAAAACATTAAGCATGTATTCTTCCAACCAACGAAGAAGGAGATGATTACTTTGCTTGATTTTCATTTGCATAACCATATCATGGTGGGAACCAAGAAGACCAAGGATGTCCAGTTTTATGTGGAGGTATGGACGTGGTCCAAACTTTAGGAGGGGAAAGAAGGTTAATGTATGATCCTGATGAAATTGAGGAAGAACATCAAGAGAGGGACATGAAAAATAAAATCAATGAAGAGTTTCAAGGATTTGTCAAGCGAGTAAGAGAGCTATGGGAGCAGCCTCATCTAGAATATTTTGAGCTAGAGTTTGATATACCATTTAGAGAGCTTGGTTTTTATGGAGTTACTTTCAAATCCTCTGCTTTTGTTGTTCCTATGGTAAAATATTTGGTAGAGTTCATGGAATTTTCTTTCTTAGTAATCACTATTAGTGAGATTGAGATTGTTAACCTTGAGAGAGTAGGACTTGTGGAAAAGGCATTTGATATGGCTATTGTTTTCAAAGACTTCAAGTGGGATGTACTCCACATTGATGCCATTCCTCAATCTTCACTCGATGAAATCAAGGAGTGGCTGAAATCCATGGATACAAAGTATTATGAAAACAAAATGAACTTGAACTGGCGACCAATTTTGAAGATTATGACTGATGATCCAGATAAATTTATTGAAGATTCTGTTGGGAATTTTTGAAAATGGAAGCTAGTGATTATGATTTTGATAATTTAGAAGAGTTAGATCAAGGATATGAACCCTCTGATGTAGAAGAGGAATTAGAATCAGATTTCATGTAGCCATCATCAAGAGTGTTACAAGCCAACAAGATGGAGGGAATTCTTATATAAGGATAAATTTTAATGTTCCAAGTACCAACTTTAATGCCAACTACATGCCAACATTGAAATTTCCTAGTAGTATTTATGTTAAGGAAATTTCCTTTAGATCGAAGGATTCAAGGCACATCAACCATGTGGTACAAATGATTAAATCCCATAGACGATCTATAGCAATGAAAGAGTCTGAAAAGGTAGAGAGAGCTACACTAGTGACTCAAGAGAAACTTCAGCTTTCAAAAAAAAATCCAATTAGGTTGGTAGACTTGTGGATCAGGCCAACATTTGGTGGAAGAGGAAGAAAGATGTCTGGAACTCTAGAGGCCAACCATATACTAAAACCTTTAACACTTCCAAGATACTAGAGACTAAAGCAACTCTGGAATTAAGCTTATCAACTAAACATACATGATGAATATGTTCATTGGTCAAAATGAGGTGACATTAGAACTGATTTTTGGCCTACAATAAAATGGATGTGCAAATAAAAAAGGTGTCATTCAGATATGTTCATTTTCCTATTTTTAAGAAATGTTTCTCTTGGTCTTGATCCTTTTATAATGAAGCTCTGAGGAAACAACCACCTATTCTTTCAATGCAATATTCACTACATTTCTTATGATTCAAGAGGTTGAAAAGAAGCCATGAATTTTATTTCTTCTTAATCTCAATTCTTAATAAGATCATAGCTTGTGAAGTGACAATAAAACATTACCATTCTTGAATTTGAATCCACAAAATTGTTTCAGTACAGAACTTAGTAAGACATATAAACACTAGAACACAATATTAAAACTCGGATATTGAAACTCATAAATCTAACTCAGTCCAAAAAAAATAAAAGGAGTGGGGAATGACCATAGTAAAACAAAAAAATGCATACAAAAGTATACACATAGATAAAACAATGCAATATGATATGATGATCCAAAATTGAGCCCCAGTTTCCCTTATTATACAGGAAGCGAAAAGCTACATGCCCATTCATGAAAAGTTGTATCTTTTCATAACGCTAACTAATTGTGGTGTGTTAAACATAAGAAAATTATCTTAATGAAACAATAGTAGCCAACAAAACTTGCTCTATTAGTCATCGTAGAGAACCTGTGACTTCTTAGGATGTGGCGGGTTGCTCTTCTCCATGATGAAGTGCTTGATCAACGTGTCTTGATGCAAAGTTTCTTTCTCCACACTTAGGGCCCTTCCATTTCTAGTAATGAAAAAGTGCATTTATGACATATTCTTGATGTAATCCTCTTTGATGTGAATGCCAATGTTTGACAATGAATCCCTCATATTGTACTCCAGATACATGATTCCTTCAAGCTATTTATGAGCGTTATCCAATACCTTTTCCTCATCATTGATTATCTCAATTGATTATGGTAATATCTCAAATAACTCATCCTTCCATTGATCCTTTTCTTTAAGTCCCCCGTCATCAAAGAACATAGGAAATGGGATATCTAATGGTTGCTCGAAGTCATCGAGATCAGTCTTGATTCTAATATGAAAATTTTCATGTCGATTGACTAATTAATTATATATGTGGAGTATTTTCTCATCCCTGATTTCC
This sequence comes from Sequoiadendron giganteum, assembly GCA_007115665.2. Classification (NCBI taxonomy): domain Eukaryota; kingdom Viridiplantae; phylum Streptophyta; class Pinopsida; order Cupressales; family Cupressaceae; genus Sequoiadendron; species Sequoiadendron giganteum. The sequence goes on from CM021103.1 coordinate 396,272,027, forward strand.
ATCCTGACCAATTATTCTTTCTTTTCTTCCACCCTTTCCTATAGCTTCCCATGTTCTTGATAAGTTGAGTCCAACTTTTCAAAGAGGTCCCAATACTGATCAACCTGATTTATTACTTTCTCAAATCTCCTTTTGATCATCTCAAAAGCCATCTCAAATTCAGTAGTTTTTATTTTGTCTCCAGTTCATTGCATTTCTTCTGAGCTTTCTCATGACACCGTTTCCAATATATAACATTTTCCATTTCATCTAACACTTTCTTTTCACAATCCACCCATGGAGAAAACAACTTTGATGAAGAAGAAGAGGTTGATTTGTCTTTTTAACTAGCTACCTCCTTCCTTAGAGTTTCGTTATCCTTCACCAAATTTTCAATTTGGGCTTTATTGAATTTTTCTACATTTATGTTCAATTCTATAGTTTCAATGGGATTAGTATCCCCAAATCTATGCACTATGAGATGTCTAAATACCTGACTTGGATTGCTGATAATAGTAGGTATCTTATCTTGAGGGTATAGTGACCAAATCAACAATGTAGATTCATTCAGGTTGTAACCTAATCCTGAAGAAATTTTATCACTAGCTTCTTTGGTTAGATGCAATTTTTTATCCCCTCTCTTCTTGAAGCTATCAAACACTATAACAAAAATAATATCCCAACCAAGAAAAAGGAAGAACCTAACTTCTTGAAGTATTTCTCTTCCTCTCTCAGGTGTAATAGATTCTAGCTCCTTATCCACTTCTTTCCTTAACTCTTCTAAGTAAATTGCCTCTTTCTCAGGAGTGAAATCCTTCATTCTTTTCCTCATTGTTCTTCCCTTTTTCTCATAAAAAAATGACTTGAATTCTAAAGTTTTGACAAAATCACTATCTGAAATAAATTCTTGTCCAACCCTAACTCTTACATCATCAAAAAGTTCATTCGATGTTTCAAACCTGACAATGTTTTTTTCTTTGGGTGGCTCATATTTTGTGACAACTGGTGCACTTATCTATTCAATTTCATCTTCCTCCTCCTCACCATATTCTTCATCCCTTTCTCCAATTATGTTAGTATCAACATAAAAATTGACCTCTAGAGTGGGTTGTGAGGGTATGTAACTGAGGGGTTCCATCTCCTTAGCATGCATTCTGGAGCCAATTTCTACATGTGCCTCAAAGATCATAGAAGCCGCATATCTAGTTAGTTCTTCTTCATGATTGATCAAATTTTCAACCCTTTCTAGATCATCCTGTATATGGTTGAATGCCCTTATATATGAAGGATTATTTTTCCTTTTCCAATCCTCAACTATCACAACCTTATTGTATTTGACAATCCTTTGTATTGTTACAATTTCATCACAATTCCTGATAATATCATCTACATAGAATTGATGCACATACCTGGATAACCCTTGTGACAACCTTGCTATATTGATAAAATTTTCCAAATCAAATCTCTTTCTTTCATTTCCTAAAGGCAGACTATAATGTGCCAATTTCTTGTCAATGTCCTCATACCCTTCACTAGAGACAGCTCTAAAGTCCCTGAAGCATAGTGTGATTAGCATAATTGACTGCTTTTTGTGCCCCTTAAGATGCTTATCATTTGATTTAGTTAATTTCCTTACAATTTCCAAATAAGCTACTATATCTGGAACAGTCTTTGGTAACAAGTATGTAGCTCCTTTAAACTCGTATGCTCTAATTACAATGTAGTCAGAATAAGTATACCAATCTCCCCAATTGTGGTTCACTTTCCTTCTGGGATCCTTTTCCTTAGGTCTAAGGAACCTTTGTACCTCAAGAGACAAGTTATAATCACATGGATATCCTAACAATTTCAGCAATGGTTTAATAAAATATTCTTCAAAATATAGATAATGGGATCTTTCACATCTGCTGCCCCATATTGATGTCCACATCTTAATTTGTTTAAAGTTTCCATCCTCATCCATGTCTCTTATCCTTAGCCCCTCTCCCCAAAAACCTCTAGCTTTCCCTTCATACAAAATAAAATGCATGAACAAAGAATAATGCTTGAAATTAATATATTCACCATTGTTTTTAATTTTCTCCAATCCTTGATTTAAAACATTGGCTAGGTAGCCAACATAATAAAATGATGTACGTATCTACTTTGCACATCTGCTGCAAACACCATCGGGGCTAATGACATAGGAGATGGGACCTCCACTCCCAATAATTGTCCTGTAGTATAGTATGTGTAATGAAAGTATTACTTGAACAATTCTTCATGAAATGGAGGATGCTCATTGTGAGAAAATTTTCTAAGTTGATTTCCATCTTCTCTGGGCCTGTGTAGGGGAAACTTCCATCTTTTGTAACTAGTATCCATATGGTGGTATTTTTTTATTAGGTCCTTCACTGTGAATGAGAGGTGCATACTACAATATAATTAGAAAATAATAGAAATAAAGTCTTTGGAGATGATAATCAACTATGACCCATCGTGTAGCCGAATTGATCATCTCCTGGGGTTATATTTGTTAGCTAGTGTTTTGATCAATTCCACGTTGATAGATACATTAGGCGCAACTAGTTTTCCTAGGTTCATTCTCCAAGGATTACACACGGGTTGGAACCTATACTGTTTTCTGTAGTGATACATGAACAATTCATACCCTCTTTGTGGTGTCTAGACATCCCCTAGGTCTTTGTGTTTATACCATATTTTTTTCATGGAAGGATTTAACTATACACTCCTCTTAGGCCTCAACCTCAACCTAGGACATTGGTCTATTAAATCTTGATTCAAGAGTCCGACCTTTGTTTTTTGCTTTTTAGTCTTTGGTGTCCCAGAGCTTTCCTCCATTGTTGTGAGAACCCTAACTTCTTCTTATAGTTCTTTTTATTTCTGAAAAACCTTCTAACTATGATCTTTATACTTATGTCAACTTGCTTCCATCGACCTTCCTTTTCTCCACTCTCGCTTTCTATGAGCTTATTCATTTTTTATGACAAAAATGTGATCAATTTGAGGTATATTTTTCTCGACTTTGGTTCTTTGATGTCCCAATTGCTCTCAATTTTGTCATCGGGGAGAAAATTTAATTTGAATATCTCCTCGATATCTCGGGCTATCAAATCACTCAAAAGCAATCATTATCGTTGTATTGGTGGAACCGTGATTTTACTCTAGCCGATATCCATATTTCTCATCGAAACGAACACATGCCATTGTTTTTCCTTTGGAGAATCGATGGGATATTAGATGATGTCTCCCCGATACCTCTTAGTCTCTCTGATATCGTACCTTAGGTGTGTAATTAATCACTTATGAAATTCTTTGTGTTATCGGCTCATTGGGGCAGCTTTGTTTATATTACCCATATAGAAACCATTCCTCTCGATACCCTTTTCTTCTGTCAGTTCATTGCTGTATCAGGGAAACTGTGCTTTTTGTCAGCCAGATAGGTTTGTGTCTCACCGATACCACTGTGTAATTTATTAATAAATATCTTCATCATATTGTTGTATCAGTCCATCGGTGAGACAACATGTCATCTTTCCCCAATATACGTTGGTGTCTTTGATATGCTTTGCTCAAGCTATCGAGGAGACAACAAGATGTGTTCTGGCGATATTTATTTCTTACTCTAATGAATCAAACCTTGTTAGCTCTATATTCCTCATTGAATTTCTCATTTATTCACTAGTCACTTAAGTCATGACTTAAGTCATTAGCAACATATCTTTACCGACCCCCTTGCATAGGTTTTTTGGTCGCTCGGTGTTATATCGCCCCATTTAATTTTTCCCAAGTCGAGCTTGTTATTATTTTTCAGTTGATTGTGATGTCCACCTCATGGGTTATAATCTAGTTAATCTAGTCATGGCCCCGCTTTAAAACTAACATTAATTGCATGTGCAAAAATATTTCCTGTCTGATTTGAAGGTCATATCTCAACCATTTCTCACAAACCTCATGAGATTTGAATATTGATCTCTGAAATGATGCAAGGTTGGTGAATGTTTGACATGTGTACACCATAGTGTTGAAGGTAAATCTTCTCCATATATCACACACCTCGCATGACTTAGACAAGTACTCTCCAAAATATTTCGAGGTCTATGAATGATGGACATGTGGATTGTTTCGTTCGCTTGGGAAAGGAGGTGGAGCACACAAGAGAGGATGATATGGTCTCCAGTCAACAAGTTTTCATTGGCCGATGATATAATGAACGAAGACAAATAAAATTCAAACCATGTTGACTTGATCTTGATGGTTCTCTATGCCATCTTGGAAAGAGATTGATGGATGCTATTCAAAATTGGATGCACGACTAATTGAACCATTTTCTTCGTGTGAGCGAGCAATAATGGTGGATAGGACACCCACAACCACTATTTTTTTGATATTAAAGCACATAAAAACTTATTTTCCTCACACAATTCAGGATTGCAAGTAAATTCAAAGCCTTCAGGAGATTGTGCGAAGTATTTCAAGCTGCAACTCGAAAAAATTAGGGATTCCTTTGAATGAAAAATTCATAAGTCAAATTACAAGCTTTATCTTTTAAACAATCTTGATTTAAGGCAAGTTTTTGCTTCTTTCTTTCAAATTGGATTAGCTTGCATGTTTTAATTTCTTTGTTTTTCTTTAAAATTGTGCATGAGTGTGGTCTTCTTCCATGCTTCAAAATTTGTATATCCAATTTGTGGTAGTTGTTAATTAAGCACTAGGTATTGAGCTATCCTACATCAAAACCCTAGCCTACTTTGAACCTACTTAATTGTCCATGGCTCCCAAAGCCTAAGGGTCTAGTTTTGAAACCCCAAATAGGTCACTCTCTCAAGATATTTTTGACCAACTCAAACCATCAACAAGTAAGAAAACTTAGGGGTAGGTAATATTTTATGGTCCTAAGATTTATGAGGGGTTGCTGAATAAGCAACATCATATCAAGGATGTTGAAACATCTTTCACTAGATGGCACATGTTCAAGAATTGGTTCGGAAATAGAAATTATGGAGTTCCCACTTGCAATACTTGGAGATTAGACATGGGAAAACTTGTGGTCCCAAATTTCTATATGGATGTGGACTTGCTAAAAGACATTGCAGGAAGGTATGACCCCATTTCTAGGGTAATTAGGGCATTTGATGGCACTAAGATGGTTAGGATTACTAGAGAAGAAATTGCTAGAGTCTTTGACTTGTCTGAGTGGAATGAAGACATGATCCCTATTGACTTGGATGTTTTCAGGAAAGAGTATGAAAATACTAAGGTCTTGTTCAAAACCACTTGGATGTTTTCAGGAAAGAGTATGAAAATACCAAGGTCTTGTTCAGAACCATGATGTTTCCAATACAAACTGCTACCACATGATATGGAAAAAATAAGAGACAAATAAAGATTGGAAAAGATGAGAGGGTGTGAAATACTTTGCTAACTACTTTAAGAAGACCTTCTATTTCTTATGCCAAATCATTGGTTTTGACCCACCAGAAACTATTCCAAAAGAATATATGTACATGGTAGGACATATCCAACATGGTCTATGATTATGCTACTTACTTGGTAGAGCATATGCACAAGGGTTTGGTTTTTCTTAAGGAAGGAAAGAATTGGGTTCAATTATAGTGGTACTCCCTATTAATGCATATGTTTCTCTACAAGGGAAGGAAATACTTTGGAAGAGATATGTCATTGAAGATGAAAGAGGATGGTCTTGACCTATTGATTCAGTGTTGGATGAGGATTTTGGACATACATGATAAAATTTTTGATTATGTGGTATTTCACAATGTGTTTGCCTCCAAGTTGAGGAGATCCTTGATTCATAATCCACCAAGGATCTCAAAGGAGATTCATGATTTCTTGAGACCTATGGAAAGGAGGCTTGAATTGCAGATAACTAATAACTGGGGAGATATCATTCCATATATAGATACAACTATATTCAGGGTATATGAGACACCTAGAAATACTTATGTGCTACCAAGGGATGCATCTTTGAGGATTGGATTTATTGAAATAATGAGACAACTAGGAGCTACACAAATGGCACATCTACCAGAAAATCAGAAGAAGGGGTATTTCTTCCCTGAATGGTCAACCTTTGTAGATTTTGTGATGGTTAAGGGAGGGTGGAAATATTTTGTTAAGATCTTGGAACCCTATGACTTTATGAAACTGCACCCTAGAAACCATGACCCAAAGGGTTTCATTATTGCAGTAAAGGCAAGGATAAGGACCAATGTATTTGTGCACAACTTCTACTACCCTGAAGATGTTATTAGGAATATTTTGGATTTCAAGGTGCGAGAGGAAAAGAAGTTCGTGTATCTTTCCTTCAAAAAGATGGTTGAGAATTCCATGAATTATGATCCTAGATATGACCCTTTTCCAAATATCAAGGGAGAATGGGGAAGAGTACAATATGTTTTTGAAAACTTTGAAAGTGTTGTGGGTGTATTAAGAAGGGAAAGAATAATTGAGGATAAGGGGAAGCCATTAGCAGTAGAAGAGGGGCCATTTGCACATGAGGAGGAAAGACCTTCCTATGATCCTCCAAAAAAGATCAAAATATATTCTCGGAGGAAGGAGATTTTTAAGAAACAACAAACATTGCCAACCCCTACTACCTCAGAAGGGTCAAGGGAAAATTCTCTAGCTAGGTCAATTTCATCACCTCCTAGATAGGCTCCACCTGTTGTTATTGAGATTGATTCACCCCCAAAAGGCCCTTCTCCATCAAAGAAACCACCGGCCAAGAAGCAAAAAGCTGTGGTGAGAAAAATTGTTGACTACCTGGACACCGAGGAAGAAGAAATATTAATAACTCCTAACGAGATGCAACAAGGAATGCCTTCTCCTCCAAGGGAATTTGTAGCAGATACCTCAAAAAGAAACCTCAGATTGGGAAAAGGGGAGTTGAGTGGGACAAGCTACTTGGATGACTTGAGATATGAAGCTTGTAAGGAATTTATGTAGGATGACTCTTTTATTAAAACAAGAGCATTCTAAGATTTTTCTTGGAGGGATAAGGTTCCAATTTATGCTGAGAATGTAGCTAGGGAGAGGAGTTTACATCTTGAACTCCTCGAGAATGTTATCCAAGATAATGAAATCAAAGCCATGAAGAAGGAATTTCAAATTATTACAGCTGAAGAAGGAAGGGCACTTGTACATAAAAGTGGAGTTTTGTTATTGCCCGAATGGGAAATTTTTGATGTTGTTGTATTGGACATCATAAGAAGAGTTGAAAGGCCATTATTTCAAACTAAAGAAGAAGCTAGGTTGGAAATCAATGGATCAACATTTAATGAAGAATGAGATTCCTTGTCCATTTGGTCATTGTCTATGAGATCTAGGAAACTAGTTGTGGTAGAACCAAGTGACTTTAGTGGACAATTGGTTATAAGAAGAGTTGTTGACACTAAATCTCTAGAGGCAGTAGAAATGATGGTGAATGTTTCCAAGTTTTCCAAAGCAACTTTAGACAGTTTAACTACCAGAAGGGACTCATTCAGAGGACGGTATAATGATATTTTGGTTGAATATGATAAGGGTCAATAGAGAGTTGTTGAGTTGGAAACAAAGCTAACAGTTTGGAAAGGACAAGTGGAAATGTTGAAGTCTCAAGGAAAAGCTAGCTCAAGCCAAGCTACATTGACCATTCTAGTAGAATATTCCCAACCTTCTCCTTTGTTAGAATAGTCCATGAACATAATACCATACAACTTGGGCTAGGAGCCACATGCAACTGATGAGCTTACAAGGGAGCAACTGCCTCAACAAGTTGAGGTACATAAGAAATTTCTTGAGAAAACATAAAATACAATGTATGAGAATAATGCTCATATTTTTCACATAGTACTCAAACATATGAACAAGAGGATTCAAAGAAAATTAAATATTATTCATGCAAATTACTCTTCAATGTTACAAGCAATAAGGTTGTCCTAGAGGGATAGGGATATAGCTATCCCAATCTTGGATAATTGGATTCCAAGGGTTGGTGATTTGAAATTAATGGCAGTGGGGGCTAAACAAAAGGAATATAGATACCCTAGAGTGATCCTAGTCTACAAATATGTTGATGGAATTAAGGACCAAAAGTTACATGGATATGCCACTCCATTGGAGCAGAGGATTAGAGAATTAAAGGCTAAGTATGATGAGGTGGATTTGACATTACTGTTGGATATCCAACATACATACAATGAGGTAAAGCCTCTACATGTGTGGAAGGACTAAATATATACTAGTATTGCCTCATAGGTAGTTCTGATTTGTGAACATGTTGATATTGCTATATTGAAGGATTCTCTAGAGAAATTGTCTTTTATTATCAGTTTCTTAGAGGATTTTGATAAAGAGTCAACTTTAGTGATGGTGAAATATGCTCCATATAGAACAAAGATGGATGAAATAATTAATTTCAATTGGCCATCTGATGATGAATATGAACAATGGAAAAATGTTTTAATTGATGAATTAGATTTATGAGCACAAAGGCAGAGTACACATACATTTGGTCAAGTATAATACAGGTCTGGCCTAAGAAATCGAAATGCATAAAGTGTGTGCCTCTTATAGAAAACACCACATGTAGAGATCAATCATTGATAATTTGAATGCTAGTTTTGGTTGACCTTTCTTTCTATTTCATATTTTTTCTTTAGCTCAAGGAACGAATATGTTGCAAAGGTTAGAAGATTCTTCTCTCCAAGAGAATGCCTTCTGGAAGGTGAGTCCATTTTCCTCATCGAATGGAAATATTTCATCTCACCTTTTCCCTCCATTTTGAAGATGTAAATATAACTCCAAAAGGGAATGTGTGTATTGTAGTCCAATGAGAGGGTGACATGTGTACAACTTGGCTTGAGGATTTTTTTTCTCCCTTCTTCTATAAAAGCGAATTGAAGGCCAATTGTATAGGTATTTTATTGAATTCTGGAGCTGAGTTAATCTAGCCAATTTTGTCAACTGTATGGTTTCTGAACATGTCTGAGTTAAATATGTAAGTCTCATGAGGTCATTGTCTCTCCATTCATACATTTTATATAAATTATTAATTAGAATTATATTAAAGATATTTTCATTAATGTTCATTGTTGTCCAACTTTATGTCTTAGAGTAAAGACAAGGTCTTATTCAACCTTTATGTAATATCATAAAGTTCACTCTTGTTAGCTTGATTGATATAATGATTTACACTTATTTTAGCAAGTGTTCATAATCAAATAAACTATCAAGACTATTCAAGCCATATACAATAGATTCATACTTGATCAAAACACTACAAAGAACATATACATTATTGTACCACCACATCCATTATAACAATACAAGGTTACATCTAAAAACTTTAGTAAATACTAACAATTACCATTAAATTATATCAACCTTCCTTCCTCGACCCCAAGGAAAAAAGAAGAATTCCCCCCCAAAATGGTTCCCCACTCCTTCCTTTTCTCCCTCATATCCCTTAAAACCAAGCACAGTAAAGAATATTTCTTCCCAAAGCTATTATGGCATAGGAGAGTTAATGTCTACTACCAATGATGGCTCCTTCTCAACAAAAAACAAGTGCATATTAAAATTTAAATGTCCACTATTATATTTCAAAGCTTTGAAATATAACCAACAATGTAACTTTAATGCATGCTCCCCTTTAAGTTATAATAAAAGGTTAGGAAACAAAGACTTGAGATAAACCCTTTGGTCTGTTCACTTAGGCTCAACCACCTGAAAACTCATTTATAACTACATCCACATGATCAACAAGAATGACAAGCGACCTATGAATAACAATCCACTTGACTCAAAAAGACAAGAAGACCAATAGAAACCAAACACAAGAAACAAAGTACAACTATAACTGTTTATCATAAGTATCACTCTATAACCTCTTCAAACATTATTGAAACTCAACACAAGAAATGAAAAATAACATATTAACAAAACAATATCCAAATAAGTTATTGAAAGTCAACTATTGATACCTCATTCTCCATCCAGATTACAAAATCAGCCCACTTTTTTCTTTTTAACATTTCATTTTCAAATTGCTTTGGATGCAGACCATATTTCTCCTCCTATCAAAACATGGCACATGGACTAGTTAAACTAATTAATATGCAATCATTTACTTTTTCCTAGGAAATAAAAAAATAATAATTTAACGTATTAAATATACTTACGAATGTACAAATCAAGGCCTACAAAACTTTCTAGCCACTATGATGCATGGCACAAAGTTTGTTAAGCCTAGCCTTAGAGGCCTTGTCCTGAAACATATACTAATTCAATTTAACTATGCACACATAAAATTTAAAAATTGTTTAATAAATTTGATATAATCTTATGAGAAAACTCAAACACCTATGTACTCTTCTCACTAGACTTCCTCCATGCATCAGACCTCTCATATGCTTTTACAAGATCTTTCCATACTTTCACACTTACATCAATTGGCCTTTCTTTGAGCCTTAGCTCAGGAGGGATTTATTTTATCTTCTTTGTTTGGTTGCATTGAAATGTCTTGTAGTTTTGAGACATTCATAGCTTTATCTTCTTTACAGACCAACCTGTGCCAAATTCAGTCTCCATGTCATGGATAGCTGCTTTTTGCAGGTGTATGGGTATCTTTGAGAATTACAAATGTGGATGGTCTTTGAACCATTGAAGGCATGATTCATTCAACCTATTCACAATTTTTTTTCCAACATCTTTCATTAAGACTTTCCCTGAAACCACATCGTATTCTATCTTGGTATCATAGGTACCAATGGAAGATGCAAAACATGGCATGGTGGAAGAAGTCTATGTCCTAGGAGGGGTTGGGACATTGGAAGTCTCTGCTCCCTATTCCACATTCCTAGAGTTTACTGCTATTGATTTCCTCCTAGATATTTTTCTCAATCCAAGATTGGTTGGGGAATCAATTGATTCCCTTTGACACGGTTGATTTGTTTGCAATGTTTGAGGGGCTTTACCAGATCATTTTTCTATGTATCTGGAAAGAATTGTGAAGTCCACACCATCCAATATGTTCACTGCCTCTACCCCCAATATGAAAGCTAGTGCCTCTTTATCTTTGTCAGTCTCATGCCCCTATATATATATATTTTTAAATTAAATTTCTTCTTTTAAATTTAGAAATAAAAAACTAAAAAATAAAAATCAAAGAAACAATGGAAACATTTATAAATCTATAAATTGACAATGAATTACCTCATTGTGGTCAGAGTTTTCTCTCTTTGCTCCCTTCCCTCTATTGCTTGACATTTCGAGGCGAACTAGGGAAAATTATTTTCATCTAGTTTGTGGAGGAAAATGAAGTACACGCTGCCAGGTATGAAAGTACACACTGTCAAGAAAAGAAATTCAGATATGTTTGCAATGCAAGGAGCATTTTTATGTATAGCTACAGTCAATCATTTTCAAGTACAATTTACATATGTTTGCAATGAAAGGAGCATTTTTATGTATAACAATGGCATTACAGATGTTGATTGAAATTTTAATGAAGCAACATCATGTGGATCAAGTCCAATCAATGAAGGTTTTAAAGCAACTTCACATTTGCATCTACTATCAACATATAAGTGGTTTTTATACTTTTCTTAGAAAATTCAAGGCCATATGGTGTTTCTCTCCTTTTTAAAAAGAGTTTTTGTTGATTATCTAGGTGAATAAAGCTTGCAATATGAACTTAAATAAGTGAAAGCAAATATGAAATAAGTAGATTAACCTTTAGCCTTAGTGTGGAGAAACAATGAGGGAGAAAGATAGAAGAATCATAAAACATGCAACAACAGATTTATGTGGAGAAACCCCGAAGGGAAAAAACTCCACCACCAAAAGAGAGGCAAGTATATTACTGATAATCTGAAATATTACATGTAGCAATATAATTCTCTTATCATTCTCTGTAAAATCTAGCAGCACCCTGTTACCCTGCAAACCTGCAAAACTGAATTGAATAACTCTAGCTCAACGCCCCAATTTAAAGAGATTTGTGAGGATGAAAACCACCATGGTTTCACCACACAATAGACATAAATACCACCTAGAAAAACCCATGCCTCCCTCCTTGAAATGGTCAAAAACACCAAAAACAACCTCTTACAAATGCTCTTACAACTGTCATAAGGCATCTCTCTTGCATGGGTGCTTGGGGTCCAAAAATAGCATATTTTTTCATACGGAATCTATCATACTATCATAGCATCTTATGAAAAATTTCATAAATGTCATAGATGCTCTTACAACATCCTATTTTGACCCAACAAACTCATTCTAGAAGATTCCAAAGTGGAACGACTAGCTATTTTTTCCTTTTCAAAAAGGACAAACGGTAACGGTAACACTGCATTTACATTCTCTTTCACCACCATTGGTCAAACAGTCCCACCTCTTATGGCTAAATTTACAAAACACTTTAGGAGAATAATTAATTAAAGGATTTACAAGCTTAATGGCACCTAAATCCTAAAATTCTCCCACTTGACATCATACATTATAAATTACACCCATAGAGATACAATTACATAGAATCAAGTATAGTGATCAAGGCCCATGACCTTCCTACACCAAGAGAACTTATCCATGGTGACTGGCTTTGTAAGAGAATTTGCAACATTATCCAAAGTGTCAACCTTTTCAATCAAGACCTGTCCATTCTCAACCATTTCTCACACAATGTGATACATAGGATTTTTAGCCAAACATATGGCACTTTGACTATCACATCCGATCCTCAATATCTTGCAATCAAAACCAATACCATTACCAAGTATCTGTAACCAAACTACCTCCTTAGAGGAATGTGTAGAAGCCATATACTCTACTTTAGTTGTAGAAAACACAACTGTAGGTTGTATTTTACTCATCCAACTCACTACACCTCCAAACAAAGTAAACACATAGCCACTAGTGGACCTTCGACTATCCAAGTCACTTGCCCAATCTGCATCAACATAAACATGTATGTCCAATGACATCAATATTGTCAGTACCATGATAAACCAAACAATAATCAAAAGTGCCTCACAAATATTTAAATACCCTTTTAACAAAAGTCCAATGTTCTTTACTAGGGTTAGACATAAACCTACTTAGAACTCCCACTGCTTGGGCTATATCTGGTGTAGTAAAAACCATTGCATACATTAAACTACCGATAGCACTAGCATAAGGAACTTTAGACATTTCATCAATATCATTATCTGATTCAAGACACATGTCTAAACTTAACTTAGTACCAACAAGAAATAGAATATTTACTGGTTTACAGTCCTACATATTAAACCTCTACAAAATAGTGTTAACATACTTACTCTGACTTAACCAAAGCTTTTTGTGAACCCGATTCCTAATGATTTCCATCCAAAGAATATATTTATTAGCCCCTAAATATTTCATTTCAAATGTCCCAAAAAGATGAGTTTTAAGTTCCTTAATCATTGCCTTATTGTTTCCAATGAACAACATATCATCCACATATAAGACAATAATCAATATCTAATCATCAATAACTTTAAAGTAAACACAATGATCCTCTTCACTTCTAAAAAAACCCAAATTTAATGCAAAGGCATCAAACTTCTGGTACCACATCCTAGGTGACCATTTTAAACCATAAAGAGACCGTTTTAACCTGCAAACCAAGTGTTCTTTTCCTTTCACAACAAAACCATCAAGTTGTTGCATATAAATTTCTTCCTTAAGATCCCCATGCAAGAAAAAAGTTTTAACATCCATTTGTTCTATTTCTAAATCATAAGCAATAGCAATGGATAAAAGGAATCTAATAGAAGTTAACTTAGCAACAAGAGAGAATATTTCACCAAAATCAACTCCCTCTCTCTAAGAGTAGCCTTTGGCCACTAATTTGGCCTTGTACTGTTCCAACTTTCCATTTGTACCAAACTTATTTTTATATACCCACTTACAACCAATGGCCTTTCTTCCTTTGGGAAAACTAACAAGATCCAAGGTGTTAGTTTTTCAAAGACATCATCTCATCCTACATGGCCTGCATCCAAGACTCACATTCTTCTGAAGAGAGAGCCTCTCTAAAAGATCTAGGTTCATCATCAATACATAACAAATCAAATTTACAACAAAAGTTAGGTGGGCTATACCTATCAACTGGATTTCATTGTCTTGTGGACCTTCTCAAAGGTGGAGTAAGAGGTTCCTCCTCACTGTTTTTAACTTCTTATGTTACAAAAGATTCTTCAAAATTCTCTTCTTCTTCTCCATCTTCTTGTCCATCTGTCTGTTCTTCCACATGTGCATATTCTTGCTTAGTTTCAAAATGCATTGTTTTTGAATTTTCCTTTGGTTGCTCATCTTCAGAGTTAGCTCTAAATTCCTTGAAAATAACATCTCTAGAAAATATCATTTTTCGTGTTAGTAGATTCCAAAGTTTATAACCTTTAACATTTTCACCATAACCTACAAAGATGCATTTATGAGATTTGGGATCCAATTTAGACTGCTTCTCTTTAGGCACATGAAAAAAAGCCTCACAACCAAAGATCCTTAAATATAAAACTGAAGGCTTTTTACCCAAGCACATTTCATAAGGTTTTTTATTAGCAAGAGCTTTACAAGGAGATCTATTAATTAAATAACAAGCAATACCAATAACTTCTGCCCAAAAGCATTTATCTAACTTAGCACTACTTAACATGCTCCTAGCTCTTTCCATTAATGTACAATTCATTCTTTCTGCTACCCCATTTTGTTGGGGTGTGTAAGGTGTAGTATTTTTCCTAAAAATTCTTGCATGTTTGCAAAACTCATCAAATTCCTTATAATAATATTCACCCCCATTGTCAGATCTCAATACTTTTATCGTATAATTTGTTTGATTTTCAACCAATGCCTTAAATTCCTTAAATTTGGTGAAAACTTCAGATTTTGTATGCATAAAATAAATCCAAGTATATCTTTAGTAATCATCAATGGAGGAAACATAATAATGAGATCTACCCAAAGAATCTGTATCCACTAGACAACATATATCTGAATGAATTAGTTCTAACAATCCATTAGCTTTATTAGTTCCTTTAGGAAATGATGACCTATTTTGTTTACCAAACACTCAATCCTCACAAAAATCATTTTTACCAACAGAATAATCAGAAAGACCATCTACTATTATCTTATCAAGTATGGTCCTAAGACCTTTTTGACCAATATGGCACAATCTATGGTTCCACAACATACATGCATTTTTAGTGCTAGTTACAAAAAGTAGAGGCATGTAGCGTAAAAAAATTCCTTGTCCGAGATCCTTTAGCAACCACCAAACTTGTCAAATGTCACATGCATTCCAGAATCATTCAACTTGGAAACCAAAATTAAACTGTTTTTAAGTCATGGAATATGTAAAACATCATCAAGGATTTTAACCCTCCCATCACTGAAACACAACTTTACCTTTCCTTTACCGATAATCTTTTGTGAGTTATTGTCATCCATGAAGATATCTCCTCCATCATATTATTTGTATGTAGAAAACCACTCCTTATGAAGAGTCATATGGAAGGAAGCAACCGGATCAATAAGCCAAGCATCATTACAAACTGTGTTAGCTGAAATAATCAAAGAATTAGAATCACCATTATCAGAGGACTTTTCCATGGAGGAATCTGCATTATTCGTCTTGTTTCTACATTCCTTCTTCACATGTTCCCATTTACCACAGTTCCAAAACTTCACTCTGCTCTTTCCAGGGGTCTTAGATCGTCCTTTAGACTTATCCTTATTCTTACCCCCTTTAGGCCCTTTGTCCTTGGACCTAACTCGCACATGCAAGGCATCTTGGGAGCCACTTTGCATGGTCTTTCTCCTCATCTCCTCTAAAATAAGTATAGGAATAATATTATCCATCTTAGGTTCTACACCACAACTAGTTATAGCAACAATTAAATTTTCCCAAGATTCTGGAAAAGAGAAAATCAATAAAATACATTTATCCTCATCTTCTATTTTAACATCAATAGATGCAAGCTGACTTTGAAATCAAATTAAAAGCATTCAAATTTTCAGAAATAGAATCACTATCCTTCATCTTTAATGAATATAAACATCTTTTGCGATACAACTTGTTAGACAAACTCTTAGTTTGGTATATTTCACCTATCTTCGTCCAAAGCTTGTAAGTTGTCTTCTGAAGAGACATTCAAAAGGACAGAGTCAATGAGACACAACCAAATGGTCCCTCAAGCCTTCTTGTCTAACTTTTCCAATCTTCATCTGACATGGATGAAGTAGATGGCTTCTTATCAACTGAAACTGGTAACCACTAATCTCTCTCCTCAAGGAGATCCTCCACTTTCAACTTCCACATCTCGTAACCAGTGCCATTGAACTTCTCAATATCTTGATGAGAGGTGGAGGCCATGGTATGCAATATTTCAAAAATCTACAAAACCCACAACACAAAAGCTCCCATTATAGCAAAAACCTTCAACACTTTAAAAGGAAAGCGTCCCTTCCTTAACAAAATCGTTAGCTCTTATACCAAATGTTGATTATCAAGGTGAAGAAAGCTTGTAATATGAACTTAAATAAGTGAATGAAAATATGAAATAAGTAGATTTACCTTTAGCCTTAGTGTGAAGAAAGAATGAGGGAGAGAGATAGAAGAATCATAACACATGCAACAATAGATTTACGTGGAGAAAATCCGAAGGGAAAAAACTCGACCACCAAAAGAGAGGAAAGTATATTATTGATAATATGAAATATTAGATGAAACAATAGAATTCTCTTATCATTCTCTGTAAAATCTGACAACACCCTATTGCCCTGCAAACCTACAAAACTGAATCGAATAACTCTAGCTCAAGGCCCCAATTTAAAGAGATTTGTGAGGATGAAAACCACCATGGTTTCACCACACAATAGGAAGAAATACCACCTAGAAAAACCCATACCTCTCTCCTTGAAATGGTCAAAAATACCAAAAGTAACCTCTTACAGATACTCTTATAGTTGTCATAAGGCATCTCTCTTGCATGGGCACCTGGGGTCTAAAAATAACATTTCCTGTCATAGGGAATCTGTCATACTGTCATAGAATCTTATGAAAATTGTCATAAATGTCATATATTCTCTTAAAACACACTATTTTGACCCAACAACCTCATTCTAGAAGATTCCAAAGTGGGATGCCTAGCTATTTTGTCCTTTTCCAAAAGGACAAACGGTAAAGGTAACACTGCATTTACATTGTCTCTTTCACCACCGTTGGTCAAACAGTTTCACCTTTTATGGGTAAATGTAAAAAATAGTTTAGGAGAATAATTAATTAAAGGATTTAAAAGGTTGATGGCACCTAAATCCTAACAGTTTTAAAATTTTAAACCCCAAATGGTTTTTGACATTAAAAATCGTAACAAAAATAGTTTAAGGGTATATGGTGAGGATTATAGATTTTTTAATTTTCAGTTTGCCTTAGCCCTAGCCAAAACCTTAATTTTTATGGTTTCCAATTATCATTAGAGAATTTTTGTGGCACAAATGGTACAATCATTCCTAAACTATAAAAAAATCATACAATTTTTGTCGCTTTGAATGCTATGGAAGTATTTATCACTTCAAGTGGCATTTGGCAAAAGTGCCAACGCATGATTTTTGTAAAATTTGACAAGAAAGAAAACCAATGAGCACAAGATTAAAAATATAGGTGATAAAAACAAATAACACTAGCTAAATATAAAAGGACAATGTTTGTAATATTTGTGAAGAATGCAAACCAACGAGTATAGGGTACCTAACCAAATTCAATTCATTTTAACACAACCTATGAGCGAAATAAACATTAAATCTACCAATTTTTTTGATAAATGTGTCATATATATACCTACCTACACTACATGATGCCAACTATTGATGAAAATCTCACATGATATAAGGGACAAAAACAAGTCAAACTAGCTAGAAGTAAAAAGAAAATACTTACCACGCGCGGCTCCAACAATCTCTTTACTTAGAAAACTCTATGAAATCTCCAGATGCAACTTCCAAGTGAAACCCTATGTCGGCCAAGAAGAGAGCTTCCAGAAAGCTTGATGGAAAAAAATGACATGTAGAAGAGAAAGCTCGATGGAAAAAAATGACATGTAGAAGAGAAAGCTCGATGGAAAAAATGACACGTTTTTTCAAACTTTTGACATGTTTTTGCAGGGTTTTTTTATTTTTAGTTTTTGATTCATTGTCGATGCTATAGTCATTGTAGTTAGCACCAAATTTGAGCCCTAAATGTAATCTCTTTGGGGCATAAAAGGCGGCGCAAAGTGCACCTAATTTATTGTCTAGCTGTGCAAAATGATGTATTCTGCATGGAAGTCAATAAATAAATACCATTATTTTAATTATTTAATTTTGAGCATTTATTTTAGTGGTGTTATTACTCTCAACTCTTTATCCTGGGCAGGTTATATTATTTATTCATTTTGATTTAATTAAATTACTTGGGATATTTATGTGAGGCATGTTATTTTTCCTTACATAAATTCATGAACCAAACATTCTTAAACACACTCGAGTTTCATCCTTAGAGTTTATCCTTCTACATTAAGGTTATAAATTTAACATTTTTAAGTAGATATGATTCATTTTATACTTTATTAGGGCTTGGATGCATCCCTTATCTATGTTTCATTGCTACTATCTTGATTAGGATTTGGGATTTTTTTGTGTAATCTCTTTGATCCCACTAACCCATCCTTATTTAATGTATTATTAATAGATCATTCATCATGTGTTACCATATATATTTGTCTATTGCCTTTATCCATGTGTATATTACATATTTTGACATGTTTTTACACTTTGATAGATCTTATCATCACATCCTAAAGTAGGTTTCAATCAAGAATGAGGAATCCAATCTCTAGTTTTGAGATAGAAAATATCTAATCTTTTAATGAATTTGTGGAAGAAGGAGTTAAAATTATTAGTAATAGGTTTTCTTTCATCTATGATAACAAGGGACCATGGAAGGGATGTTCAACTAAAATTATTTGTAATAGGTTTTATTTTTAGTCAGCTTGTAAATAAATGTATTTTTGATGTGAATTTGTAGTCATGTTGTAATCATAAGATTTGACCTCTAGTTTTCAAGATTTCGCATGTAAAATTTTTGTGAAGAGAAAAATGTTGCAATGTCCTATTTTGTTTTTTCATAGTGCGTCTTAATGAAAAGCATGTGTATTAACAAGATAATCTCAACAATATTCTCTTGGTGCATAACTATTATGTGACTATTATCATTGTTGTGTATTACAGGATCCAGAGGAGGCCATGGATAGAGGACGTGGACGACGTAGAACTACTAAATCACAGGGAGGAAAGTGGGTGGAAATAGATATGACAACGGAATCTACAGATACAATAGAGGTAAGAAGAGAAAGAAACCTCAACCAAAGGAGGAAGGTGTTTATGAATTCACAAATTCTACAACATAGAGGAGATAAAGTCATTTTTTTGTCCATGAGGTCTTTGAGGTCAAACTAATTGGTTGAAAATGCACAGGAATGGTGATTAAATGCGATTCTATGATCAAGGGAAAAGTTTGAAAATTAGGATGGCCAAAAAATGATATCAATATGTCAAATATATGACTAAAGTGAGGTTTTGTGTTGGATAGCATATTCGTTGAAATGATATAATTGGTGTACTAAACATTATTTAATATGTTGTGTATTATAGGGGCCAGACAAGGCCATGGAAATAGATCGTGTCATATCAAATGAGGACACAACGAATGAATCGAGACATCGGGTACTCAAATTTTGACTTAACTTAGGAAAAAATGATCTTATGGCATTTTGTGATACATCCATCTTTTTTCACAGTATTATTGAAATTTATAATATATTATCCAATCTTGACATATATTAATGCATGTTGTTGATTATTTTAGATGGAGATTGGAGAAAATGCAGAGCCTGAGCATTCAACTAGCAAAAGAAAAATATATGTATGTGGACGTGGACCTAAAAATGTTAAATCACGTAGACAATAGTGGGTGGAAGAGGATATGACAATGGATCCTACAGACACAACAAATGATTGCACTGAACAAGAGGTTGATCAAGACTATAGTACATGGGATGAATACTTTGAGAAAATGATTGTTTGTGGATGTTCTGTATGTCGTGGAAAGAAAAAATTCAAACGAGTGATTGTACAAAGACATTACATATATGATGAGATTCCAATTGGTAGTATTCCTCATACAATCAATTCAAATCCAATAGGAATTGTGGTAATAAATTTTCCGATTTGATATAAATAACATGTATACTTCATTTAAACATTGTTTTATATTATTTAAATAACTATTTTTTTTCTTAATGGATACTTGCAAGATAAAGTTCCTGGTTTAAAGTTTCTTGGATCACCGACTTCTAGCCTAGAGGGAATTGATCATTTATCAGATGATACATCTAAAAAAAATATGTTCCAACATACCAACTCAGAAGATGAGGAATTGATGAAAACAAGTAACAGAAAAAGAACCGGTTTAAAGATGCATAATTTGCTTAAAGACAAGGGGAAGGTGGACTAAATACCCTACGAGAATGAATTTGATGGAGATGATGACTTTCCCTTGAGTTTGAGACCAATTTACAAAGAGACATTTGATCATTGACTATATTGTGCTTGGCCTAGTGATCAACAACTACCTAGAGTGTACAAGGTGTTTCAATTTTGGGGATACAACTACATGAAATGACCCTCCAATATTCATGGAGTAAATCTAGGCCTCTTTATTGTCCAAAATTTACGTGTGGGATCTAAATACATAAACAATTTAGAACAAACCACTAGGAGATTAATGCCATATTATGGTCCATCATATTATAGTGGCGAATGGAGAGGCTAGCAGAATATAAGCCTAGCATGTCAGCATATGGTCTAAATTCGAATATGTATAGACATTGTCTCCAATTGGAAAGTGGAAAATAAATGAATAGAGGTCATCTTATGTATATAGATGGACGTGCATACACACACAAAAATATTGTAGGATTTATAAATAGTAGTAAGGGAAGGGACTCTACTATAAGACCAAATTGTCAATTTGTTGAGGTTATAAATGATAAAGGTGGAGATATGGAAAGAGAGGTTGACAGATTGATAATGGTTGAGGCTATTATGGACCTTACCATTGGGGATGAGTTATTGATTGATTACCCCTTCTTAAAATGCACTCCTACGCGAAAGAAAAGGGAAGAACAAGGTCTCCCTAAGGATGTTCTTAAGGGAAGAAAACCAAAGAATAATAAATGAGTGTGGACTAATGTTTTATAAACTATGTTGTCAAAATTATGTTTTATTTAAATTATTTCTATAAAAAAGGTAGTCTGTAAAATAATGTTCCATTATTCAATTGATGTATATATGTTCATACAAGTTATATTTTTATTTTTTAAGCCATATTTGATTATATTTCTTTGAAATTGATACATTTATGATTTATCCAATTGTTTCCAAATATTAAATAATGCTTGCATTTTTTGATAGGTAGAAGATGTTGATGAAACACATAATAATACCCAAGATCCAATTGGGTTATTAATATTTGGATGGGATGATCCAAACCATCCTTTAAAAAATACTAGGGTGAAAAGAGCAAGATTGAAGAAAATACTACCACTTGAGAAATTTGAAGAGCTAATGAGATCCACATACACTGATGGCATGCCACCTAGCCTTAATGATAATGATCATGATAGTGAAAATGTAGTGCATGAAGAAGGATTGGATGAAATGCTTACAAATTTATTTGGGGATGGAAACAATGATGACAATAATGATCGTATGGTTGACAATAATGATGATAGCAAGGGTAATTACCACCAACGTAATGTTGATGATAACAACCTGAAAGACTCCATCAAGCAAGCATCAAAGATATCGATGTTCAAATTGGGTACAAGTAGAACCTAAAAACTGACATGCACATTAATATTATTATAAATCAAGTCACTATCTGGTTGGTTAGACAAAGGATTCACTACCCTACTAAAGTGAGTTGAAATCTATTTCTTACTTTGCATTGTCAATTGGTTTACATAATTCATAAACATTCATCAACTTCGTTTATATTTCTTTAAGGGTATTTTAAAACCATATATTGTATATAAATAGTCCTAGTATAGATTGACATATCAAACATGTTCATCATAAGTCAAACATTCAATTGATTTAGTCTCTGGCAATCTTACAGGGAAAAAACTAAAATATTCCCTAAAGAGAATGTGTTGCCATCAACTTGTAGAGAGGCGTGTCTATTGTTGGTTGAGTTGGGGATTGAATATAAGAAAATTCATTCATGTAAAAATGATTTCATTTTATACATAGATGAATATCAGAACAAGGTAGAATGCCCTGTATGCAAAGAGAAGAGATATCGTACAGATGTACAAGGTTCTACAATTCCAAATAAGGTTTTACGTCACATACCAATTATACCTAGACTTCAACGAATGTTTTGTTGCAAGTCACTTGCACAATTGATGGAATGGCATGCAAATATCAGGAGTAAAGATGGATTCATGTGAATTTCAGTCGAATCCAAAGCAATGAAACACATAGAGGAAAAATGGCCAAGAAAATTCAAAGATGAACCTCGTAGTATCAGGTTTGGTTTACAATTGATGGAATGTGCCCATTCTCTTTCCTGAGCTCAAATTATAGTGTTTGGCCATTTGGATTGATAGTATATAATATTCCCCCATGGATGAGTGTTAGAAAGGAGCATCTTATGTTGTCTCTCATTGTTCCAGTAAAACATCAAGTTAAAAACATGGATGTTTATCTTGCACCTTTTATTGATGAGATGCAACTGCTATGGAAAGGCATAAGAACATATGACATATCACGTCCCCCATCAAATAGGTCCTTCATGTTGTATGGTGTGCTATGTTGGACTATTCATGATTTCCCAGGACTTGGTGTTTGTTCTAGTAAGATAAAATATTTACGTATTTACACTCATAATTTATTTTCATCCCAACTTTTACACTTAGTTTTATACCATTTTTTTGTTGTTATTAACATTACTTGTTGAATTGTAGGGCTTCAAACAAAGGGGATATTTGCATGTCCAAGATGTACAAATTTTTTTTAAGGGCGGTATTCTAAAGATCTATATAAATTTATTTACACAAATAACAAGGTTTTTCTACCACTAGATCATAGGTTTAGAAATCACCCGAAGAATTAATTTCATGGAAAAGTTAAAAATAGAGGCCCTCCCATGATTATGGGTCTAGGTGATTGGATTAAGAAGTATGAAGATGTTGAATTGAAAGCTTGGGAGGATTTTTTTGATTGGGGCGATTCAATTAAAGAACCAGAACAAGTTGTAGTTAATATGCCAGAAGGAATGAAAAGGAAATCCATATTTTATGAGCTCCCTTACTGGAAGGATCTATTATATCTCACCTATTAGATCCTATGCACATCTTCAAAAATTTCCCAGATTCTATATTTCAACATATATTAGGCAAAGATAAGGACACTTTGTCTTCGAGGAGAGATATTGCTCTTTCGCATACCAAAATTGATAGAAAACATTTGTGGCCAAACAGGGAAAATGAAACATATGCAAAAGCTCCATGGATTTTGAAAAAAAATGAGCTAGACCAACTAAAAAATGTCATCTATTCAATAAGGACACCTACTGGTTATGGGTCATCATTAGCTAAAGCTTTTACAGTTGATTTATCACAGGATTTAAAACACATGATTTTCATAATTTTATGAAGGTATTATATATCATCATTTAACATTTATTGGTAACATTGATTAAGTACTAAATATATTTTGATATTTTGTTGTGTGAGAAAAATTACTAATGACCTTTTCATAAATGTGTTTGATAGCATATCATTCCATTGGAAATTAGGGGGGATTCTTGTCTTACGGTTGACTTAAGGAATGCCATAAGTCAATTATCAACATTTACAAGGTATGTGGTTATATGAAATGTTCATGTGTGAGAGACATAGAGATGTTATATTGCATTTTAATTTTTGACTAAAGGTTCATACTAATTTACTATTCTTATATTAGGTGGGTGACCTCCAAGGAGATCCACGAGTTAAGTACCAAAATGGAAGAAGGAAATTATAGAAATTGTATGTGTATTTTAGAAGGAGCTCCCTACAAGTCCATTTACTTATACACCTAGTTGATGACATTGAATTGGTAGGTGTCGTATCAATGAGGTGGATGTTTTTCTTGTAGAGGTATATGAAAACTCTAAAAATATATGTCCGAAAAAAGGCACATCCAGAGGGTTGCATGGCTGAAGGGTATGTATTGAATGAAGCATTTTTCTCCCTGTGTGAATTCCTTGATAAGGATTTTGAAGATGGGCCACACTTCTAGGATGAAGAACGAGCATAAGATATTATTGATGGAGAAAAACCACAATCTAATGGTGTTCAAGTAGAAATTAGTAAGTAAATTCATGATCAGTGTGGTTCTTTTTCTTGCAATCATTAATTTACTCTTTAATTTATTTGTCAAATTAAGAACATGACATTTGGAGTTTGAAATAAACATGTTGACATGTCATAGGTGTAGATGAACGTGCTATACTCGAAAAGTTCATTCTATACCACATGGACTTTATGAACAATTGGATTGATCTATATGATAAAAAGAGAGAATAAGTGTTAGAAGCAATGTGACAATTTAAGAGATCGAACCCAAGGAATAATCCACTTCTCATTGATATGCTTGGGGAATGGGGGAAATATTGCACACTAGAATGGGTTAATGAACAAATTCAAAATCAAATAGAAGATGTAGGTATAGATTCAAACATAACAAAAGATGAAATCAACATGTCTAGATGATGTGAAAGAAAGGCACAGTTGGAATTTTACAAAATATCGTTTCCTTAAAATTTTGACACTATTAACTATTTTAATATTTGTCATTATATTTGTTTTCACTAAAATAAATGGTCTTTCACAAGCAAGGAAATATCTAACAATGTGGGAATATATGGTCGACATTATCGAGTAGAAAGTGTAGATGTAAAGAGATGATCCTTCGGTTGTGGCATCATGGTTGACTTCAAGCAATCCGGTCGATCAAGCTCAAAAGATAAGAATATAATTGAAGGGAATATACAATATTTTGGGAAAATACAAGAAATTATTGAGTTGGATTACCGCTCTTTTAAATGTTGTATTTTTAATTGTAGATGGTATGAAGCATTTGAGAGGACACAAATACATGATACCCATAGTGGATTGTTTTCTATAGATTCCTCATGTTTCCTACCGGAGGATAAGGAGCCTTATGTTCTACCAATTCATTGTGAGTAGGTATTTTTTTAACTCAAACAAGAAGTGGTAGTGATCATTAATCTATTAATTCATAAATTATTGTGAAGATATTTAGGACCCGAAATGGATATTTTTCATATATTATGATCCAAAATTAAGGCATGTATTTGACAATGCATTAGTGGATACTAAGCAAAATAATGATGGCCAATAAAATGAGAGAGAGGGATTAGAGAAAATGAAATAAATTGGCATCCATGATAATGTTGAAGATGGTTTTGTTTAGGCACAAGAAGAAAACAATCTAGAGTTAGATGATGTTATGGAAGACAACAATATGGATGGTATAGAAAATGATGATCCAAATACATTTGGTAACAATATAGATGGTCTACAGTCAAATTTCAATGATGATGAAGATGATGTAGGTCAAGATGAGGATGATGATAATATTAAATACTTGAAAGAACATATGAACATTGACAATGATACACTGGATGACATTGTAGCAAACAATAATGTTAATGACCAAGACTTCTAAATTTTCAGAATTATTTGCAATCCATGTTTAAATAATGATGATTCTTATGGCCTAAACTTTGAAATGATTCAGTAATATTATTTGTGTCGATACAAATTATCTATTGCAATATCCTTAAATTGTTCAATCTTTGATATGAATTGTTGGCAAAAAAATTAGGATTACTTGGATGCTTCTTTCATTCATTTTGTATCAACATGTGTTCATGAAGATACAAAATTTAATAAAATATTAATGCACGTAACTCACAATTATTTAAATAAGCAAATTTGTTAACTTTATTATTCTGAATAGGGAGAGATGGAGGGTGAAGTGAGATAGAGAGTAGGAGAGAAGAGGAGGGAGGTACATAGATATATGAGGGTTGAGGATCCAATGTATAGGGTGGAGGGCTGAAAATTGAGGGTATAGGGTTGAGGACCTATAGGGTTGATGGTTTATGGTATTGGGTTGAGGGTACATATGATAGAAATGACAATTATTATGAAATGAAACATAAAATCACATCCTTCTTTTTACAAAAATAAAATCATATAGGATTAATTTCTCCAAAAACTATAAAGTTCCATTAATGACTTCAACCAAGATTTTCTCAAGAAAATTAAAATATCTTCATTAACCATTTAGAGCACATACACTATCCTTAAAAAATAGAATAATATTCTATGTTTTATAATTTTTCTATTGGATAATGATTGAATGAATAAGCTATATCATTATATAGTCTGTCTCTCTCAAAGAGACACATTTTGATTTAGTAAGAAAAATTATATGTTATCTAATTGTAATTTTCTTAATGTTTAATGTTTGAATGAATAGGATATATGGTTATACGAAATTAATCACTCTCTTACACTTATGAAGAAATAATAGTTTAGGATGCTTTTATTATATACTCACACACATGTCTAACAAGTGATAAAATAGAAGTAAACAAAATAATACATGTTATAACTATAACACATTTTTTATGGATAACATAGGCCTAGGATATTATTTATTCACTATGTTATAATCCCTAAGATATGCACATAGGATGAAGCAATAATGAATTCAACCAAAAAATTATCTAAGAAATAATTTTAAATAAAATTTATAAAAAATCATAAAAAGGAATATTAATCAAATTGCGTTATCTCATTTGTTATGCATTACTCTCTTTTTTTATTCGTAATAAGAAGCAAAGTTGCATGCATTATATTGAGTGCAAAAAATTACATCCTTTTAGCCCATCTAGTAACTTGGAAAATTTGAATGGCATTGAGTGCCCATGACCACCCTTACAAAAATACAAAATTAACAAGATCCACCACAGGTTGTGGATTTGATAATGATCCAAACAACTCCATACTGATTCAAAACACTAGACATTAAAACACCCAATAGCCACCCCACTTGATACCATCCTTCATTCTTCTTCGTCATAGAATCTGGTGGATTCCAACAAGTTTTTGAATGCATGACACCATTCCAAGCCTTATGTTTCGTTCAATCCTAGCCATCTGCATAGGAATTTGTAGCCAACTATTTCCAATCTCCTGTGGCACTCCAAACCTTCAGCTCTCACGTCCATGATGAAGGGATGCCACTCCACCTGTGCACCTTGTAGAAACATTTTGTCAATGTCGTCTAGTAATGGAATTCCATCTCCCAACCATGCGACTACCACCACATCCACATCATCAACCAGAATTGTTGCCTTGAAGATCATCCTGAGCAGGATTAAGCACCTCACTTTCGATAGGTTTAGATCTAGCAACGATGCTAGAAAATGAGAGGTAATGTTTGAATTTTCCCTTGTCGGTTTATTGGAAAAGCATAAATTCTTCCCAATCACCATCCGCATGACTTTCAAACACATGACGTCTTTGTTCAAACAAATCTTCTTGAGCCTTTGATCCGTTATAAAGCCTGAGAAAGTAGATTGATTTTTTGAGCAACGTAACTCAATTAGAGTGTCCATTTTTGAGGCTATCTACTTGATTCTTGATGCTTCATCGATTGATATAGTCGCTTGGCTTGGCTAAGTGCATTAATTCTTTCTTTCTCCAACTTCATTGCCTCTTAATTTCATATGACTCCCTCGAGGTGGTATTTGATTTCCTTTTGGAGGAATGTACTTCCACCACCCTTCTCAGTCTGATGCCACCCTTCTTAGTCCGATGCCACCAACTCTTGTTAATAAACTCCGTAGCCGCCATTTTGGAGGGAATTTAATATTTGAATCGTTGGACACAAATATGTCTCATGCGATTGATCTTATGTTATAGCATGTCAAATATCCTCTCCTTGAGAATTCTTATGGCCATATGGGTGGTTAGCCTTGAAGGCTAATGAGATCGCAAGGCCTACGCCATCATCCTCTTGAGGGATGCCCAATTTTCTATGACACCTTATGCAATGGGTACGTTGAAGAGATGTGGAAGGTCAATTAAGAAGAAATTGGTTTATTTTTTCCACACATTTGTGTAGTGTATGAGGTCAATTGGTAGGTCATTTAGAAAATGATTTTAATATTATTATTAATTTTATTTTATTTTTGTATTATAGAATAATATTATTATATTTATTTTTTAAATTTTATGTATTAATTATTATATTACTATAGAAATATTTATTATTTGTTATTATTTTATGTATTTATTACTATATTATATTATTATATTTATGTCATTATTAGATTATTATTTATGCTAATTTATACTTAACTATGTAGAGTAAAGGATGTCGCAATTTTAAAACCTAAATATCCTCATTATTAAGATCTTGGCCGTAATTTTCATTTTATTTTATAGCTATTATATTGTTATATATTATTATATTTATTCTTTACCAAACTATCTTATATTATTATATTATTATTTATACTAATTTATACTTAACTATGTAGGGTAAAGGATGCTGTAATTTTAAAACCTAAATATCCTCATTATTAGGATCTTGTGTAATGCCGGGCCACACAAACCCCAAAGGACAACACAACTAAGAACAATTATGACAATTTTTTTTTTTAAAAGGATAAGACTAACATGAAGTATGAATCTTACGAACCACAACATCAAAATGAAAGTTAATCCCACATCTATCCTAACTATGTCCTCTGGGATAACATAACTGCATTACGCATAAACGCTACCAGCATGAACTAATCCAATAACAAAGATTACTAATCACAAGTGTTCATTTTACAACCATAGAATTAAAGCAAATGAACATCATACATGCAACCATAACATTAAATATACATCCATCCAAGATCAAATATAAATACCAAAGAGTACATCAATATATATATATATATATCCACAGATACAACACCATTAAAGAACATAGAGCACGAATCAATGAATACATATTCCACATTCCATGCATGGGGTAGATCATTACACTGTTAACAAGTTTACATCAATATTTCATTATAACAATGAGAAGGATACTACAAGTACATGATAAGATACAACTCAAAATATTACATATCATAACAACAATGCCAACTCAAGTCTGGTACAAGATCTAGAATCTCTGCATCAGGTACCACATCCTTGCTCACGAACATCAACTGGGAACCCAATGGAGTGCATGGCATGTTCCACCCAACCATGTGGAACACTAAGGTCCACCCCCATGCTAGGAGATGACAATAAGGACCCACTACACAAACAATCAAGCAGACATAGGCTAGCATGACTCCAACATACAAAAGTAACAAATAAAACATAAAGAAACTACCGCTTCCAAAGGTACAAGAACAACAAGGGGGAAAAAAGGCATACAAGGTTGCTATAGGGAGGAGTCTCATCACATAGTTTTCTATGGGTTATCCTGGCATAACCTTCCTAGGCTACTAGACCCCCATCCTAGGTTACCCTAAACCACCTCTACCGGCCACCGGATCCCCATACAAACTCATATGGGATCAACATACCTTCCAATTAGACCAGATAGTTAATCTTTCCATTCCAAGCCTTCCCACTCATCCCAAGCCTAAATAAGCACTTGAGCCATGAGTGAGGCATTATCTTGATTTTGAGTTTGTTGATCTCTTTATGATGTTACATTACTCTACACTTGTTGATTCATAATTGTGGATTATAAATTGTCCTTTGAGATCATGTTATTATTTCCACTTCGATGGGGGAATCATTGTGTTAGTGATTTGTTAGACTTCCAGAGGTTGGGGAAAGAGTTTTCCTTATGATTGTCCTTTTATGTTGGTTCTTTGTGACCACTTGATTCTATGCTTGATTTATGATTATGTGGGTTCTGGACTTGTACTGTGGAATTGTTATCTGTGGAGACTTTGTACGAGCTAGTGCATGCTTCGCTTTATGTGATAATTCATGTAGCTCTATATGTTGTGCAATATGATGTTCATTTTCTTTATGCTATGATTTTAAAAGGAACACTTATGATTAGTAATCTTCATTATGGGAGTAGTACATGTTGGGAACATTTATTAGTAATCCAACCATGTACCCTAAAGGACATAGTTAGATAGTTAGAGTGTATGTTTTGATGCTTTGTATATTAGTGTTGTATGATTTATAGTTCATGTTAGCTTCCTTTCAAAAAAAACAAATTATGTCATAGTTGTTAGTTTGTTGAGTTGTCCTTTGGGGTTTGCATGGTGAGGCGTTACATCTTTGTCATAATTTTCATTTTATTTTATAACTATTATATTGTAATATATTATTATATTTTTTCTTTAACAAAACTATCAAATACATTTTTTTTTTATTATATAAAATAACATTATATATTAATTATGCTAATTTATACTTAACTACATAGAGTAAAGGATGCCAAAATTTTAAAACCTAACATATATGTATTTGATAATTTTGTTAAAAAATAATATAATTATATTAATATATATACATATAATATACATTATATATTAATTATACTAATTTAGACTTAACTATGTAGAGTAAAGGACTAAATGTCCTCATTATTAGGATCTTGGCCATAATTTTCATTTTATTTTAAAACCTAAATGTGTTGATTATTAGGATCTTGGCCGTAATTTTCATTTAAATAAACATACTCTAAAACCCTTGTCGAAACTTTATTTTAGGCTACAGCTCGCCAAATATGACATTATATGTAGGGAAACTGATAGCGGTGGGGAAAGCAACACAAAATCGACAGAAAAATGGCCAAAAATGATGGATGGCTAAGATTCATTTTACTATCAACCAGGGTTTCTCGTTGCTTTTCAATCGTTTGTTGGAAAAATGAGCTCATGAAGCTCAAATAAGGAAACGCCTTCAGTGTAAAAATTATCACATCATTCAATATAGTACAAACACTAATATGCTTCAACATCATATACTAACTCAAAATTAATAATTATACTTAATTCACATATTTTCTCAATGATGACAAAGTACAAATTAACTAAATAAAAAGTATTTATTTATGTGGAGACTAAATAGAGTTCTTATGTCCATCTAAAGAAATTTAAATAAGATTAATTTAAAAATATAATAAATGTAAGCTCAAGATATTTTGATTCAAACACATTTAAGACAAACACATAGAGCTAAATGATCATGATCATAGACATGGCTTTGAAGAATATTTTTTTGTATATCCTCATCGAGTTGATTTGTCAATGGTGGTTAATTCCCTATCAAGGAAGGCTTATAAAAAACTAGCACTTGAATTATTCTTTGGGACATATATTGTCTCTTGATCTTCATAATTTTTATTCCTTTGAAATTATGAATTTCTATAGGGAAGCTAACATATTAGTGGATGCACTTGCTAATAGGCAATTGATTAGGGTTGAAGATTATATAGGGTAGATGGTTTAGGGTATTGGGTTGAGGGTATAGGGTTGAGGGATTAGGGTTGAGGGTAGAGGGTAGAAGGTTTAAGGGTTTAGGGTTGATGGTTAAGGGTTGAGGGTAGAGATTTTAGGGTATAGGTTTGAGAGTATATGGTTGAAGGATTAGGGTTGAGGGTCCAATGTATAGGGTAGAGGGTATAGGGGTTGAGGGTTTAGGGTTTAAGGTTGAGGGTTTAGGGTTTATGGTTGAGGGTTGAGGGATATTTTAATGCAAGTGAAATGTAGGCAAGCAATTGAAGGCTAGTGAATATTGGGGAAGGATTTTTTGTTCTAACAACCCTAATCCCTTAACCCTTAATCCCTGCTAGATCAGAACAAATAGGCATTAAATTAGGTGCTAAATCAAGTGCTAAATCAGGTGCTAAAGCAAGCTCTAAAGTAGGCATCTAATTAGGTGCTAATGCTAGTGTGACACACAGAGCTAAACTCAAAAAAAAAAATCAGCACTAAACTTGGTGATAGATTACACAGTAAAGCATGCTCTAAAGTAGGTGTATAATTAGGAATTAAATTAGGCACTAATGTTAGCGCTACAATTGGAGCTAAACTTGGTGGAACTTGATGCTAAACTCAGAGATAGCTTTGGCCCTAAATGTGGTGCTAAACTTGGCGTTAAACCCATCATTAAACATGGAACTAAATTTGGCACAAATTAGCACCAAATTTAGTGCCTGTTTGTTCTAATCGGTGTAATTAATGCCAAAAATAGTGCCATCCTGATAAATAGTGCCAACTTTTTCAAAAAAATGGAGAAAAATACATTAAAATAGTGGGTGGAAGAAAAAAATGGAGCTAATCACAGGGATTTGTTGTCATGTATGTTACATGGTATGCGCTAGTCTTTGTGCTAGTAGTTGTGATATCTCAATTATATTACATCTGATATTGGAAAGTGTTCTGGTATTGGGTTTATCTACCTTTATTGCTTTTGTTTAAAAGCTTAAATTTAATTTACTTTTAAATTTTTTCTTATGATTTGATTGAAAATATGAGAGGGAGTTGTTGTTGGAAACACGGTTGTCGTTGCACCAAAAGATCGACCTATTAATGCCCGATACAACTGTTGTATTTATACAAGATCCAAGATCCATAGAAGGTGGTTAAACCATGTCAAAAATCATGAGCGCCACACTAGCCCATGCCGAGGAGACGAAGGGCGACACCTTGCAACAATCCCTCCCCCCAACACAAGTGAGGATTTCGAACCTATAACCTTAGCTCTGATACCAATTGTTGGAAACACTGTTGTCGTTGCACCAAAAGATCAACCTGTTAATGCCTGATACAACCGTTGGATTTATACAAGATCCAAGATCCATAGGAGGTGGTTAAACCATGTCATGAATCTCAAGCACCACATTGGCCCACCCTGAGGAGACTAAAGGCGACACCTTGCAATAATTGTGCCTCTATAAAATTAAAAGAGTGATTGTTCCCTTTTATGGAATGATTGTCTCGAGTTGTCAGATACAATTGTACCTTTTCAAGCCCCAAGTCAATTTTGTATGAATAAAACCTCAAGGTGGCAAATTGTTAGCCAAAAATAGGCATGGAGATTAAATATAAAATAAATAAAAATGAACTAAAGAATCAAGAAAAATATTCACTAATATAAAAGAATTTATCTAGTCATTTCCAAAGAACTAATACATCAGTGAATCAGTTGTTGAGATATGACATAACAAATTGATCATCATCGAATTTCAAGCTAAGTACATTGTTTTATTTATGTATTTTTTGAGCATATATTTTAGTAGCCCAATCAATCAAAACTCATTAAATAACTAAGGTTTACTGCTTTCTTATGTTTAGTTGATTTCTTTACCCTATATTTATTAGAAGATGTTATTTATTTTTATTTCTATTTTGGTGCATTTATTGAATCTTACACTTCCTTAGGCCTTGGCCTTAGGGTTTATTTATGATTTATGATTTATAAGTCATTCTTTAGATATGACACTTTCATATTTTTTTGTTTTATCTGTACCATTTCCTTTATTTTATCATTTTATTGGGGATTTTGACCCCTCTTCCAAATGATCGATAGAGCAAGATAAAGAAACTAAGACTAAGTGATTGGAAAATAGTCAATAATATGCATAGGAGTAAATAAAATAGTATTCATATAAACTAGATTACACAAGATTCAAATATTTACTTGGAAACCATTATAGGAGAACCTACTAGCAAAATTAATAATAATATTATTTAAAATCAAAGATTCAATACAAATATTTTGATAGTCTCTTGAAAAGAGATCTGCCAATGTCTGAATGATGGAGACGAAAGCAAGATGAAGCCCTATGCAGGCCATGCCCTGCATGAGGCCGTGCCTCTGAGTGCATGTATGCGAGCATTGTGGGAGGTCGTTGGGCAGTTTGTTGTTGGTGTTCGCTGGGGTTGGGGTATTGAATGCGAGTGGGGGTGGAAATTTTGGGTGTCGACTGGGGGTGTGGTCAAATTTTTTATATTGTGTGGTTGCATTTTATTTTTTTCTTCCATCATATTTTGTACTTCATTTGATTTACTATTTGACTCGTGGGATTTGGGGTTTGAGTTGGATTCCTTGTGTAGGGGTTTTAGGGTGATTTTTTTTCTCAATAATGGCTTTAGGGGAGATATCGAGGGTCAAATCCTCTATGGATTATCGTGATACATTTGGGGGTTCATCTCCAAATCATTCTTTGAGGGTTTTTTATAATATTTTGTTTTCAAATGATTCAGGTAATGGAGAAGCTGCTCTGTTTGAAGGTCCTCGTATTCCAAAAATTAATGGATGCCTAGAATGAAGCAAAGATAGGCCGATTCTAATGATTCAACCAAAATCGATCTTGGAGGATATTGAGTATTACTCAAAGAATGCTTTGCTCTGCAAATTTTTGGGAATGAGGGTTTCACTTCAATTTTTAGAGTCATGGGCTCATTGTACCTGGTCCCTAGAGGGTGAGATAGAAATAATGCTGCTAGCAAACAATTATTTCATGGTGACATTTAATTGCATGATGGATCACAATAGTTTTCAAAGGAGGGCCTTATTTCCACAAATAGATTGGTTTATTTTTTAAACCTTGGCATGTGGGTTTTGATCCTTCAGAGGAGCTTCCAAATTGGGTGTTAGTGTGGATTCGACTCCCTAGATTTCTAGTTGAATATTGGCACAATGACATATTGCATCGAGTTGCTTTGCTACTGGGTAACTAGTAGGTCCATCTCAGCAAACTTGGGATAGAAAGATAATGAATTTTGCTTGCATTTGTGTTGAAATGGATTTAAATAACCCTATTCCAGATTCTTTGGAAATTCATGTGGGTGCATGTTCTTGGGTGCAATAGTTGGATTATGAGACATTTCCCTTTCGTTGATGTCTCTGTCATGAATATGGCCATCTATAGAGGAGATGCCCAAAGTCTAAACCTTTTGTGTCTCAGATTGCTCAACCTTCTCACATTCCCCCTAAGGTGGACAAAGGCATTGAAACCATTCCCGGAGAAGCTATGGGCATGGAGGGTTTTTTTCCTGTTAAGGCTCATAATAGGAATCTGGGTCAAAAGAGGACTCTTAAGGAGCACCAGGAAGGATATACTTTCAATATATTTGATATTATGGATGGCCTTAGTTAGTAGGAGGTGAATCTAGGAATGATGCTTTTGGAGCAGGTTATTTCAGATGGGGTTTAGGAAGGAATTATTCTAGACTATATCTAGACTTCTCATCAAACTAGGCCTATGCAAAAGGGAATAGATCAAAGTTTGGTGGTTCATGGGAGGTCTGAGCCTCTTGTGGATTCATAGATGGGGGAGGGAGAGATCTCTACTCCATTGGTGAAAGTGGGGTTTGATTCGGTAAAAGGTAGTAAGGCTTCTCCTTCGTTGGGAATTCTTCAAAAGGACCTAAAGAAAGGGGTGATTGAGAATTCTTCTGAAGTTGGGAGAAAGAAGGATTTAGAAAAAATAAAGTTGATGGGGGAGACTTTGGTGGAATCTGTATTTGTTAAGACCATGGATTCCCATTTTTTTAACCCTCTAGAATTATCGTCCTCTCTTGGAATGTAAGGGGCTTGAATAGTGGCCCTAGACAAAAAGTTGTTCAAGATTTGGTGAGAACTCATTCTCTTGATTTTATTTTTTACAAGAGACTAAGTTAACTGTTGATGGTATGATTGATTTGTGGCCTAAGCTGTGGGGGCGGGGTGGTTTCTAGTGTATTGGGGCTCATGGGAATGCTGGGGGTGTGGCTTGCTTGTGGAATCCATTGAAGATTCATCCTCTTTGGTGGATGTCCTCCAAGTCTTCCATCTCTATGGCCGCTTCAAGTATGGAGTCAAGGGAAACCATTCGTCTCTCAAACATCTATGCACCTACTAATTTTTCTGGTAAGCAGTTATTGTGGTCTCATTAATTTCATTTGGATTCTTGCTCCTTTTTCCCTTGGATTATTGCGGGTGACTTCAATGCTATTATTGATTTGGATGAGAAGAAGGGTGGTATTGCTAGATTGGAGCCTTCTAATTTCCTTCTTAGGGATAACATATCTGTATTGAATTTGGTTGACATAAAGCTATGGAATGGTCAATTTACTTGGAACAATAGGAGAATGGGAGAGAACTGTATTGCTGAGAGACTTGACCGGTTCTTGGTTTCTTGTTTCTGGGTTGGTGGATTGTGGTCTACTTGCACTGAGATTTTGGACTAGAGGTGCTTGGATCACTAGCCTATTAAGTTATTTTCTATGTCGGCTTGTGTTTCTCAGTCCCCCTTTTTCAAGTTCCAGCTTATGTGATTAAGATATTCTTCTTTGCAGGTGCATTTTGCTAAATGGTGGTGTAGGGAAAGACCTACTTATGACACTGCCATGCATTCTTTTTCCAAATAGTTGCAATATGTTAAGTATCAGCTCAAAAGGTGGAATAAGTAGTGCTTTGGAAATATTTTTCATGCTAAGGCTACTGCTCAAGCTGAATTGGATGTCATTAGTCAAGAGATAAGGAAGTTTGGTCTTTCTAAGGATTTACTCAGAGAGGAGACGAGGGCTTTGGAAGAGTGGGAGCTGCGTGAGGAAATTTATTGGAAACAAAAGGATCAAGTTGAGTGGTTATAGGAGGCAGACAGAAACTCCACTTTCTTCTTCAACTCGATGAAGGCCAAGTGACATGGTAATTCAATGCCTATTCTTGTGAATGACAAGGGTGAGAATTTATCTTCTTGGCAGGATATGTCTAAAGAAGATTCTTAGTTCTTTGCTTCTTTATTTAGAGAGGATTCTCAGGATGGGTTGGCAAAAGAAAATAAAGTTTTAAATTGTATCCCCTCTTTTGTTATTAGGGAGATGAATGAGCATCTTTTGGAAAAAACCTCGCTGGAGGAATTGGAGGCTACTATTTTTTAGATGAAGAAAGGGAAAGCCCCAGACCCTAATGGCTTTTCGGTTGAATTTTTTCAAGAATTTTCAGATATCATTAAGCTTGACCTATTGGAGGTGGCGCGTGAGTCTCAAAGGAATAAGCATATACTATGGGCTTTGAACTCTACATTCCTTTCTCTCATTCCCAAATGTGAGGGGGCAAATCATCTAAGTCAATTTTGACCCATATCCCTTTGTAATGTGGTGTATAAAATCATTGCCAATCTGATTGCTAAGAGGTTGAAGCAATGGCTTAGATGGCTTATCTCTGAGCAATAAAGTGGTTTTATGGAGGATCGACAAATTCTAGATGGGGTGGTCATTGCTACTAAGACCATCCATTCTATGGAATCCTTGAAGGAAAAGACTATATTCATCAAGCTAGATATGGAAAAGTCCTATGATAGAGTGAAGTTGTCCTTCTTACGAAAAATTCCTATTTATTTTGGTTTTACGGAAGAGTGGGTCTAGTGGGTTATGTGTTGTGTTACTTCCACTTCTTTCTCAGTATTGATAAATGGTGAGCCTTCTTCTTTGTTTAGTGTTTCTATAGGCCTTCGTCAGGGGGATCCTCTCTCTCCTTATCTATTTATCCTTCTTGTTGAAGGCCTGGGAAAATTGGTGAAACGTTAGGTGGAGCTGGGTGATATCCAGGGATGGGGGTGGGGAAATGATTTGCCTCCTCAATATCACCTACAATTTTTGGATGATACTGCTTTGATTGGCATGGCTAAGATTAGAGAGACTATGAATTTTTGTAAGGCTTTGGATACCTATCTTGTGGCTTTTGGTCAAAGGATTAATGAAGATAAATCTTCCATTTTTTTCTTCAATACTCCGAGGCTTATTTAACAAAGGATTTCTTGTATCTTGAGGTTTAAAATTGGTTCTCTCCTTTTAACTAATCTTTCTATTCCTATCTTTGTTGGTATACCTCCTAGGGATTCATAGAAAAATATTCTAGACAAGTTCCAGGCGAAGGTTAATCATTGGACTCATAGATGGTTGTCCTTTGCAGGCTATGTTCAGTTGTTAAAATTGGTGGTTTAGGATTTTCCTATTTACAGGTGCATGCTACAGGTGGCTCCAGTTGGGTTGTGAAGGATTTGGATTCTATGGCTAGGCATTTCTTATAAACGGGTAGCTTGTACTCTTCCAAGTGGAGCCTGGTAAAGTGGGATATTATGTGTAGCCCGAGGGAGTTTGGGGGTCTTGGATTGAGGCATTGGACTTGGTTTGGGCTGGTGTTGGCTACAAAGCTTTATTGGAGATGGTGTGTGGAGCGGGATCATATATTGGCAAGAATTTTATCTCACAAGTACCTTCTAGGGGCTTTGAAGGAGGAGCTTCTCAGGTTTCCTTTGGTGGGGAAAGGTTCAGTGATCTTGGGAACACTTAAGAAAGGGGATGCGTTGATCAAGGAGGGATTGTTTTGGATTTGTAATAGGGGGGCTGAGGCTCTCTTTTCGTCTGATTCTTGGGATGGATTTTCACCCATTTTGTGTTAGTTTCCTCATTTGGTGAATCTGTGTTAATGCTTCTTGGATGCTAGTTGGTCAAGGGTGAGTGATTTTAAGAATTTTTATCCTTGTGGGTAGTTGGAAGTGGCTAGGTGGAAGGATCATCGTGATTGGCCTATTATCAGGTTGGAGGAGGATTGTGCTGAGCTTCAAAATATTTTGGCTAGTATACATTGTAGTTCTTTGA
Organism: Sequoiadendron giganteum; assembly: GCA_007115665.2. NCBI lineage: Eukaryota > Viridiplantae > Streptophyta > Pinopsida > Cupressales > Cupressaceae > Sequoiadendron > Sequoiadendron giganteum. The sequence continues at coordinate 396,310,833 of CM021103.1, forward strand.
GGGATAAATATATTCTGGCTTGGTGTCTAAATCCTAAGGTTACTTTCACTGTGGCTAGTGGTTATTAGAAGTTGTTGTCTCGTAAGTTTGGGGGGGTTGGAGGTCTCGTGGTGAAAAAATTATGGAACAAGTTTTCATGGTCAAAGTGTAATTGTTTTGTGTGGACTTTGGCTTGGAACAAATGTTTGAATTGGGATAATCTTTGGAAGCATGGATTCTAGGGTCCTTTTATTTGTGTTATGTGTGACTGCATTGAAGAGGATTCTTCCCATTTTTTTTCCATTGTTCTTATTCTATGCAGCTCTAGCATTTGTGGTGGGAGGTTTGGAAACATCCATGTGTTCATGCTTCTTCCCTGGTTGAGTTTTGGAGCAGTTTGGGTAGACCCCCTTCCCAAGCCTCTTTCCTCCAGATTGTGTGGTGCATTGGTCCTACATTCATCCTTTGGAAATTTTGGTTGGAAAGGAATCGTAGGGTTTTTCGTGGGGATATGATGAAGGTTCCATAGGTTTGGCACATAATTGTTGGTATGATCCAAGATACGGTGGTAGCCAAATATGAAGTGAATTTTTCATTGGAAAGAAGTGATGATGAGATTGTGAATAGATTGGGCTTGTAGGGGTTGAATCCTATCTCTGCTTGTGTTAGACAAGGTAGGAGGGCTAAAAAGAAGGTTCAAAGGGTTGGAAGATGGCTACCTCCTCCAACGGATTTTTTAAAGATTAATACTGATGGTTCCTTTAGGGGTAATCCTTGGCCTGCTAGGATTGGTGGTATTGGAAGAGACTGTTATGGTTCGGTTATTTTCTTGTTCTCCATTCATAAAGGCTGACAGTCTAACAACCTTATGGAGGGGTTGGAGATTCTCAAGGTTATTGAGTGTGCTTGTTCCTTGGGTTGGAGTAGGATTATCTATGAATTTGACTCACAAATTATTGATAATATGTTGCAAGAGTAGAATGTGGCTGAGGTCAATTGGTAGATTGCATTGGTGGTTCAACAGATTTTGCAGAGGTGCTCTACGTTGGAGATAGTTTCTTTTTATCACATTCTGCAGGAATGGAATAAGGTTGCTAACTGTTTGGATAGGTGGGATTGAGAGCATGTAGATTATTGGAAGGTTGAGGGGTGGGGATAGTTATCCCCTGATTATTGTCAGGATTTAGAAAGGGTCATTGCTAAAGATATGGAGAGATAAGTTGTTGGTGGCTGTTTGGATGGTGGTTTTTGTTTGGGATGGTTGTTCTGGTGTTTTACTTTGTGGTAACCTATGGGTTCCCTAATCCTTTTGTAATGTTGTTTTCTTGATTTCAATAAAGTTTTTACCCCTTTTTATTAAAAAACCATCTTTTGGTAGTCTCAATATAACTATATGATCTTATAAAAATCACATCAACATAACTAACCTTAGAACTTTAATGCAAGATGATATTTATAAATATAAACATGAAATCCCAATATTCTAATTATCCAACCAACTATAGAAATACCAATATTCACACAACTATAATCCAACCATATTATGACATCAACATAGGGGAGAGGGGACCAAAGTAGGGATAGCCAACTTTGTAGGTCCATGTGGCAGTCCACATGGAACAAACAAATTAAAAAAATTGTCTGCCACGTCACCTTGCCACTTGTGCATCGGGCCCAATATTTTTTATTTAAATTGAGCACCCCACCACCTGTCAAGTACCATTTATGTCGACATGTCCAAAACAGGCCCATTTTTCCCTCTGCCTGAAAGTGGAGCCCATCCACCTCCTTAATCGGCAAACAAATCTACGTACATTGGATCAAATGACCGCATGTCCATGACAACCTTGCCACATTGAACAAATAGTTTAGAGCATTTAACACTCATTTCCTCCACTGACCAAATTTCCTTACGTGTTCCTTCACATTTACTCAGACTATTAAGTGTGTTAATTGGAGATCAAGGTTCACTCAATGCTCCACAATCTCGCATATCCCACTCACTCTCATTCCTTTTGTTTGCAAACATTATCGACTATCCATTTGGTTTGGCACTGAAATTGGTTCAGATCTCCATGCTTCATTGTTCATCTCTTCACGCTTCTTCATTTGGCTCTACACTCTCAAGAGATCCCTTTCTCTTCCAGGTGAGGTTTCTAACCTCACTCAGCCTATACCACTATCTTCGAATACGATGATATTCTACCATGCACTTATTTTTGCAAAAAGTTTCCTTGTGAAATTTTGTCTTTGAGAAAGATTACCTTAAATGAAGTGTGGGGAGGGTTTAACTGGTTTTATTTTTGTCTACAATTGACCATGCACTCCTAATCTTTTGTTATTCATTGCAACTCTGCATTTTTCTTTTCATATTTGCTTCCTTATATGAAATATGAAATGGGTTTGACTAGTTTAAATGGTTTTTCATTACTATTAGACTTGTTTGACAAAATATGGAAAGGGTTTGACTAGTTTTGAACCATGCACTTGTATTCGTGTGTTCATCATTGCACAAAATTTAAATCTACAATTTGATTAACATTTGTTTGTAATTCCAAAATATGAAAAAATGGATACAATATATTTGCTTATTACTAGGAAATTTTCATAGGGTTTTAATGTTTATCATTTCGAGGGTTTTTGCCATGCACTTGTATTCGTGTCTTCCTCATTGTACAAAATTTAACTCTACAATTTTCTTATAATATTCTCATGTTATTCCGAAATATGAAAATGGTATGACTGGTTTTCATTTCGAAGATATTCTAGCATGTTTATGTATTATTTTGTTCTTCCATGCACAATAGTTATGTCTGCGAAATGCCTTTTCAATTTGATTGTTACTACCAAACATGGAAATGGTTTCTCCGGTTCAAAATTACAAGATTTTTTGCCATGCACTTGTATTCCTTTTTTTGACAATGCACAATCTTTAACTCTACAATTTGCCTTTAATATTTTTTTGTTATTCCAAAATATGAAAATGGATTCACTTGTTTTCATTTTGAAGTTATTCTACCATGCAATCATATTATTATATTCTTATATATGTATTTGTCTTTCCATACATATATATGCATATTGTGCATGGAAGAACATAATAATACATACACATATTTCCATACATATACTTGTTTTCATTTCGAAGATATTCTACCATGGAATTATATTATTCTATTCTCTTATATATTTATCTCTCTCTCTCTCTCTCTATATATATATATTATGCATGGAAGAATAGAATAATACATAGACATATTTCCATACAAATACAAATATATGTATATATATATATATATATATATATATATATATATATATATATATATATATATATATATATATATATATATATATATATATATATATATATATATATTTATTTGTAATTGTTTATGTGATTGTTACTACAAATTTTTTTTTATATATTTATGTTCATCTTTGTATTGAAGAAATCTCCCTTTCTCTTTCAGTTGAGGTTTGCTACCTCACTACGCCTATAACTTTGTCTTTCATTTTGATAATTTTTAACCAATGTTTGTTCAGGTCTCACTAAAAATATTTTCTCTAAGCCATTTCAATTCAAATAATAAAATTGAACAAATTGTCATCATGCATATATTAAATAAAAATAAACTATTCATGTACATTAAAGACAATTGCATTACAAAGTGTCATCAATTGCATTACAAACTGTTCATAAAAACCAAGCATTCAATTGCAAACTTTGAAGATGCATATTAAAGAAAAGAAAATTGTATATTTATCTTTACGTATACATGTATATATGTATATGTATACATGTATATATATACATGTATACGTATATATATATATATACACACACAAGTGCATGGCTGAAAACCCTATACTTGTGAACCAATGAATCCCATTCCATATTTAACCATTGCATGGCAGAAAACCCTGTAATTTTCTATATAATAAGGTTGTTGTTTTAGGGAAGTGTTTCTTGCAGGTATTGGAGATAAGTGTGGAGAAAGAGGGGTTTGGTGTAGCAAAGTGCATAGAATGTTGTTGGAGAAAACTAATGCACTAAGCCTAAATGAGCTGAACCAAACAAAAAATAGGAATTCAGATCAGTTTTTACATTCAAGGTAAAACATATGATTCTATTCATGTTTTTTTTTTTGGGTTTGACTCATTCAATCTGGTGTATTGCACAAGAGGGAATGTGTTGTTGAGAAAGCAATAGATGTATATAATTACTGTCTTTCCCAACCCTAAATGACCAGTTTAGAGCAGTAATCACTCGTTGCCTCCTTCATTACCTCCACTGAGAAACTTGCCTTACGCATCCTTCCGCACTTACTCAAACTGTTAAACGCATAATTCAGAGATCAAGGTTCATCAATGCTCCAAATTCTCTCATATCCCATTCATTTCCATTCATTTTGTTTGCAAAAATTTTGGAGTGTTCGTTTGGTTAAACACCCATACATGTTTGGATCTCCATGACTCATTGTTCAACTCTACATGCTTCATTGTTCGACTTTACACTCTTGAAAACTCCCTTTCTCTTTCAGGTGAACTTTTTTACCTCACCAGTCTTCTACCAGTGCCTATACATATTAAAACTAACATATATATATTATATATACATATATACATATACATGTATATATACATACATACTTATATACATATATAATGTGTATGTATGTATGTATCTATTCATATATATATATATATTTATGGGTATATATATATATAATGTGTGTAAGTATGTATCTATGTATTCATATATATTTATATATATGTATGTATATATATAAATATGCATACATATATATATATACATTCATTCATACATACATGCATACATACATACATACATACATATATATATAAATTCCAATCTCTTGTATGATATGCATATGTTTTCCACGAATATATAAATATTTGGAGTTTCATAATGATGCTATTCACATTGGGTTTTTCATTTAAACTCTTTAAGCCATGAATGCAAATATGTTGTATACGATGTCAACGTTTGTCACAATAAACTATAACTCAATATCTAGGGTTTCATCTTACACTATTTATGAATGTCAAGACATTTTAGTTCCATAGATTGTGATTGTTACATCCTTTCATGTTGGTATATATGTATAACTCATGTACATATGTTCAATTTGATTGTTCAATTGCATTCTTCAATTCAATGGTTCTGTTACCCAATTTCACTATTAGCTCAATCAAGTAGAGCTTTTAAATTTTTCAAATGAAAAGTAGGGTTCATTTTAGTGCTGCTATATTCATTCATGTGTATTAAAAAAAAAAAAAAAGATTACATTACTGAACTGCATTTATGCTTATGCATACAATATAAAAAAATATTATACAAATCTTTTTAGAAAAGGTAATCTTTATTGACGATATAAATCTATAAGGTCTCACACAAGCCGAGACTAATTGCTTTAATGGAAAAGAAAAAAAATATTATACATTTATAGATATTAACAGAAAGGAATGCACATATAAGGAAGAGAGACCAGTCATTGCCTGAATGACTGGTTCTAGTTGAGTTGCCCTACATCTTTGTCAGTCTTTCGCTTGTCCTGCAATTAGCTTCAACCTCCTTGTTGCTCCCAGTTTCCTACATCTAAGAGAAGAAATGTTGTTAGAGCAATCAAAGGTCTTTAATCCATATATGCACATACCTCTATAAAGATACAATATGATCCTCATGAACACTAAAACAACTAGAATCACATAGATGTTCAAGAAAAAAACATGAATATCAAACATCTCTGTCATATGCACATATTTTTCTAACTTATTTGCTTCATGTGCAGGTATAGGAAAAGTAATTTTATTGTTTTGTTTTATCAAATTTCAGCATGTGGGTTAAAATGTGGCTCCCACAAGCATTGAGCCCAACATGTTGTCTTATTGTGCTTTAAAGAGACATCATAAGGTGATTCATATCCTTATGTATCACTCAAGCAAGCTTACATCATTTATGATAGTGATATTTTATGTCACTATCATAGATGGAATATACTTGCTTAGGGAAATCATAAAGTATGTATACAATATCATGTATCAAAATATATTATATAAATACATAAATACATTGATGTGGAATTCTATGCAGGCACAACATAAAACATGTGTGTGTGATAGCCATCATGTTTGTGAGACATCAGGAGCTATTATGAGCTACATAGAGCAGTTATAAGTGATAAGTAAAATGCAAGGTCTAGATACCATGTCAATGTACTGTCCCAAGAGAAATACATATTAAAAGACCATGACATTGATGCAATAGGATGCTTTAAGGACTGTCTTGGATATCACTCAAGCAACAATGAAAATTATCAATGCTTTTCAAAATGGTTCCATTTTCAATATCCATGTACGTTGTTACTGTTACAATTAATACAAGATAAGAAATTTTGAAGTGTAATGGCATCATGTTTCTGATGATAAGATATGGTATTACTTGGAGCAGTCACAATGAATTTTCAGGGGGCAACCGGCATAAAGGAATGTCATAGCTAAAAGACATAGGTTTTCAAATTTAGAAGAACAAATGCAACAGGCCTAGAAAGGATAGAATAGTGAAATAACAACAAGTTGTTGAGAGAGGATGAATTATGTAGTCAAAATATGAAAGAAAGACTAAGAGAGATATGACTTTATGACTGTTAAAAAAGAAAATTTCCATATTGAAGATAGCAACAGTGGTAGTGATGGTGTTCTCACAGAGACAAGTTCCTTTTGGAGGAGATCACATTGTTAATCCATTACTACACTTCCTTTCGAGGGTTGATTAAGTATAGGTTATATTAGACTATATTATTCTTATAGGTGTAGAACGACTAACAATCATGACTCATGAAACAAGGAAGTTGGTGTTCATGAAGAAAGGAAACAATGCATAGTCTTTGAATAATTCTCATACTATGCAATGGCATTGAGTCACATTACAAAATAAAATGAGGAGGTCAGCCGAGCCATGGCCTGTGTGTTTTTTCTTCAAAACCAGAAGTATATAAAACACGTTATAGATGAAAAGAAGGAGTTAGGGTTTCATGATAACCCATGATATCTTGTTGATTTATGAAGGGTCAAAAAATGAAATGTCAAAATGAAAACCTCAGCCTTTTCAACTGGAGGGTTTATAATCTGTGTAGGGGGTTTTGAAACCCCTTATTACCTACAAGGGGATTTCCAGAATCTGCAAATAAAGAAGACCTTTTTTCAGAAACACGGAGTTAAAAGAGCTACAAAAAAAAGGGTAGAACCCCTCGAGCTAGGATTTTTGCAAGCCCTCATTTTCTTGTAAAGAATGTGAGTTTTCCCATAGAAAAATGAAGGGACGGAAAGTGAAATGCAGAGTGTAAGAACCACGACCTATGGATTTTTCAAGATCTTAGCCAATAAATCAATAGGAAAATATGGTTGCAACATTTTCTTCTATGACTTTTTCAAAAAAACAGAGTCAAGCATTTGAGTGCACAAAATAGAGAAATGTAAAAGAAATGTACAAAGGAGAAGTTTAAGGTGCGGGTTTCTTCCAATATTACCCAACATGAAAACCCAAAATTCAAAGAGAGAGCTCAGTCTCATAGAGGATAAAACCCTCAAGTACCTGCATAGGAAATGAAGGGTGTGGCCTTAATATACAATAAAAGAAAATATGCATAGAGATTGTTTGAGTATTTTTGAAAATGAATACACAGAAGATTAGTCATAGAAAGAAGAAGCATCAAGCCATGGAGAAATGCACATAAGACAATTTTTTTTGGGTATCAAGAGAAGACTTGGCCGCGACCATAGAATTCAATAATTTCTTTATTCAGGAGCTTTTAAATGAAATGCTATAGAATTTGTTGAAGTTTTCAACACAAAATAAAATGGAAGAAGTGGAACTTGTATTCATTTTTCCTGCTAATGGGCTCGGTTTTGAGCATATTTTTCTATAGAAATAAAGGAGAGGAATTTTTTTTTCTTACAGGAAGCTTACCATCCTCTTGTTGCACAAGAAATCAGTGTGCAAACCCTTTAAAGCTGCAAGAATCACCATAGAAATGTCTAAAAGGACCTCTGTGAAACCCTCGTCAGCGGCCAAGTTTCCAAAAAAGTTTAACAAGTGTAAAATGAAATGCTTTTACAAAGTGTTTGGTCGGTTTTACTTTAGGGCTTTCTTACCCTAGCTTTGGTCGATAGATGAAAGGTATTTTTACCTTTTTATTTAAAAATTATATTGAACTAATGAAACCCGTGAATCCTTCTTTTGCCTTAGGAGTTTTTATAACTTCAATTTTCCTTTTGTGTTTCAAATGCTGTCTTTTTGACTTTTTCTCTGAATTGACTTCCTTGTGTCCAAGTCATGGCCTTGTAATTTTGCATTCTTTTTGAGATGTAAAATATTTACCTTAGTGATATTTATGAATCACTTAAGTGTAAATATTGTTTTAATGCAAAACAAAGTGCTTGAAGCTTTCAACGCATGAAGAAGGGAGATAAGAGATATGTTTGAATTTATTCTCTTGCAAGTATCTAGGAAGAAGTTGGAGGAGGTTGAAGCAATTTGCAAACATTTGGAGTGAATATAGGCATGATTTTTTTAGTTTTGAAACACAAGGATAAGATTTAGGCATCCGTTTCTTGAGCCTTTATGTTGGACTTGGTCAAACTTGACCTCTCCATGACTTTGGAGCCTTTTTGGAGTAGATATGCATGCTATATTTTTGGCTTTTTGAGGGCATCCGACCCTAAATAGCTTCTAGATGTTTTTTCGGTGGAACCACTTGAATTGGAAGATATATTCCCATTTTGACTCTTTTGAAGAGTTAGTTTTTATTTTATGCATTTTTGTACTTAGTGACTCTTGGCAGTCCTTTGATAGACATATGTATACTTTGTAACTCAATTTTGGTTATGAATTCAAAAAATACCTTTGGTATCTATGCTTGAAGCTTTTTCCATCTTATTGTTTGCATCATTGTATATGTTCAATTGATTGATCAAGCTGTTTGTGAAGGTAATGTTTTATTCCTGATAAATTTATCTCAGTTTTAGTACCTTTATGCAAATAGTGTGTTAATGTAGGTTATAATATGTGTCATAGGTGTAAATAATTTCTAGTGTGAAGATATCTTCCTCTTAGAAATTTAAGCATTAAGATCTCCTTATAAAACATTTATGAAAAATACATGAGAATGAGTTGTGCAAGTTTTGTTTTCAGTCATTGTAAGGAAGTGTATGTTATCTGAGTTTTCAAGTCCTTGTTAGTTTGGTGTATCACCCAAGTGTTAGTTTTCATATTTTACAACGTTCCTTCTTCCCTTTTCTCTAAAAATTTAGTAGTTTTAGGTGATAATCCTAGGAGCCAGCGTCATCTGGAGATTCACTCCAAATTTTAGGTGACCCACAACCTAGGAGTGTTTCCATGTTTTCTTTAAAGTGCTAAGTTTTTCAACTTAGTGAGAGTGCAACTCTATAAGATAATAGTTTTGGCACGCCCGGTGGGACTATCGAATCAAAAACTTTAGAAATTATATGTTCATTTTTGGTTATGATATGCAACCAGCATTTTCTGGACTTTAAGAGGATTAGTCTGCATATTTGGAGACTTTGACTGTGAGGAAAATAGGAAAAACCAGTGTCGTTACACTTTTATGAAAAAAAATACAAACCAAGAGTTTAGTTTCATTTGAATACTTAGAGTTGTCTCCACGTAAAAGACTAGGAAGAACAACAAAAAGAACTTCTACTACGCCAAAAAGAAATCAATCCACACCACCCAGTTTTAAGACAACAGTAGCTTCAAGTTCAATTTTTTTCTCATTTATTGTACCTGTTATTCCAGCTCAGATTAATCCACCTCCAGCTATTCAAATGGAAAGGAATCAACCATTTGTTGCTTTTAATGGAGGTAGTCTATTAAACCTTGCACAACATGATGACATACCAACGATTTCCTTGAAGATCTTGTTGTTTTTCATAGGGGAGGATCAAACAACCCCAATTAAGCATATCAAAGATGTGGCCTCTTTGTGTGGGGTTCATCATATAACTTAGAAGAATGTAGCTGTTAGGATACTAGCTGCTTCATTAAAAGGAAAATATTTACAATGGTTCAGGGGCTTAGCAGTTGGATCTATTGCAACTTGGGATGAAATGGGAGACAAGTTGCACAAGCAATTTCAAGACAAATCTAGTCACTTGTCCCTGGTAGAGTAGCTTACAACTATCAAGAGGGCTCCTCAGGAGAAAATGTTTGATTTTAACTTCCAATTTCAAAAGACTTGGGACAAAATTCTTGTCACAGTAAGACCCTCTCTTGAATATGCAGTTTTATATTTTTTAAGGGCTCTTAACAGTGACATATCAGTCATGATTTAGTCAATGGGGGGTGTTTCATTACTAGATGCTCATGAGATAGCAATTAGAGCAGAAAATAGTTTGATTCAGGCTGGTAAGATTTCTCCCAAACCCCCAATGCTAATTTTTCCAGACATTCAACCTTCCATTCCTTTACAAATACCATCTTTTTCTCCTTTTCCAGTTGTACCAGCATTACCAGTTGCTTCCCAAGCTACTATCAGCCAAGGAACTGTTGTTCCAAGCTCATCTCAAGAGCTATAGGAAATCAAAATTTTACTTCATACTTTTGGTAATAAGTTAGTAAACATAGAGAAGTAGCAGTCCCATAATAGACAACCTTTTCAATAGAATCAAGGTCAAGGTCAACAATATCAAGTGAATAGGCAACCTTATCAAGGTAATTATCAAGGTACAAGAAAAAATGTGAATCTAATGCCTTTTCAACCGTACAATCTTGCTCCAGTAAGTGCAGCAAGGGATCTAGTCCCTATGCAAAACAACCTTGCAGCAGACTTTGAATGGTGTTTCCTTGTAACTAGCAACATAATCAAGCCACATGTTCGAATGGAGTCATCAACCAAGCGTTGATGGTGCAGAATGTTTCAATTTCACAACCTCATGTACCCGATGATGGATCTCTATAGTAGCAAGAGCAGCCTCCAAGTGATGCTACTCTTTTAAATTGGCAGGGAGAAGAGTTTTGTAGAGTTAATAGGGATGATTCCCCAATTGCAGAAAACACGAGAGCCAAGAAGAGGTATTTTAAGATTGATAAATCAACAAATAAAGGAAAAGATTCTACAAAACCATCCACATCTCAAGTGCCTCACATATTGCAAAGGAATACACAAGGTGCTGCCAAAGAACAACCACACTTACAAGAAGACCCTACAGCTACAAGGAACCATCAAAAGGTAAATGTTGTTGCATCTTTCAACATTGTTGAAAATATGAAAAAAATGAATGTGGCAATGACCATGTGGGACTCTTTATCCATTCTAGGTCAAATAGACTTGTTACAGTCTGCTTTGTTTGAAAGGAGAGTGTCTAGTGAGGTTTTAGTTGATTGAGTTAAGGTTGTTTTTATAAATACATCCCAAGAAAATAGTAAACAACCAAATAAAGATCCAAGTAAGGATGTTAAACTTCCCCCTTTCTATGTGTCTCTGATAGTAGGGGACAAGCTAGTACATAATTGTATGATTGATAGTGGATCCAGTAGTTCAGTCATGCCTAAAAAGATTGCAAACCAATAGGACTGAAATACCAGCCCCTTGGAAAAGGAGTACTCCAATTAGATGGGATAGTTGTTAACATTGTGTGTGTTGTTAAGGACTTAGGTATCATATTACATGCTTGTCCAGATTTTTCAATCCCTCGGGATATCTTTGTCATTGATTTACCTCCATTTTTTGCCTTATGTTTGTCAAGGGATTTCACTACTAAAAGAGGAGGTTGTTTGTCCTTAGATTGGTTCCACATGATCTTTAGGACTAGATATGGGATAAAAGTAACCATAAAATTAGATTCATTGGATAAGGATCACATTGAACCTTATGTGCCAAGTGCAGTTAATGCCAACTATGTGGTTTTTGAAGATAGTGAGCTTGTTGTTGCTCAAGAACTACAAGCTGAAAGTGTACCAGAGGTGTTGTTAATGAGTGGGTAGAAAAAAATTGTCGACAATCCCAATGACCATATTCATGATGCTAGTTTGGGTATTTATGTGCTGCATGAACTTGAAGTAGAGATGAAAAATCTTGAGAAGAAGGAAAAAAAATAGTTAGAGCAGCAAGATGAGTTGTGGAAAATGTACTTTGATGATTCTAGAAGTAGAAATGGAGCTGGTGGGGGTGTAATGCTTGTTTCCCGGCAAGGTGACAAGTATTACTATGCTTTTCATTTTTCATTTTTTTCTCTAACAACACTGCTGAGTATGAAGGTCTAATTCAAGGATTGGAATGGGAAAGGAAAAGGGGAATATATTGCCTACAGGTATTTGGTGACAGTGAATTGATTGTCAATCAGGTAAGAGGCTTGAACTTAACTAAGAATGATTCTTTGAAGTATTACAACAATAGAGTTTTAGATATGATTGAGGAATTCAATCCTTTTAATTTGATTTCTATTCCTAGAAATCAAAACAAGCATGTGAATAGGCTAGCTGCAATAGGTGTATAGTTTGACATACCTAATGATATCAAGAAGGAAAAAGTGCAACAGTATGCTAAAGTTGTAGTTAGGCCCTCTATTCTTGACAATAATGTTCACTGGAAAGTCTTTGAAAGTGATGAACAAGTTTTGAGTTTTCTACTTGAAGAAGATGAATTTACTGTTGTAAATCAAGAGAAGCTAAAACATAAATATGAGGATCAAATTATCCAACTAAGAACTAATAAGCTACCCAAGGGTGTAGTCACCTTGGAATCCATTTTCAGCACCGATGATCAGCTAAAGAAAGGTAAAGCTGGTATGTAGATCAAAGAAGAACACTATGAAGAGCTGGAAATTTTTAAAGGTAAGCTCCTTAAAGTTGGAAAAACTTGTTCATCTGAAGATAGGCAAGATTTTATTGCTCTTTGTCAAGAGTTTCATGATGTGTTTACATGGGAGTACTTAGATTTAAAGGGGTTTGATCCCCACATTGCTCAACATACCATATAATTAGAGCCTGGTGTGAAGCTTGTTAGGCAAAAATAGAGGCCTTTAAATCCAAAGCTTGAGCTTCTCATGGTTAAAGAACTAACTAAGTTGGTTGAGGGGGTTATTATTTTCCCAATTAAGAATACCTCATAGGTCTCTAACCTTGTACCAGTTAGAAAGAAAAAGAGAGAGATTAGGCTCTATGTAGATTTTAGAGACCTTAACAGAGACTCATTGAAAGATCATTACCCACTGCCCTCTATGGATCAGATCCTTTAGGTAGTTGTTGGTTCAGAGAGATTTTCCTTATTAGATAGTTATTTTGGCTATAACCAGGTATTAGTCAAAGAAGAGGATCAATCTAAGACTGCTTTTACCATAAAATGGGACACTATGGCCTACAAGAGAATGCCTTTTGGCCTGTCCAATATTGGGGCCACTTTTCAGAGGGCCATGGACATGGATTTTCGAGGTTTGATTCATAAGCTAGCGTTCATTTACCTTGATGATGTAACAGTATTCTCCAAGAATGTTGATGAGCATCTATCACATTTAAAACAAGTGTTTGAGAGATGTAGGGAGTTCGGCATGTCCATTAATTCTAAAAAGAGTATCTTTGTTGTCCATGAAGGAAAGATTCTTGAACACATAGTGTCAAAACATGGGATCACCATTGATCCTTAGAGAGTTAAAGCCATTTTAGAGCTACCTTTACCCAATCATAAGAAGGGGCTACAAAGATTCCTTGGCAGAATTAACTTTTAAGAAGGTGTATTCCATATATTGCAAGTCTTTTGAGACCATTAACTACTATATACAAAAGAATGAAAATTTTAGCTAGACAAGAGAAGCTAAACATAGTTTTGAAGCAATTAAGGAGGCCTTATCAACAAATCCTACTTTGGTAAATCCAAACTTTTTAAAATATTTCATTTTTTATGCTTTTGGTAGCATAGACACCATTTCTGCTATGTTGGTACAACAAAATGATGATGGTTTAGAGCAACCCATTTCTTTTTTCAGATAGGGTTTAGAATATTATGAACATAAGTATACCTTTGTAGAAAATCATGTACTTCTTATCAGAAGTCTGAAAAATTTTAAGCCTTTGACCAGTTTCCAATAACAAAATTCATTTAATGGTTTCTCATCCTAGTGTGAAGTAATTTTTGCTAAGTAGAGATTTGAATGAGAAAAGGGCAAGATGGATTAAAAAACTTATGGAGTATGATGTTGATATCAAGATAACAAATCTTGTAAGGGGTAAGGGGTTTTGTGAAAGGCTAGCTACAAGGTCTGGAAATGAAGAAAATATAGAAATAGATATTGTTTTGGTTAATGAAGATGAGCCTTAGAATGTTGCACTAGCATCAAATTCATGTTGGTTACAGGATATGACTCATTTCTTGTAGATTGGTGAGTGTCCACCAGGTTTGGATAGAGCTAAGAGGAGATATTTTAGACTGCAGTCAATCCCTTATGTGTTGGTTGATAATGTTCTTTTTAGAAAAGACCTTAATGGTGTGTTGTTAAGGTGTATTGATTATGATCAAGTGGACAAAGTACTTAATGAGTTCCATGATGGAACTGTTGGGGGTCATTTTTCCCCAAGAACTACTACATGGAAAATAATGAGAGTTGGCTATTATTGGCCAAGCTTGTTTAAGGATTCCCATGTTTGGGAAAGAAAGTGTGTAAAATGTGCTATTTTTGTAGGAAAAGAAAGGCTGTCAACTTTTCCTTTGCAACCAATTCAAGTGGAACAATCCTTCATGAGATGGGGCATTGATTTCATAGGAGCCATTAACCCACCTTCTAGTGTAGGTCACGGGTGGGTACTTAGGATGACTGATTACTTTACACGATGGACTGAAGCATTGGCTTTGAAAGAAGCCAATGAGTCTATTGTTTTGAGCTTTTATGATGATTTAGTAACTAGGTTTGGAGTACTTGAATCAATCATTTCAGATAATGCTTTGGCATTTGTTGGATTGAGAGTGAGTGATTAGGCTATTAAGAATGGCATTTATCTAAACACATATTCAAAATATTACCCTCAAGGTAATGGTTTGGCAAAATCAACAAATAAGAATCTCCTAAGAATTATCAAAAGAACCATGAAGGAGAATCAGAGGACTTGGCACACCAAGTTTAAATCTTCCTTGTGGGAAGATAGGATAACTTCCAAGAGGTCCATTGGGAGTTATCCATATGTGTTGGTTTATGGTAAAGAGGCAAGATTTCCTATCTCTGTAAAGATTCTAGCTCTTGATATTATGCATCAGCTTGAAATGTTTGAGGATCAGGACCCAATGGCAGTTAGGTATTCTCAACTTATGGAGCTAGAAGAGTTAAGAGATAAAGAAATGAAGTCCATGGAGTATGATCAACTCCAAACAAAAAGAGTCTTTGATAAGAAAGCAACTCGCACAGTATTCAGAGAAGTTGATGTTGTGCTCAAATGGGATGAATTGAAAAGCAGGCTAGGTAAGCACACTAAATTTGATAATTTCTAGAGGGGAACTTTTATTATTATTGGGTGCAAGGAGCACAATGCATTTGAGTTATCAAAGATGGATGGAGAAATTTGGCCTATCCCAGTTAATGGGATACACCTCAAATGGTGTTTTGAGGTATGATCTTCCTTGTACATGTTAGGTTAGGTGTTTTTCTTCCAATAAGTGTTATGAAACCTTATATTAGTTGTTGTTTACATTCCCTAAGTGCTTTTTAGCATAGTTAGGTAGTTTCCTTTTTGCAGTTTTTGTTTTCAATAAGTTTCCAAGGTGTCCTGAGTTATTACTGTTGAGTTTCAACATTGAATAAAATTGCTTTCAAATCTGTTTTGAAGGTTTTTGAGTGACTCCATTCCCAATAGATAATCCTAAGCAATTGGTCTGATGTTTAGCAGGCAAACATTTAGTGGATGTCACCAAAATATTACCCAATTTAACTATTAGCTCAATTAGGTAGAGCTTTTAAATTTTTCAAATGAAAAGTAGGGTTCATTTTAGTGTTGCTATATTCATTCATGTGTATAAAAATGAAAATTAGAAGATTACATTACTAAAATGCATTTATGCTTATGCATATAATATAAAAAAGGATTGTACAGTTCTTTTTAGAAAAGGTAATCTTTATTGACGATATAAATGTGTAAGGTCTCACACAAGCTGTGAGACTAACTGCTTTAATGCAAAAGAAATAAAATATTATACATTTATACATATTAACAGAAAGGAATGCACATATAAGGAAGAGAGATCAGTCATTTCCTGAATGAATGGTTCTAGTTGAGTTGCCCTACATCTTTGTCAGTCTTTCACTTGTCCTGCAATTAACTTCAGCCTCCTTGTTGCTCCCAATTTCTTGCATTTGAGAGAAGAAATGTTGTTAGAGCAATGAAAGGTCTTTAATCCATATATGCACATACCTCTATAAACATACAATATGATCATCATGAACACTAAAACAACTAGCATCACATAGATTTTTAAGAAAACAACAAGAATATCAAACATCTCTATCATATGTGCATATTTTTCTAACTTGTTTTCTTCATAGGAAAAGTAATGTTGATGTTTTGTTTTATCAAATTTCAGCATGTGGGTTAAAATGTGGCTCCCACAAGGGTTGAGCCCAACATGTTGTCTTATTGTGCTTTAAAGAGACATAATAAGGTGATTCATCTCCATATGCATCACTCAAGCAAGCTTACATCATTTATGATAGTGAGATTTTATGTCACTATCATAGATGGCATATACTTGCTTAGGGAAATCATAAAGTATGTATACAATATCATGTATCAAAATAGATTACAAAAATACATTGATGCATCATTCTATGCAAGGATAGTATAAAACATGTGTATGTGATAGCCATCATGTTTGCAAGAAATTAGAATCTATTATGAGTTGCACAGAGCAGCTATAAGTGATAAGTAAAATGCAAGGTCAAGATGCCATGTCAATGTACTATTCCAAGAGCAATGCATATTAAAAGACCATGACATAGATGCAGCAAGATGCTTTAAGAACTGTCCTAGATATCACTCAAGCAATAATGAAAATTATCAATACTTTTCAAAATGGTTCCATTTTCAATATCCATCTATACTGTTACTGTTACAATGAATACAAGACAAGCCATTTTGAAGTGTAATGGCATCATGTTTCTGGTGATAAGATGTGGTATTACTTGGATCAATCACAATGAATTTTCAGGGGGCAGCCAACATAAAGGACCGTCATAGTTAAAAGACATAGGTCTACAAATTTAGAAGAGAAAATGCAGTATGCCTAGAAAGGATATAATAGTGAAACAACAAGCTGTTGAGAGAGGATGAATTATGTAGTCAAAATATGCAAGAAAGACTAAGAAAGTCATGAATTTATGACTGTTAAACAAGAAAATTTCCATATTGAATATAGGAACAGTGGTAGTGATGGTGTTCACACAGAGACAAGTTCCTTTTGGAGGAGATCACACTGTTAATCTATTACTACACTTCCTTTGGAGGGTTGATTAAGTATAGGTTATATTATTCTTACAGGTGTAGAATGACTAACAATTATGAATCATGAAGGAAGGAAGTTGGTGTTCATGAACAAAGGAAACAATGCATAGAGTCTTTGAATAATTCTCATACTATGCAATGGCATTGAATCACTTTACAAAATAAAATGAGGAGGTTGGCCGAGCCATGGCCTGTGTGTTTTTTCTTCAAAACTAGAAGTATATAAAACACGTTATAGATGAAAAGAAGGATTTAGGTTTTCATGATAACCCATGATATCTTGTTGATTTATGAAGGGCCAAAAAGTGAAATGTCAAAATGAAAACCTCGACCTTTTCAACTAGAGGGTTTATAATCTGTGTAGGGGGTTTTAAAACCCCTTATTACCTACAAGGGGATTTCCAAAATCTACAAATAAAGAAGACCTTTTTTTAGAAACACAGATTTAAAAAAGCTACAAAAAAAAAGGTAGAACCCCTTGAGCTAGGGTTTTTGCAAGCCCTCATTTTCCTATGAAGAATGTGAGTTTTGCAATAGCAGAGTGAAGGGCTGAAATGTAAAATGCAGAGTGTAAGAACCACAACCTGCTCTCAGCCAAGAAATCAATAGGAAAATGTGGCCACAACATTTTCTTCTATGACTTTTTTAGAAAAATAGAATCAAGCATTTGAGTGCAAAAAATAGAGAAATGTCAAAGAAATGTACATAGGAGAAGTTTAAGGTGTGGGTTTCTTCCAATATTACCCAGAAAGACACATAACATATAACAGGAAAACCCATAATTCAAAGAGAGAGCTCGGGCCCATAAAGGATAAAAACCCTCGAGTACCTACATAGGAAATGAAGGGTCTGGCCTTCATATACAATAAAAGAAAATATGCATAGAGATTGTTTGATAATTTTTGAAAATGAGTACATAGAAGATTAGTTGTAGAAATAAGAAGCATCAAGCCATGGAGAAATACACAAAAGACAAATTTTTGGGTATCAACAGAAGACTTGGACATGACCATAGAATTCAAGAATTTCTTTATTCAGGAGATTTTAAATGAAATGCTATAGAATTTGTTGAAGCTTTCAACACAAAATAATATGATAGAAGTGGAACTTGTATTCATTTTTCCTACTAATGGGCTCAGTTTTGAGCATATTTTTCTACAAAAATAAAGGAGAGACAAATTTTTTGCTCGCATGAAGCTTACCATCCTCTTGCTGCACAAGAAATCAATGTGGAAACCCATTGAAGCTGCAAGATTCACCATAGAAATGTCTACAAGGACCTCTACGAAACCATCGTCGGTGACCAAGTTTCCAGAAAGTTCAACAAGTGTAAAATGAAATGCTTTTGCAAAGTGTTTGGTCGGTTTTACTTTAGGGTTTTCTTACCCTAGCTTTGGCTGATAGATGAAAGGTATTTTTACCTTTTTATTTAAAAATTACATTGAACTAATGAAACTCGTGACTCCTTCTTTTTCCTTAGGAGTTTTTATAACTTCAATTTTCCTTTTGTGTTTCAAATGCTAAGTCTTTTTGAATTTTTCTCTGAATTGACTTCCTTGTGGCCAAGTCATGGCCTTGTAATTTTGCATTCTTTTCGAAATGTAAATTATTTACCTTAGTGATATTTATAAATAACTTAAGTGTAAATATTGTTTTAATGCAAAACAAAGTGCTTGAAGCTTTCAACGCATGAGGAAGGGAGATAAGAGATATGTTTGAATTTATGCTCCTGCAAGTATTTAGGAAGAAGTTGGAGAAGGTTGAAGAAGTTTACAAACATTTGGAGCGAATATAGGCATTATTTTTCAGTTTTGAAACACAAGGAGAAGATTTAGGCATCAATTTCTTGAGGCTTTATGTTGGACTTGGTCAAACTTGACCTCTCCATCACTTTGGAGCCTTTTTGGAGTAGATATGCATGCTATATTTTTGGCATTTTGAGGGCATCCAACCCCAAACAACTTCTAGATGCTTTTTTGGTGGAACCACTTGACTTGGAATATATATTTCCATTTTGACTCTTTTGAAGAGTTAGTTCTTATTTTATGCATTTTTGTACTTAGTGACTCTTGGTAGTCCTTTGATAGACTTCTGCATACTTTGTAACTCAGTTTTGGATATGAATTTAGAAAAGACCTTGGATATCTATGCTTGAATCTTTTTCCATCTTATTTTTTGCATCATTGTGTACGTTCAATCGATTGATCAAGTTATTTGTGAAGGTAATGTCTGTTTCTTGATAACTTTGTCTCAATTTTAGTACCTTTATGTAAACAGTGTGTTAATGCAAGTTATAATCTATGTCATAGGTGTAAATAATTTCTAATGTGAAGATAGCTTCCTCTTATAAATTTGAGCATTAAGACCTCCTTATAAAACATTTATGAAAAAAACATGAGAATGAGTTGTGCAAGTTTTTTTTAATCATTGTAAGAAAGTGTCTTTTATCTAAGTTTTCAGGTCCTTGTCAGTTTGGTGTATCACCATAGTGTTAGTTTCCATTTTTTGCAACATTCCTTCTCCCCTTTTCTCTGCAAATTTAGTAGTTTTAGGTGATAATCAGCTAGGAGCCAACCTCATCTAGAGATTCAGTCCAAATTTTAGGTGACCCACAACCTAGGAGTGTTTCCATGTTTTCTTTAGAGTGCTAAGTTTTTCAACTTAGCCAGGGTGAAACTCTATATGATAACAAGTTCAATTTGATTGTTCAATTGCATTGCTCAATTGCATTGCTCAATTTGATTGTTCAATTTCATTGCTCAATTTGATTGTTCAATTGCATTTCTCAATTGCATTGTTCAATTGAATTGTTCAATTGCATTGATCAATTGGATTGTTCAATTTGATTGATCAATTGGATTGTTCAATTTGATTGTTCCATTGTATTGTTAAAAGTTATTGTTCTATTGCATTGTTCTATTTGAGTGTTCAAATGGATTGTTCTATTCAATTGATCAATTGGAATGTTCAATTTTATTGTTCAATTGGAATGTTCAATTTCATTGTTCAGTTGCAATGTTCAATTGAATTGTTCATTTCGATTGTTCAATTTGAATGTCATATATATATCATGTATATTTGTTAGGAGTTATTCATTTCATTCTTTTAGACATGTTGGTATATTTGGCTGACACTTGTCTTGCTCAATCTTCTTCGATGGTGTGCAATTTCAATTCATTATTGGCTTGGTGATGGTGAATTGCATTTCAAAGGTAAACACAAAAAGATACTATACATTCTTATTGTAAGTTAAACACTTTCCTTACTACACTTTTCTTATTAATGACTATTTTCATATATGTTTGTAGGATACAGTTGTAGAAATTCACCATACCATTGGCCATCTCCAATTCATAGAGGTGAGGTTTTTAACCTCACTAAAGTTGTACCATTGTCTCATGTCATTCCCTTTTCTTTCTTCTTATCACTTATTTGTTTTTTTATGGGTGTTTTGTTACTTAAGCTGAATGTTTTTATTTTTTTGTTTCTGATTTTTAACATAATATTTAAAGTGTTTATGTGATTATCCATAGATCAAAGGTTCTCTTCCGTTATAATTGCATCGAAAATGCGCTCCATGATGTTTATGGCATCTAGGGTGTTTATGAACCCTTCCAATATTTGTGTTTATAAATACACTCAATTTGTCAAGGAAATATATGGTTCTCTTCATGCATCACTATGAATTTAATGGGTTTAATGTTTTCATTTAATTTCTATATATACATGCACTATAAATTTCAATCTATTTATCAATGTATGTATCTATATATCTATTTATCTATTTATATATATGTACATGGCATGTATATATGTAGATACATATATGTATATATGTGTAGATACATCTATATACATGTAGATACACGTTCATATATATGTAGATACACATTGACATATATGTAGGTAAACTTTGATATATATGTAGATATATATATATATATATATATACATTGTTCAATTTGATTGTTCAATTGCATTGTTCATATATATATATATGTAGATACATATACATACATGTGGATACGCATTAATATATATGTAGATACACATTGATATATATGTAGATACATATATACATGTAGATACACATTGATATATATGTACTTACATATATATATACATGTACATACACATTTATATATATGTACATACATATTGACATATACATACATGTGCATTCGTATGCACATAGATATATATGTACATACGTATTGACATAGACATACATATAAATACATATGCACATAGATACATATGTACATCCTTATGCACATACATATATATGTACATATGTATGCACATATAAGCACTACATATATCCTTGAAATGAAAACCACTCAAACCATTTTCATATTTTGGGATAATAAACAAATGTTATAACCAAATTTCAGATTTAAATTTTGTGCAATGATAAACATAATAATAGGGGATATCTACAATCATATAGGTCAAATAGGTCACATCCATCTCTACCATTCACAAAAAAAAGAGTGAACTATAATGTACCGAAACAAATAAACTTGAGATAAGACATACATACATGTTATCTTTTATAGAGGTATAGCCTAAAAGTAAATTTCAATTAAGCTACTGATATACAAAAGGATAGATTACATCAATTATTTTTTTATGAAGTGGTATGGATTTTAGACATGCCTAGTAGACCTTTTTAATGACTTTATGGAATGTATTCACATGCAATTTCAAATGTTAAATTATCAACATAAAGTGTATTGTATGAAATGTTGTATAAGATTATCAACATTGAATATTTTTTCACAAATGTAGAATAGGTATTATAAACATAGTAATTGTTGTAAACAAAGTTGAAACAAATTATCCGCATAGAATACATTTTCACAAATGTAGAATAGATATTATAAACATAGCAATTGTGATAAAAAAAATTGAAATAGAATATTTGCATACAATATATTTTTTGATATGTAGATTATAAGACAACCATAAAAAGGTATTGACATAGTCGTCAATGGGCCCAAAACTAGAGCGCCTTAATATGCAATTGTAAAATAGTTTTCACCCACAAAGTCAACCAAGGTACTCCTATCAAATTAATAAATAGATTTAGTTCAAAATAATAATAAAAATTAGTTCACATTAATAAATAGATGCAGCATAATGAGAATGGCATCCCCAACTACAACCCAACAAAAAAACAATATATAATTCACTGTTTCAGTTGGTCCCTCCCAACCTTAGTCAAATGCTCCAAGGGATAATTTGGAGTTGTGTTCTTGTCTCCTACTACTACATTTAGACTTTCCATAAATTGGTTTTCATTTGCATTTGTCAGTTGCATGCAACTTACATTTGAAGGCGGTAGTGGTGAAGAAGTCTGGCCAACTGGAAATTGAGTGCAACTAACTTGAGATGAGCTAGGACTGAAACACACATTGCCTGTAGAAAATAGAGGGATGTTATTATTGGCTATATCTCAAAGGTAACCATGATTATCAGAGAAGGGAGTTGTAGGGATGCTTATGTTTCTATCTCACATCAATTCTCTATGGGAAACTTTCATCTCCCTTTCCTTCTTCTCTTGTTCTTTTTGTATCCTCTCTTGCTCCTTCTTCTTCTCTTTTTCCTTTCTTTGCAACTGTTTTAGTTGCTCAATTTCCTTTTCAATTTTATTTTTCTCCTTCTGCTCCAAGGCTAGAATTTGTGCTACTTTTTTGTACTCAATTTGTTGCCTCTTTTTTATTTTTAATTCTTCCAATTCTTTTTTTCTTCATTCTTGCTCCATTATGAGAGTCATGTAATTGTTAGTAGTCAACAACTAAGACTTTTGGCTCACTCGAAGAGCACCACCAGTAGAATTTATTGTTCTTCCATTCACTCTATGAGTTGGCACCTTAAGGAAGTTGTTGATTTGAGAACCACATTGGGTTTGAATTGTTTCCTTGACTTGGGAGTTAGTAAACTCCTCCTAGTCTGATGTACCTTGACTTTTGTTGCTTCCATCTACATAATAGTGCACTATTTCTTTTAGAGGTGTGGGTGTTGGAGATGGGAATGTGAAATTCCCCATGTCTTCTAATGTGGGCTGGTTGTCCATGTCCTCAAGTTGTTGCTCTGCACCTTCATGCAGTTGAGTATCCATTAGAGTTTGCAATGTTTGTGAAAGTTCATCTGTTGAAACATCAAGTCCTTAAAGACTAAGGATGTTTTGCACTGCAGAAGCATCATCAATGTCAACAATCTCATACATCTCTCTGAGATGTATGTCACCCATGAGTGCATCATAATTGAGGGCCATATCCCTATAATTTTCAAGCCAAATTTTATGTTGGCTGGAGTCATAGCTCTTCTCATTGCCCTATTGCCTAACTCCGCCAATTCTACACTTCTGATATCAATATTGGGGAATCTAGTGAGAAAATATGCTCATTCTGATTTGAAATATTGTTTGAATGGTGAAAACATGCTAACATCCAAAGGTTGTAGCATGTGAGAAGTATGAGCAGGTAGTGTAAAGAGATCGATGCCTAACCTCCTTGCCTCTTGGATAGTTGACAATGCAACGTGACTTCCATGGGCATAAAAATCCAGTAGGTGCCTTTTAGTAGGTAACACACCCCTAGGAACCAACACACAAAAATGTTTCAGCTAGTCAAAGAAAAGCTCCTTTGACATCCAAGCATGTGCTTGGGTTTCCATAGTTGTGTGTGGTTCACAGTTCACAATGTAATTATCTATCTTTGTATTTCCCTTGAACAAATAGACACTAGGTATGGTTTGGCCAGATGCATTAACACAACATAAAATTGTTATCCATTCTCTACTCTTTGGAATGATGTAGGAGACATTCCTGCTACCTCATCATGCCAAGACCCCCATAGTTCTGTTTCTACCAGCTTGAATGCTTGTTTCATCACAATTCCAAATTATGTTAGGACCCTATGGGGTACTTTCATATGTTGTTGTCAGCGTTCTAAAAAATTTAGCTACTATTTCGGGTCTAAGCTTTGTAGCCCTATTTTTGTCAAGACCTTCAGTTGTGCACAAGGTCAGTTCTAGATGGCGCCTCTTGAACCTAGTCAACCATGATTTTCTAGGCAACCCCTTCATGAAAGGGTTGCATCTAGTTTTCCTTCTCTGAGAAACCTCTTGTTTGAGATTCATAATCTCAAGTCCATGGCCAATATCTTCCATATCTATGCACCACTTCACAATCAGACCCTCCTCCTCTTCTATCAGGACTATTTGTGGACCCTTCTTTAAAGTAGTTCTTAGGCCGCCTAACCAATTGTTGAGTGTTGTAGTTGGGATTTTCCACTTCTTCACATCAGCTCTCGTCGACATTCCATTTGTTTCAACATCCTCCAATGCCTTGTTCATGTCCTATGATGACCATTCCCTTTCCTTTGATTATCTTGCCCACCTAATTGGTGTTGGAGCAACCTCCGGAACAACCTCAACATGTTCAAGATTTGTGTTTACTTCTACAATCAGTTGTTGCACATTGGGGACTATTACAGTGCCTTTTCGTATATGAGATGATGTTTTTGCAGTCTTGGTTTTTGGTTTCAACCTCAGTTTACCTTTAGATTACACTTGCAGATGTTAAAAAATATGTTTGGAGCAATTACAAATAAATAAAATTTAAACACTGTTGAAGTCACAGTGATGCATGAATACTTTGCATTTATTTAATATGCATCTTAACATTTTACAATTCAATGCTCTAGTTTTTATGAACAGTTTGTAATGCAATTGTCTTTATTGTGCACAAA
The DNA here is from genome assembly GCA_007115665.2 of Sequoiadendron giganteum. Classification (NCBI taxonomy): domain Eukaryota; kingdom Viridiplantae; phylum Streptophyta; class Pinopsida; order Cupressales; family Cupressaceae; genus Sequoiadendron; species Sequoiadendron giganteum. The sequence goes on from CM021103.1 coordinate 396,336,090, forward strand.
CAATTTGTTTTATTGTCTTTATTTTGCTTTGTTTTTATGAATAGTTTGTAATGCAATTGGATTTATTGTGTATGTTGACAATTTGCTCAATTTTATTATTTGAATATAAATGACTTAGAGAAAATATATTTAGTGAGACATGAAAAAACATTGGTTAAACATTGTCAAAATGAAATACAATGGTACAGGCATAGTGAGATAGAAAACCTCAACTGAAAGAGAAAGGGAGCTTTCTTGAGTGCAAAGCCAAACAATGAAACATGGAGAGTCAAACATAAATATATAAAACAATTTTTTCAGTATCAATTACATAAACAATTACATATATATACATATATGAATATATATATATATATGTATATGTATGTAAATGTATGGAAATATGTCTATGCATTATTTTGTTCTTCCATGCACAATATATATATATATATATATATATATATATATATATATATATATATATATACATAGAAAAATACATATATAGGAAAAAATAATATAATTGCATGGCAGAATATATTCGAAATGAAAACAAGTGAATCCATTTTCATATTTGGGAATAACAAACAAATATTAAATGAAAATTGCAGAGTTAAAGTTTGTGTATTGTCAAAGAGAAAACCCTATATTTTTTAACCAATGAAACCCTTTCCATGTTTGGTAGTATCAATCAAATGAAAAAAGAATTTCGTAGACATGACTATTGTGCATGGAAGAATAGAATAATACATAAACATGCCAGAATATCTTCAAAATGAAAACTAGTCATACCATTTTTATATTTCGAAATAACATGAGAATATTTTAAGAAAATTATAGAGATAAAGTCTATGCAATGAGGAAGACATGAATGCAAGTGCATGGCAGAAACCCTCGAAATGATAAACATTAAAGCCCTATGAATATTTCCTAGTAATAAGCAAATATATTGTATCCATTTCCATATTTTGGAATAACAAACAAATGTAAAAATAAAATTGAAGAGTTAAAGTTTGTCCAATGACAAACACATGAATACAAGTGCATGGCTGAAAACCAGCCAAACCCTTCCCATATTTTGTCGAACAAGTCTAATAATGAAAAACCAATTAAACCAGTCAAACCCATTTCATATTTTGTATAAGGAAGCAAATATAAAAAGCACAATGTAGAGTAAATATCATGCAATGAAAAACAAAAGATTAGGAATAACACAATATATTGAAATGCACAATGCAGGGTAAACGTCATGCATGGACAAGTATAGAGGAAAGGAAAACCAATGAAACCCTAAACTTGAACTGAAATGACTTGATATTCATATAAACTATAAGTTGAATCCCAAGATATTGAGTTATAGGTCAAAGTGACAAAAAATGACATCCCATACAACATATCTACATTCACAGGCATAAAGAATTTGTAGCAGTAGAATACCTGTAGCTTCTTAGAATGTTGTTGTTGCTGCCTTTGGACTTTCTTCATATTTTTGGAGAAAATTGTATAACTGAAAATGAAAGTGGGATGTGCTAAATGGAAATTTCAAGAGATTGAGTAATGCATTTTTTAATTTGAAAATATCCTTATATGTTCAATGTTGGTTTGGTGTAGAGTCTTCAATTCCTATCCTTTTATTTTCAAATTTTAATTCTTCATCGGATGCCTTCAATTATAGAGTTTGTATGTATTAATGGCATACAATCCTTGTTTGCTTGACAGGAGATTTTGGTGGCTTTAACACCATTGTTTTGGTGGTTGTAGGTGGCAAAAACAAGAGGAGGAACCAGGAGTAGAGAGGTTTGATTTAACAGATGAGACACATATGAATGATTGCTTTTCATCTAAGTGTTGTGTTGGTGGGCAAGTGGGATGGGGGTTCGGCTGGATTGGATTTGGTGATGGGACATTATTGGCTCATAGTTCTTATCATGGCATCCCAACTGCCCGAAATTTGGTTGTGATGTAATGCAAGTGGTGACATTATAGGGGAGCTTGGGTTATACTAATTTTGTATTTTGGGTGCATGTTTTAAAGTGATGGGCTAGTAGCAAGTAATATGACTTGTATGTTTTTGGTTTCAGATGTGCTTTGAATATTCTCTAACATGTAAGACTGTGAATATCTATTTGTGTATGGGACAAATATTCTTCGATTATAATACAATTTGTATGGTACACTGATACGTGTACCCTTGATGACTTTGTGGGTGAAAACTGATTTACATTTGCCTATTAATCATCTCTACTGTGGGGCCCACAAGGGACTACCTCCATCCCCAGTGCAGGCTCCACAAAACATGATGTTTCCACATGGATAGTCACTTTGTATTTGTATCCACTATTGCACTCTATGAATCAATAGTTGCTCACCCAACAATGTTGATATATACATTTTTATAGTATAGCCACCACCATCATATCCAAGATTTGCAATAGAACATACCAACATTTCATCACTTCTAAATACTTGCAATACTTTGTGCTATCTTCCAAAACATTTTCCTAATCTTAAATGGTGTCACATGAATTCAAGTTGTACTAAAAATGCTCCTACATCAATGTTCGTGCTTCTAACAAACACTGATTTGCATGTGGTTGTGAATTATTATCCAAATATCATGTGATTTCTACCATAATCACCAAATTAATAAATATATGTTATATAAAAATATTTGAAACTCTTAAAATTTTACTACACTATAGTTTATATGTAAATTCTTCCCATAAGAACTCTCTAGAGGTGAATATTACTCAATTCCCAACTCTCTCTCACTTGATGTTTATTTTAGGATAAACTAAAGTATACAACCTTATAAGTTGACCTAGTTTTTTGTAATGTGATAATATCATCTCATCCCTACACAACATGAACTTGGCAGTACTTATAGGTTTTCTTAGATAATCAATAGTTCTTACCTAAGTGTTAATTTTCTCTATCTCAACTTTCTTTATCTCAACCATATCATTCATTAAATGATATTGAACATCAATTTGATTGGTTCTAGCATGGAAAATAGTATTTCTTGATGGTAAAAATACACTATACGAATCAAATTTCACTAATGTATGACTTTAAAAACCAACACTATCACTCAATACCTTTAACCACATAACTTATTTGCAAGGATGTGTTGTAGCCATATATTTTTCTTTAGTTATGGATGGTGTGGCTATATGTTTTCACTTTTTAATATAGCTAATTATTTCACCAAACATAATAAAATCATAACTACTAGTTGACCTCGGGTTATCTAGATCACTAGTCAAATCATAATCTACAACTACTTATCTGCTCAACACTTATCCACATTATTACTACCATGATAAGTCAAATAGTAATCTAGATTCCCTCTCTAGTACCTAAACACTCTCTTTACCTATGCCAATTGGTCCTTACCTACTTTATCATGAATCTCCTTAGAACTCCCACTACTTGAGCAATGTCTACTCTTGTGTAGACCATCACATACACTATACTTCATACCACAATACAACATATCAAACATTCATCATGTCCTCCAAGTCCTCTACAAACTTAAGACATTATCCTAAACTAAATTTTGCATTAATTAGTAGAGATGTCCTTACCACTTTAGTGTTCTACATTCCAAACCTCTAAAAACTATCTTCAAGATTTTTTCTCTTATTTAGCCATAGTTTCTTGTTGGTCCTATCCCTATATATCTCCATACTAAGTATATATCTAAACACCTAAGTCTTTCATTTAAAACTTACTAGAAAATTTTAGCTCTAAGTTCCTAGATTAATGTCTTATTATCTCTAATGATTAGCATATCATCAACATATAAAACAAGGGTAAGTGCTTGGAAATGGGAGACAAAAGGGGGTCAAAAGTGCCCACTTTTTTTTTTTTCTAAAATCAATGAAACCTAAACTTGGATAAATAATTAGAAATGCATGTGCTCAAATTTTGAAGATACAACAAGAACAAGAATTGTAGTACGTTGAATCTAATTTTTAAAATACTATTTTTTTTAAATGGTTAAGATTAATAGGGTCAAATATTGCGTGCACACAAAATATTCTTATTTTTCTCAATAAAATAGAATATATTATTTGGTGTGCACCCCTATTTTTCTTTTGCATTCAATATTTTTTAAACTTTGTAAGAATGTAGTTAAGAGGGAGTACTAGAAGTTGTTTATTTTTATATTTTTTATGATTTTTCAAAGTGGATGCATCTTAAAAATTACATTATTGAGTGTGTGTGTCACATGACTTGCACAAAAAAATATTAAAAGTGTATTTTTTTAATGTGTAAAAAAATAGGTTAAAGCAATCCTATTTATTTTTTTCAAAATTTGATAAGCAAATAATATAAAGAAAAATTAATACATATATATCTAAGGAATATATAAATATTAGTAAAATAAAAGGAAAATAATATGTTAATGGATTTCAAATATAAGAAAATTATATGGTTAGAAAGTTAAGAAGATGTTCAATATTTTGATGACAATTTTATCAAATATTATTATAAAATGAGATCTTAATTACATTGAAGTTGAAAAATACTATTGAAACTTAAAAACACATCAAATGCAAATAAATTAGAAACCCAAACCTTTAGGTTTTTTATCCAAGCCTATTCCAAAGAAAAAAGGGTGGAGGAAATTTTTGTCAATATAAAATGTGAATGTTTTCTTAAGTCCTTAAAGTTGTTGCATAATGAACAAAAGATGTATGTAACTTGTGGTTTCGTACCATTGCAACTCTACACATGCTTTTTTTCACTTTTCTAGGACATTTCATGAGATCATTTTGTCTTATGTGAATACAAATGCTTGAATTACATTAGAAATCAAAATTCTTGGATTATTACATATTTTTATTTATTTTAAGACATTTTATTGTCAATTTTGGTTATTATTAACATAATTTTGATAATTTATTAATTTTTATAAAGAATAATCATTTACGTGTATTTTAAGAGATTATTTGAGATCAATACATATTTTTATGATCATTCTATTATTTTTATGTAATTAAAATCTCAATTAACATATATTGATAATTTTGTGTATTTAGAAAGAATTAGCAATTACCATGGGAAGGAACACACAAGAAATACTTGAAAAATTCAAAGCAATGAAAGAAAAACAAAGGGAGAACATAAAGAGGCTTCATGAAATGAGAAAAGTTAGAGAAAGTGTGTCATCAATTCCAAATGACATGAATGTAGAAATAAGTTTGAAAAACCTATTGGAATAAGAAATAATGAACCAAATTTACCTACCACAAACCAAGAATACATACAACTAAAAAAAGCTCCAAAAATTATTCATAAAAAAATTAATATCTAATTAAAATTGATGAAAATAATGTAAACCAAGACCAATTAATTTTTTTGAATCCACCTATAGAAGAATTACTAATAAACTATGAAAAATATTTTTTGAAAGCTTAAATAAAATGGTGTCAATTATTTATTGAAATGATAAAAAAGCTTAAGTTTAAAGACACTATGAAGATCCTCAATCTAAGATCATCTAATATCAATGATAAAGAAACTATTGTAAGAAATCTAATTAGTGCTTACCTATCAATAGGTTCAACCTTGTGCACCAAAGGTAGCAATTTTACCTACCATGTTTTTACATCAACTATTGTAGACACCTAAATAATGCCACTTTCCCTTTTCATCACCTTGGACACACATGTTATCACCTTATCACCCATTCATCACCTAGGGCTCCTAAAGCCTAATAATAAAATTAAATAAGTCATAGTTATTTAATTAAATAATAAAACCATTATTTATTACTTTATTAAATTATTATCCATTTATTTATTTATTCATTTTAACATTAATCATTAATAAATTAATTTAATATTAACTTCCACCCCATGTGCACCAATAATTTATTTAATTTAATTATTAAAAGATTAAAATTCACCTCACCTAGTTGACTACCTAGTCTAATCAAATCACTTAGACTTACTCCCAGTTCCACTCTTCAATCAAATCCGTTTCACTCATTCATGCAATAAATTAACTATTCCATGCAAATAGTCAACTCCCCTTGATTATCTCATGCATTCAGTTAACTCCATTTTAATTTTCCCATTTTTGATTACTTTAGCATCGTAGTTAGCCCCAACTTTCACAATGAGAATCAACTTTTTCATAATGGAATTCAGTGGTTGGTATTGTACTATGAGGTTTCTACTAAGTATGTTGATGTTTTCCAAGAGAAATTTTGACATGTCAGGTGTGCCAATCATCTCAGAGGAAAATTTTATTTTTGGAAAGTGCCTATTTTTAGTAAGGCAGGTTTCAAGCGAGTTCCTAAATATATCGGTGTCCCCAGTTTTTAGTTCCAAACTATTTTCACATTTTTTGTACCTTCAATTAGGTGTACAAAAACTAATTAATAATTAAAATTAATTGTGAGTTTTCAAATAAAGGCATATTAAATGATGACTTAAATTAATTATTTATAAAGTAAAGTGACTAATGTGCCAGAAATGTTAAATATTTAAATAAAGTCAATTTCTAGAGCAATGAGGGGTACAAAGAGAATTGTGAAGCTCTTTTAAAAATTATGGAATTATTTTATCTATTGGGATTTTTAGAGAGCTTCTTGTGGATCAAAAATCCTAGGATGAAAAACCTTGGGCAATTGATTTAATTAGTGAAACTATCTACTTTAGTTAGTTATTAGCAAAGTCACTCAAATTTCGTATTCAGATTTCAACAATTATAGTTTTTGAAATTCGTGAAGTCTTGTACGAAGACGAATTTCTCAATTGTGAGGAGCTATATAGTTACAATGATAAATCAAATAAATATTATTCTAATTTCTCAAAGCCTAAGGTGATTAAAAAGGGTGATTTAAAGATTTCAGTATTGTGTATTGGGAATAAAGGAGTTGATTAATATTTTGCTAAGGATTATTAGCCTTAATATTCTATAAAGATTTCAATATTGTGTATTGGGAATAAAGAAATTGATTAATATTTTGCTAAGGATTATTAGCATTAATATTATATCACAACCCCTATCCCTTTAGCCACATTTGAATGGAGTCGTAGCATAAAAAATAAGGCAATTGCATCATATTTGAGTTGAATTAAGGGTGACATGAAGGTTATTTGGAGGTCAACAGGTCAAGAGTTATTGCACCAAATTTTCCTATTGCCTACCGACAATCATAATCTATCATACCTCCTTTTATGTGCATTGCTAAGGTGATGTGGCATTTGAATGGTCAAAGGGGCAATATCCATAGCAAAGGTTAAACTTACCTAGCCATCACTTTATGATATTCTTGGGAAGCCACAAGTAAAAGAGGAAGTGATAACTTAAGAGGGTTTCCATACCATTCATACACACCTTTTGTATCTATAAAAAATATTTTTAAAAAAATCTCATTCCTACAATTTCATGTCAACAATAAATTAGTGTTGTTTATTGGATATGTTATATGCTAATAAAACCATTGGTTGATAAATTTTTGAGTTGAATATTATATCTTGGCTGAGTTCATATTGTATGGAAATAAATATATATGTTTTTTATTGGAAAACGTGCTATCATGTATTTGAAGTTGAGAGATAATTCATGTTATGACTATATTGCATAAATAAATTACCAACCTAGTATAAACAAGCTAAACATAACCTCAAAACTATAGAATGACAATTGTTTGATGAAATGTATGTGCACATGGAATGGTGAAAGTGAAAAAAATTGTATAAAAAATTAACTTGAGACATTTCATCCATGCAAGTAGTTAACTTCTCCATATAGGTAGTTAAATCATAAATTAGATTTATCATCTCCCTAATTAAATTATGTTGAGAAATAATATTTTTTAATTAAAATTTGAAATAATGTGCAACACTTCCATGCTTCTAATCTCACCTCATCAAATCCCCCAATTATGAATCAACTATGAGATTCTAGATTTGATTCTCCTAAAATTTGATAAATCAAACCCATTTATCATAATTTTACAAGCAGTTATTTTCACATCCATATTCTATCAATTTGATATCTAGGGAATGCTAATGTTATGTTGGTGAACTGAGCACCCACATTCCAAAATGGTAAAAGCTACACATTATGCTCAATCTAAGGTTTACATGTGTAGAATTTGAGTGTTTAATTGGTTTGATTTTAATGCTATTTGGTTTATTTTATTTGCATCCAATACATTTTGGTGAACCTAACATGAAACTTATACATCTAACACTTGTACTTATGATTTTTCATAAGCTTTGTCATGCCCTCAAAACTTCCCCAAGAAGGAAAAATCCCCCTAGAACAGGCTCCTAGCTAACTTATTTCATGTCAGGAAATGTAAATGAGGGTCATAAATGGTGAGTAGGTGTGGAATCCCATATGAAAGTTCTTGCCACAAGTTTCAAACATGAAAAATAATAGTATTAATTAATTTTATATAGGTGGATTATAAAGTAAGGGGGAAAAAATGTTCTCATTAAATAATCCTTTTTTTAGGGGTTTAAATTATTATTTTATTTATATATATTATTTTATTTTGGTTATTATTTAAGATAGAAATTAAGAATCAATAAAGAAAATGAGAATTGTAGAGTTTACTTGATTATTTGAGGAAAAAGAAAACAAATTAGTTAATAATGAGCACATTTAGGTTTAATCATTATGTTTTTCTTACCTTAAACATATATTTATATAATAAAATTAAAATATCAATATATATTATCTAATAAAAAATTATAATTTACTACATTATATAGTGTAAAGATATTTTATAATTTTATTTTACATTATATATATTTCGTTGTTATTTGATTTAATTTTTATGTTATTATTGATGGGTATTGCTCCTTGATTATTTATTTATTTCGGGTAAGTGGGTATTAGATTTTTTACCACGGTGCCTCTCATCCAAAACTTAAATTGTTATTACGTATCTATGGTTTAAGCCCCCTTTCAATAATAAATTAAATGAATTACCTCACATTCATCTTATTGATATTTAATATCTTATACACATCCAAAAGTCTCCCTAGCAAAATGAATAAATTAAATTTGTTTGGGTTAAGAATGCAGGGAATAATTTTCTTTCCTACAGATAAATGTTGTGGTGATCCAAGGTGATGAACAATGGGAATCTCATATGCTTAGCCTAGTAATCAAATATTCCATCTTCACCACTCATCGTAGAGTTCTATAAACCTCAACTTATAACTTTTCTAATCTTGTTGTTCTGAGGCATGTGCACTCTAACTCAAGTAGCCTTTCAAGTTTTCCTAACAGTCAATTGCTCTAGACAAGTAGGTAATTACCCTCGATAAATTGGTGGTCATTCAAGAGTGATGTAGGTTTGTGAATTTTGGTATTATTTATCTTGATGTGGGTATCGATCTAGTTAATGCTATAGTTAAGGTGAAATTCATAACTGAACCTTATTCTAGTGTGACAAAAATTAACCATATTGGGCCTTATAAAAAAAAAAGTTGATGATTGTGTTGACTTGCAATGTTTGAGGGCATGACAACCTTGATCTTGCAAGTGTATTTTTTATGAGGTGGTCATGGGGGTCAAATTTTCAGTAGCCTTGTATCACAAAAAAAATGTCATAGTTGCATCTAAAGAGGCCAAGAGATGACTTTTGATATAAAATATACTATATTTTGGTTATTGTGCAATCTAGAAAAAAAATAAAACACCCTAGGTCACATGGTAAAAAATTCCAAAATCTATATGGAATATGTATGGCCATTCCATCCTACCTAGGGTTTTTGATGGATATTTTATTTTGTGGTTTCAGGTAAACAAGGACATGTAGAGGTATATACATGGATGTGTACACATAGATATATGATGTATATACATGGAAATGTATCAAGTGTATGCATAGTGAGCATATATATAGAAAATTGAGGATGGGTATATTTTATAACATATATACAATAATATATACATAACAAGGTATACTCATTTATTTTTGTGTAGGTATATATACATAAAACAATATATATATAGTGTATATTTGGGTTCTAATTCCTTTCCCTACATGTATATGTTGATGTTATAGGAATCTTAGGGCTGCACTTCCAACGCACACACTTCGAGGAGAAAGCTTAAATTAAATGATAGCCTTCCGGCTATTTAATTTATATTGTTAATGTGTGATAAACATAAAGGGGCCGACCCTATAGTGGTTTGCATGTTTTGTTTATACATTGGGCCGACCTACATTATATTTAATATATTTATATATTCTTCCAAGGGAGCCGACCTAATTGAGGAGGTGCCTCAATTGTATATATACAAGGTCACTCCTTGTCATTTATCATTCAAGTTCATTAAGCATATTCGCATCTAGAGGAGTTCGCACTTTTGTAGCAGCAGTCCGATTTCAAGGAAGAACATATTCATTTGTATCTTTTGCATCTAGGAGAGGTGTGAATTCATTGTATCTATTATTGGCCATTGCTGGGCTTGAGTTGTAAATTTCTGCTCTTGTTCTATATTATATAAGAGGATTATTTGCTGGGTTTTTCTCCCTCAAGAGGAGGGTTTTCCCAGGGTATCTTGCTGTGCTTATTATCTTATGTGTTGCAATATTTTAAGTACTTTATGTTATATGATCTGATCTAAGAAATACTAACATGGTATCAGAGCGGGTTTGAAAAAGATCGTGATCAGATTTAGTTTGCAGCACTCTCTCTAATCTTTTTCAGTCTATCTCCTAATTCAAATTTCAAGATGGTGAATGGTCTGAAAATCGAGGATAGACTCGAAGGAGTTTCTAACTACACATCATGGAGGTTCAAGATCATGCTCACATTGGAAGAGAATGATTTGGCTGAGTTTGTGAAAACAAAAGTTCCCGAACCTGAGGAGGAAGAAGAGAAGTTGCAGTGGAGGAAGAAAGATACTAGGGCAAAGAAAGTGTTGGTTGATTCCGTCAAGGATCATGTTGTACCGATCGTCTTCAAGTTGGATACAGCAAGGGAGATGTTTACAACTTTGGAAGAGATGTATGAAATCAACAACACCAGTCGAGCACTTGCACTGAAGCAACAACTTCATCATGTGAAAATGGCGAAAGGAGAATTTGTAATTACTTACTTCATGAGGATTTCAGAGATAAGAGATAAGCTCTCCACAATTGGTCACATGATTGATGACAAAGACTTGACTATGCTTGCTCTCAATGGTCTTCCGCTATCATGGGAGTCGTTTATTCAAGGAATCAGTGCAAGATCTAAACTTCCCAAGTTTGATCGATTGAGGATTGACTGCATAAGAGGAGTCGAGACTAACAGCTAGGGGCATTGGTCAAAGTTCAAAGAATGAAGAAATACATGTTCTCGCCTCTCATTCATCGAAGAAAGGAAAAGGTTGGAAGAAAGGGTTCTTCAAGAGGAATCGAGAAAATGGAAATGATGGTGCTCCTGCCTTCAAAAGGAAACGAGACTTGTCCAAGATTCAATGCTTTCGGTGTGACAAGTATGGCCACTTTGCGAAAGAATGTCCTCTCAGACCTAAGCAGCAGGTTGCCACTGCAAATGTTGAGGAAGTGGCCCCACAGAAGGACTCGAGTGATTATTTGTTCTATTCAGCCCTGTCAAGCAATGTATCCACCGATGCAACACTTGGCTGATTGATAGTGGTGCCTCTCGGCACATCACCGGATTCAGGGGCATCTATCAAACTTGGTGGGAATGACTCTAGTGAACAAGTTGTTATTGGAGACGATGCTAGGTATTCTGTGAAAGGAGTTGGGAACTCCTCTCTTCACTTGGATTCTGGCATATCGTTGGAGTTGAATGATGTACTATTTGTTCCAGGCATAAAGAGGAATCTTGTCTCCATTTCAGCTTTAGAAGACAAGGGTTATCAAGTTGCATTTTCTAAAGGCAAAGTTCTTATATGGGCAAAGAACTCCAACTTCAAAACTGCTCGGGTAATTGGAGTTAGACATGAATGTCTCTACAGGCTATGCACTCGTCCCCTTCAAGCTCTTGTGCATAACTCTTCCAGCATATGTGATCTTTGGCATCGAAGATTGGCCCACATTCACTTTCAAGCATTACCTATCATGGAGAAGATGGTCACCGGCCTTCCGAAATTCAACCAGGAACATGAAGGTACATGCAAAGGGTGCGCCCTAGGCAAGAATACAAAAGGTACGTTTCATTCTAGTGAAAGTAGGTCTAAATGTATTCTTGATCTCATTCATTCTGATTTATGTGGTCCAATGTCTATTGCATCTTCTAGTGGTTTCTTGTATTACATTATTTTTATTGATGATTACTCTAGAAATACTTGGATTTATTTCTTGAGATCTAAAGAATCTAAATAAGTATTAGAAAGATTCAAAGAATTCAAAGCACAGGTTGAAAACCTGTCTGGGAAAAGGATCAAGGTTTTGAGATTTGATAATGGTGGAGAATACACCTCTAGCACATTTTCGTGATTTCTGTATTGAAGCAGGGATTAAGAGGGAGTTCAGTGTTCCCTATAATCCACAACAAAATGGTATTGTTGAAAGGAAAAATAGGTCTATTGTGTAAGCAGTCAAAGCTATGATTCATGATCAAGATCTGCAAATCTCTCTCTGGGTTGAGGCATCTAGGACAACCATCTACGTTCAAAACAAGAGTCCCCATAGGATCTTGGAGAATAAAAATCCCAAAGAAGCATTCTCAGAGGTGAAACCAGAAGTCAGTCATTTGAGGATCTTTGGTTGTCCAGTATATGTTCATATTCCAAAGGAAAAGAGAACAAAGTTAGAACCTTCTGGGAAGAAGGGAATTCTAGTGGGCTACAGTGAGACATCGAAAGCCTACAAAATCTACATTCCTGGTCAAAAGTCCATTGAGATTAGTAGAGATGTCACATTTGAGGAAGATGTTGCCTTTAGAAGATCCAAGGTCACTCCTATGGAGATCGATGAAGAAGAACCTCCTCAAGATATGGAAGTTGACCATATTCCAGAGAATTAGAAGAAGGCTCCAGAACCTAAAGAAGATGATGATCTAGTTGAACTCTTGGATCCTACTGATGGGCCTTTAGATATTGTGATTGGAAAGAAAAGACCTCTTTGGGCTCGTAGGACAATGCAGGAGGTAGAAAGTTTTGTAGCCCCAAGAGGAGCTTTTAGAGAAAGCAAGAGACCTCATAAGTTCTCCAGTTATGTTGCCTTGATGAGTCAGATCATTGAGTCAAAGCTCTCAAGCGTCAAAGAAGCTTCTAGTCAAAAAGTATGGAAAGATTCCATGACTGAGGAGTATCAGTCCATACTCAAGAATGATGTTTGGGATATAGTTCCTAGAACCAAAGGCAAATCTGTGGTGTCTTCTAAATGGCTCTTTGAAATCAAGCATGCAACCGATGGGAGCATTGAGAAGCACAAGGCAAGATTCATGGCTAGAGGGTTCTCACAAAAAGAGGGAGTTGACTATGAAGAAAATTTTACTCTTGTGGCTCGATATACATCTGCAAGAACCATCATTGCTATTGCTGCATCTAGAGGATGGAAGATTCACCAAATGGATGTAAAGACAACCTTTCTGAATGGTGTAATAGAAGAAGAGGTTTACATTGAGCAACCCAAAGGATTTGAGGTGCATGGGAAGGAGTCTCATGTTTGCAAGCTGAAGAAGGCCTTGTATGGTCTTAAGCAAGCTCCTTGTGCTTGGTATGAAAGGCTTGATCATTATCTATTGAGTCTGGGTTTCTCAAAGAATGATGCAGATTCTAACCTCTACTTCAAGGTAGTAAAAGGTGAAGCTTTGATTCTAGTTTTGTATGTTGATGATTTGATTATCACTAGTGAAGAACACCTAATTCTAAAATGCAAGAAGGAGTTAGCTTCAGAGTTTGAGATGAAGAATCTTGGTCTCATGCATTACTTCCTTGGCTTAGAATTTTGGAAAAAGCTAGATGAGATGATTCTAAGTCAAGGCAAGTATACTATTGACATTCTAAAAAGGTTTGGTATGATTGACTGCAAACCTATGTCTACACCCATGGAGACTAATCTAGATAAGTTGAAGGAGGTTGCAGCTAGTTCAGATCCAGTGGATTCTACGATGTATAAACAGTTGATTGGTTTATTGATGTATCTAGTTAACACTAGACCTGACATCTGTTATGCAGTGAGTGCACTTAGCCAGTTTATGTGTGAACCAAGGCAAATACATCTTGTTGCAACTAAACATATCCTGAGATATTTGCATGGCACAATTGGATATGGGTTGAGATATTCTTCAGGTGAGGACTTGGAGTTACATGGCTTTACTGATTCTGACTGGGCAGGATGTGTCTCAGATCAGAAGAGTACCTCTGGTTGTTGCTTCAGTTTGGGTTCTGCTATGATATCTTGGTGCAGCAGGAAGCAATCTTCAATGGCATTAAGTACAACCGAGGGAGAGTACATTGTAGCTTGTGTGGTAGCTCGTAAGGTAGTGTGGCTTCGTAAGCTCCTTACAGGTTTTTTTGGACAATCAATGGAGCCTACCATTATACACTGTGATAACTAGAGCTGTGTAAAGCTTTCTGCCAATCCCATGTTTCATGATAGAACAAAGCATGTTGAGATCAAGTACCATTATATTAGAGATATGGTACTAAGGAAAGCTATACAGTTGAGATATATAAGCACTGATGAGAAGACGACGAACATTCTCACCAAGCCTCTCTCCAGGATCAAGTTTGTGTACTTTCGAGAAAAGCTTGGTATGGTAGAGAATGCAGCCTTGACTGAGAAGGAGTCTCAGTATCAGTGATCCTTAAAATTGATAATGCATTTCTCTATTGAGAGAGATTTGAGGTGTAAGCCCTTGGTAATGAATTTCTCTATTGAGAGAGTTTTGAGGTTTAAGCCCTTGGTAATGCATTTCTCTATTGAGAGAGATTTGAGGTGAAAGCCCTTGGTAGTGCATTTCTCTTTGAGATTTGAGGTGAAATCGCTTATTTCCACCCTCTGGGAGAGCTATGGTGGATGTCATGTGTGTGACTCCATGAAAGCATCACGTGAGGGAATCTGTGATGACTTACTTGTACTTGTGTTTCACCCTTTGGAGAAGCCATGGTGATAGTCACATTGAGGTGACAACATCACATTAAGTGATGAGCACTTGTACATACCATCTATGGAGGTAGCCATGATGGTTGATATCATGATGAGGTGATATCATATTTGTTTTCACATTGAGATGATGTGTCTTGTGCAGCTGGAAGTATCATCCCTAGCTGAGAGGGAGTGTTGATGTTATAAGTAGCTTAGGGCTGCACTTCCAGCACACACAGTTCGAGGAGAAAGCATAAATTAAATGATAGCCTGTCGGCTATTTAATTTATATTTTTAATGTGTGATAAACATAAAGGTGCCGACCCTATAGTGGTTTGCATGTTTTTTTTATACATTGGGCTGACCTACATTGTATTTAATATATCTATATATTCTTCCAAGGGAGCCGACCTAATTGAGGAGGTGCCTCAATTGTATATATACAAGGTCACTCCTTGTCATTTATCATTCAAGTTCATTAAGCATATTCGCATCTAGAGAAGGAGTTCACACTTTTGTAGCAGCAGTCCAATTTCAAGGAAGAACATATTCATTTGTATCTTTTGCATCTAGGAGAGGTGCAACTTCATTGTATCTATTATTGGCCATTGTTGGGCCTGAGTTGTAAGCAGATTTCAGCTCTTGTTCTATATTATATAACAGGATTATTTGCTTGGTTTTTCTCCCTCAAGAGGAGGGTTTTCCCAGGGTATCTTGCTGTGCTTATTATCTTATGTGTTGCAATATTTTAAGTACTTTATGTTATATGATCTGATCTAAGAAATACTAACATTATATACTCATAGTGTGGCAATATATCCTATAGTATATATAATCATGATTGTGTAAACACATGATAATGCATATACAATATGATGTATATACATACAACCCATGAGTTATAGGTTTTTGGCTTAGATTTTAATTAATTTCAATTTTTATTTTCTATTTTTGATAGGACCCTAATCATATGGCATTTAGAAGCTCTACGACTAATAAGCTCTTGGTCATAGGGTTTTAGAGTGCATTACCATATGAGACACAAATTTCAACACCTAGCACCTTTTCAACCTTCCCTTAGTCACATGGAAAACTAGGAGCTAGCATCTAGGGGGCTAAAAAATGCCCTCCCCCTTGTCTTTTGAACTTTATAATAGACCTATTAATGGGCATGATCATCTTTTAAACCACTAATTGGATTTTTTATTTTTTACAAGCATTGGAAAGATGGTTCAAAGCTCTATGCTCTGGATTAAACCATTTCCAAACATATTCCCCCCCCATAATTAGGTAAAACTCCTCAAAATTCATGCTTCATTTTCAATTTTCAAATTCTCATAACTTTTGCACACAAACTCAAATTTATGTGTTAGTTTTTAAAATTTATCAAAAATTGTAAGGAATCCAAAGGTGTGGTCTACTTTATTTATTTTATTTCTTATTTTATTATTTTGGTATAATCACTTATATGCAGCATATTTCAATGGTAGAAGAATAAATTTAAAACTACTAATCCATGATTTTGCAAGATGTCCTCTTGAAGACTATTTTAGACCATTTATACTTATGTTTTCTATGTTTGTATTATTTTTCTCACCATTAGAAATTAGGTTGAAATTCACTCTCAGGTTTTATTTTGGTCTTTAAAATAAATGAGTGTTGTATTTAATTTTAAAGAAGTGGGATGTGTACATGCTCTTCCATTGCATGCTTGCATGATATTAAGAATAAAATACATACACTTCTAAATATTTTTTAGGAGGCATATTTAGGGATTTCATCACCCTAGAGGGAAGCCTCAACCACATGTTTTGGCTAGGTATATAAAGTGGGGAGAACAAAACATATAGCTCAAAAGAGTCATCATCATGTTTTTCACAGTCGTGGGACCCTATTAATTATGACACAAGGTGAAGGGGCCTTCATTTGTTCTTATGTATCATTCTTGTAGATGGGCTCTAGTTCCTAGATTAAGCATCTTATAATTGTAGGTATATTGAGGATTCCCTAGAAATATTATGTATCCTATATTAAGACCTTTAAACCATACTTAATTGTAATGCACTGGTAATAAGTTGTCCTGGGAAGTTACTCATCATGTGCCTAGAAAAATAGACGTGTATGATCTCCCCTCACAATAGGTGATTAAAAGCAGTTAGTTTTCCCAACATAGGACTTACACATTACACTTGGATAAGGAATATCTATGGTCTTAAAACCATTACACATGCTTTAGTGAATAGTTTTAGGATTGTTAATGTGTATTATTTATTTTTATTGTGAATACCAAGTGTATGATTGTAACTTTATACCAAAAATCCAAATACTATTGAAAATTCCAAAAAAAAAAAGTATTTGTTTGTGTGTTCTTAGATTAGTATTTCCTCTTGCTAAGGTTTATATTTCCACCATCTCCAAGTAAATTTTCAAATTAAACAACCAACTACATCCATCAATACCATTTTGTAGCCATTATAAATAATATTCAT
This sequence comes from Sequoiadendron giganteum, assembly GCA_007115665.2. NCBI lineage: Eukaryota > Viridiplantae > Streptophyta > Pinopsida > Cupressales > Cupressaceae > Sequoiadendron > Sequoiadendron giganteum. The sequence goes on from CM021103.1 coordinate 396,353,595, forward strand.
TTGCATCTTAAGGTCATACACCCCATCATCAATATCCAATAGGATCATCCATAAACATATCCCATTTTTTACTCCATAAATCCCAACCCTAGGTAAAATTTAACAATCCCTCTTTAGGTTTCATCCAAACTATAACTTCATCTTGTCTTTTAAATATAACATCACATTTGTCCTATACATATCTTAGGTCTAACACCTTGACTTACATGTATATCCTAACATCATCTTTTCCAATCTTAGATTCATCTTCATTTGGATATCATAGCATCACCTTGTTACCAAAAACCTCATTTACATTTGAATATAATATTGTAATCATATCCACATCTTAGGTCCAACACTATCCCTTACATCCATATTACCAGTTTACCTTTCACATACCACATAAATTCATCTTATCATTATCACTTACATCCATATCATACATTATCTTATCCAAATTATAGGTTTACATGCTCATATGCATCCATATTCTAGGTTTAGACTATCATTTACATCTTTACCATACCATAATTTTGTCTAAATCTTAGGATTAATACATTATTTACATCCATACTATACCATAATTTTTTCCAAACCCTAAGTTTACATCATCACTTATATCCATTTCATAGAATCATATTGTTCAACATCTCCATTTACATATATACCATAAATCCTTAATAGGGAGGAAATTATTAAATCTACTTAAATGTTCAATAATGGTAAATCTCCTTGTATCGATGGGTTTCATACCAATTTCTATAAAAACATGGATTGGATTATTGATGAGCTATTTTTAGTCTACAAAGAAGCTATAGATAAAGGATCCTTGGGTAATCATATTAATAGAGGCCTCACAAAAATCCTTCCTAAAGAAGGTGATAAGAGTCAAACAAAGAATTGGATGCCAATCACACTCCTTAATGTTTCATATAAAATCCTTACTAAATTTTTATCTCTCATACTTATTGAAATTCTTCTTAAATTTATCAATGCTACTCAAATTGGCTTCATTAAAGGAACATTTATTCTAGAAATCAAAATAACCAATTGGGAAGCAATGAACTGGGTGAAGAACACTGGTTATAATGTTGCCATCCTTCTACTAGATTTTGAGAAATCTTATGATACGGCTGAATGTTTATTCATTAATAGGACTTTGGAGGCCTTTGTATTCTCACATAATTTTTATAGTATGATAAAGATATTATTTAAGGATGCTTCTATGAAAAATGATATTAATGGATCTCTTACAAAACCCTTCTCCCTACATGGATAAATTAGGAAATTGTTGTCCTCTCTCCCCTACACTTTTTGTTGTTTCTTTTAATGCCTTGTATTATTTTTTGAGAGATATTAATATAGGGAAAGGTGAAAGGGTTTATTCTTCTAAATAATGAGAATTTATTAAACATTTAGTCTATATATAATACTACTCTTTTTATGGACTTGGACGAAAATAATTTTGATAATATGATGAATAGACAAACTCCTTTGTATGGCTTTTGATATTTGAGTATAATTATACTATGCCCAATTGGAAATATAATCCTTTGGAATTTGGTTTTATAAGAACAAACTTATGTGGGAGATCTCAATAAGTAGGTAAAATACCTTGGCATAGCCTTCTCTACTAGTCTTCCCTTAAAAATACATGGAATTGGATTTATGAGAAAATGGACAAAAAATTATCTAATTAGCACATGCAGTATTATGCTACTCAAATTGGCTTCATTAAAGGAAGATTTATTCTAGAAATTAAAATAACCAATTGGGAAGTATTGACATTTCATACCCCCCTTAGATGACCCATCACTGATATACGATCTAAGAGATCCTACATGGGCCATCTTGCATGAGTTTTCGTTGAGGGTTCCTAAGATTGGTTGAGTCCCAGATTTTTGGGTTTTTAGGTTGTCTCTTACTTACTTCCCATATGCCTTCTTCATTGCTCCCTCCCCTTCCCCTTTATATTCTTCCACTCCCTTCATCAACCATTTTTCGACAATCCGATGTCCGATCCTCAAGGGTTTGATGTTATACCCGTCGGTCTCTTTCTTCAACCTTCTCTTCCATCTCTTCTTCCCACCAATGCCTTGGTTCTAAAATTCAGCTAAGTGTCAGGTTTTTGCATGTCATCCTTTGACCTTCTCCTTTACCTCTTAGCTTTCTTTGGTAAGAGGTAACCCATCTCCCTGATCCTCGATGCTCATCCAAAGAAGTTTATTTTTGGTGGTTGTGGTTTCCTTCTTCCTTTGGTACACGGTAAGTTGCAAGTCCAAGGCTCGATCTTTGAAGGCTCTTGGTCAAAGAGAAAGATGAATATCGAAGTGATTTGAAATGTGGTCCCTTTAACATTCCAATGGAGTTGTATCGAGCTGACAATATGATATCAGAGTGAGCTATTTTGCGGTCCCTTCGACATTCCGATGTAAGGAAAGATCTCTTCATTGGAGGGATCTTGGTGCTTGTCACTTTGACATTATAGTGATGTTATTTTTGGGGCTCAACACCATTTAATTCATATGCTTCCAAAGGCGATTTTTTCAGGCCCGACACCCCAACCTTCCTATGTTTTGGCATGTTTTTTATGGGTGATGCCATTAATGTGCAACAAATCCCCAACTACAAGATCTTATTTTTAGGGCTTCAAGGACAACTTTAATGGGTTTTTTTACTCCTCTAAGTGGATTTGTGGTGGCCATGATCATTCATTATTGTTTCCTTACTCTTTTTGACAATCCCTTACCCATTTCCTAGATTTTGTGGGGGATTTTGGATGAATTTCTAGAAAATGTTTATGTTAAGATGGATGGTATGCAGGTTGGTTCTCTCTAAGCTCTCTTGGCTTCATTTTCATGAGAATATATTTCTTTAACTACTAACCCTAACTGGGTTAATGTTTGATTTGTATTCATTTGAGTTATGTTTGATCTATAAAAGCAACACTTGTATATTTTCTAAGGGTTCTTCTTTTGGTATCCTCTCATAGTTTTCTTTTGCAGACACTATATCTTGCATTATGTCATTGTAAAGTTTGGCTTTTATGCCTCATATGAATAAAATTTTACTATTATCATAGGTATTTCTTACATTTTTGAGTAAAAATCTCTTACCTTCATGTTTGAATGCTTGTTTTAGCTGATTTTTTGATATTTTGTGCAATCTACAGCAAAGAAGAAACACATTTATATCTTGGTTCATCACCTCCCTTTCATTTTTATGTTCCCCTTCTATCCATTTTCCTCTAAGAGTTGTTAGATTAGTGTAGTAATAAGTTTCATGTGTTGGTTAGACCAACACATTTTCACTTAGTTTAGAAGAGGAATTCAACCTTCTCTGGAGATTCAACCTCATTCCCATAAGGTCCCACACCTTGAGGTTGTTTCCATTATGTCATTAGAATACTGAAATATTGTTCAATAGGGTGCAATTTTATGTGACAATAGTTTTTGGAACACCCAATGGGACTACTTCTTTCTGTTGAATAATCTGGTGTTTTATTCAATGTATTTTGTCTTTTGAGGCATATCATCAAACACCATGGTGGATCTATGACAAATCTACTAGTTCAAGTAGTGTAATTTCTCCCCACAAGTTATTTCAATAGTTTCTGGCATGCCCGGTGGGACACAAGAATAAATTTTACTTCATTTTGTTGAGAGAATGATGTTGCTCTCAACATTCCATCCTTGAAGAGGCCCTTAAACAAGAACCCGAAAACTTTGCAATCAAGGGAAGACTCTACATATGGATTGGTGACTCTGCTACTACCCAGAACTCTCGGTTCAAGATCATACCTGCACATTCATGCGAAGAATCCAAATAAGAGCATCTTCTAGAGGTAATTTCCAATACACTTGGCTCTTATTTTCTACTTCTAGAAGAAGAAATAGGAGTATAAGTCCTTCTCCTAGAGCCCTATCTACATCACTTGTGGGTAGATTATTTCAAGCTAGAACACCTATTGTCCATACAAATATGAATCTATTCCATATTGTTGTACCTACTAATCAACCTTTTGTATCTTTTACACGTGATAGTCCCTTAATTTTAGCCCAAAAAGATGATATACCAGTCAATGCCATCAAAATTATTCCCCATTTCACTGGTGATACATCCACAACCCCAAAAGAGAACATCCTAGATGTGGAAAATATATGGTCTATACATGATGTAACAAAATAAAATGTGCCTATTAGATTACTTGCCACCTCATTGAAAGATAAAGCATTACAGTGGTATAGAGGTCTACCACCTAACTCCATTCACAATTGAGATGAGTTAGGTGAGAATTTATGCAAGCATTTTGAAGATAAAAGTGACCATTTTTCCTTGGTAGAACAACTGACAACTATTCAAAGAGCACCTCATGAATTCATGAGTGATTTTAATTATAGATTCCAAAGGACTTGGAATAGAATCCCTATCTTGGTGAAGCCTTCTCCTAAGTATGATTTTCTATATTTCTTAAGGGCCCTTAATAGTGACATAGTTGTTATGATTCAGTCTAAGGGAATATTTACCTTTCTAGATGCATACATACCCATAAGGGTAGAAAATTTCTTGATACAAGCTAGGAAGATAGCTCCTAGGCCACCGACACCTTTATTTCCAAAGCTTCCCCAACAACCAACGATGGATTCTATCCTAGTGGCTACAATTTCTCAACTAGCTATTCCAACCACATCTCTAGAGGAGGTGCAAGAAATGAGAAACATGATACAAAGGTTGAATAATGATTTAGAAATAGAAAAGAGGCAACGAGATCAAAATTAACAAAACTTACCAGCCCTAGGTTCAAGATTACCAACAAAACAAGTAGCCTTATCAAGGGAAGGATCAATGGAATTATGCTAAGCCCTTGAATGATGCAAATATATCCACTACCAACACTTCAAAGGCTTGGTCCCAATGCAAAAAAATCTAGCTCAAGAATAACTTTTGATATCCATGCAATCAACCTCATAACCAGAATGCTTGTCTAAATGGTGAGTTTGTGCAAACTCTGGTGGTTCAAAATGAAATTGTTACCTCAAGGAAATAATTTGATGCAAATCAGGTAACTATTGGAAAGCATGATCACTTGGAGGGATACTATACGTTCATCAACTGGAATCAAGAGGAATTTTCTGGTATGAATCAGATAGCTTAGGTCACTAGATTGAAATGGAGAGCAATGGATAATTGTTCTTCATACACAATGGGCCAATAATAATCATCCCAACCATCTCAAAAGATTATAGCTGCTAAAAAAATAGGTAGAACAACAACTCTACAATTAGATCAACCTACTAGTAAGAGCAATAGGATGGTGGAGTGACCTCAAGTCACCCAATCAAAAAATTTGGATTTGGTTTTTCCAAAGGTTTCACCTAAGGTTAGTCAATCCCATTTCAATATTATTGATCAAGTGATGAAGGCTAACCTAAATTTCACCATGTTGGATGCCTTGTCCATACCACCTCAAAGGGATCTACTACAATAAGCTTTAAAATAACATAATCAACCAAAGGATGTATCTGAAAAATAGCATGCTACTCCTTCGATCAACCTAGTGCAGCCCAAACAGGAGGGGAATCCAAATAAAATCAGCAAGCCACTTACAAAGGATCATATTGAACCTTACACTCCTAGTCCTATAAACATTATTTTTACCTTGCATGATCAAGGGGATGAGTGTGTTTTTCATTAGACCACTAATCATGTGGAGGAGGTTCTTGGTTGCTTCCTAGAAGTGTTGGGCAATGATTTTCATTTTTATTCACCTATTAAAGAGGGGGATTTTGGTCTGAGCATATTCTGCAAATTTGAAGAGAACACCCCTATTCCCAACCTCATAGAAAATAAAAGGTACATAGTGGATATTTTTGTTGAATAGGAAAACTAAGAGGGGGGTGAATCAGTTGTCATAGATTTTAACCTTTAATTCAATCAATAGAACTAACTTAGAACTGCTTAATTGATTAATCATCAAATGCCAATGCAAAAACTCAAATACAGCACATAAACACAATAACACCAAATTTATGTGGAAAACCCAATGAGGAAAAAAACATGGTGAGGATTAACTCACACAATAGAGAATATTAAAATTGATTACACAAAGGCTCACTACCTGAAAGAAGGCTCACTGATTGAGATAAAGCTCACTAACTAAAACAAGGACTCACTGTCCGGAACAAGGACTCACTATCCAATAAGGCTACAACCCATAGGGATCATTTCCATATAGATACAAAGAAGACAAAGAATACTTGTTATAGAGAGACTACAATCCCAATGAAACAAATGATTCCACCATTTTCACTTGATCAACTTGCATGAATGATAGAGTTCTCCTTCTGCTCACTGCATCCAAAAACTCAACATTAAGTTTCACACTAATCTGCCACACACATCTCACACACACTTTTTGAATAGCATCAATATCGCATCTAATCTTTCACTTATCTTCTTTCTTCTCGTACATTTTTCATTACTAGCTCATCCTATATTTATACTATCTCCAACCTTGAAAAAGATCCAAAGTCATCCATCCAATTTCAAATTCAAATTAGGTCAGCACCAAACATCTTAGGGTGCTATTAGAATGAGGGTAACCCAAACACATGCTTCACCAGGACCCAAAATAGATCCAACATGCTTCATTAACTTTGAAGATAGTTTTTAACACAATTTCGGCCAAACCAGTGTAAAACACATAGAACAAATAAGCTCAGAACTTCAAAAAATCAAAAATATCTTCAATGCAACCAAAAAATCTTAACTCTAGAACTGCAAGTCAAAAGACTTCTTCAAAGATAAATATAGACCAACAACATTTCTCTCGGACCTCAACCAAAACATAGAAAAACATAGTTCACAACTAGTGAACACAACTCAAACTTCTCAACAAACTAACAGCCAAAAATTTGGATATAGCAACCTTCAACAACCATAACCAACATATCTAAACCACACAAACATAGGGGAAAATACTGGATCATCAACTGAATACCTGTAAAAAAAAATCATACAATTTTCTCAATATCCTCAACATATACAACCAACAACAACTAGTAGATAACCAGTTGACTAGTTGACACCAATGACAACACCTTCAATCCTTTCTTCATTCTTGCAACAATTTCAAGCTATAAGCTTGAGGTTTTTATAAGTAGCCATCAAATGGAGAGGGAAATTTGCTATGAGATCAAGAGCAACCTTGTCATGCAAAGAAATGAAGAGGAATTTGAGGGGGAATTTTGTGAGAAACATATTTTTGAGAAGGCTAATGACTATAGTAGTGGCTCACCCTTGTGTAAGGGTATTTATTTTTCATTTCTAAAAGGCTATCCTTTTGATGTTGACCTCTTTTTAGAGAAGCTTCCCCATGCTACTGTTTTTTCTCTTGACGTGCCACTGTCAGAGGAGTTTGACACTTGCATCGTATGGCTACCCTCCAGTGACAAGGTCTACAATGAGGTGATTCTTCACCAAGATAATTAATTATGCAGCCCTTTGCATTTAGTGGTTTACTTTAATGGTTGTAGATGAATGAAGATCACAATTTCAACTTGAAAGGGATAGTCTCTTTTAGAGTATCTATTTTTGATAGAGACAAATCTCTGTGATGTTCCTCTTTTTTCAGCCGATCTCATGTACATATTGTAAATATTTTTCTTTCCATGAAGTGCTTTGCACACCCTACATTCTCCTTAAGGGAATGTATGTTCCTAGTTTCCATGCTTTTCTCCAAGTGTAGGCCTGCACATTTTTTGTTTTTCTCTTGGGAGACCCAATTTTGTAAATCCCCTTCATGACTTTGTGCCCAATGGACTGATAAGGCCTCTGGATTCCATGATTAGTAGGAAATCATCCCACAAAAATTTCCAAAATTTTGAAATTTCATGCCCCCCTTAGATAACCCATCACTGATATCTGATCTGAGAGATCCTACATGGGCCATCTTGCATGAGTTTTCCTTGAGGGTTCCTAAAATTGGCTAGGTCCTAGATTTTATAGTTTTTGAGTTGTCTCTTATTTTCTTCCCACATGCATTCTTCATCGCTCCATCCCCTTCTTCTTTATTTTCTTCTGCTCCCTTCATCAATTGTCACTCGACAGTCCGATGTCTGATCCCTGAGGGTTTGATGTTATTACCCGCCAGTCTTTTTTTTCAACCTTATCCTTCCATATCTTCTTCCCATTGATGCGATGATTCCAAAATTTGGCTAAGTGTTGGGTTTTCCCATGTTGTCCTTTGGCCTTCTCCTTTACCTCTTACCTTTCTTTGGTGAGAGGTAACCCATCTCCCCGATCCTCGATGCTCGTCCAAAGAAGTTTATTTTTGGTGGTCTCAATTTCCTTCTTCCTTTGGTACATGATAAGCTACAGTATTGAGGCATGATCTCTAAAGGCTCCTCATTGAAGAGAAAGATGGATATTGAAGTGAGCTAAAATGTGGTCCCTTTGACATTCCGATGGAGCTATATCAAGGAGACAATACGATATCGGAGTGAGTTGTTTTGGGTTCCTTTCGACATTTCGATAGAAGGCAAGATCTCTTCATCAAAGGGAAAGATGGATATCAACGAGACCTTGATGCTTGTCCCTTAGAGCTTCCAATGATTTTATTTTTATGGCTTAGCACCATTTAATTCATATGCTTCCAAAGGCAATTTTTGGGCCCGACGCTCTGACCTTCCTATGTTTTGGCATGCTTTTTCTGGGCAATACCATTAATGTGCAACAACTCCTAACTACCATATCTAATTTTTAGAGATTCAAGGACAACTTTAATTCTTTTTATGAATCCTCCAAGTGGATTTTTGGGAACCATTCTCATTCATTGCTATTGCCTTACTCTTTCTAACAATCCCTTACCCATTTCCCTGATTTTGTGGGGGATTTTGGATGACTTTCTGGAAAAAAATTATGGCAGGATGGATGACGTGCAAGTTGGTTCTCTCCAGGATCTCTTGGGATGGTTTTCATGAGAAAATATTTCTTTAACTGCTAACCCTAGCTAGGTTAGGGTTTTAGTTGTATTCGTCTAAGTTATTCTTCATATATAAAAGCAACACTTGTATATTTTCTAAGGGTTCTTGTTCTGGGCTCCTCTCATAGTTTTCTTTTTCAGATACTGTATCTTGCATTTTGCCATTGTAAAGTGACTTTTATGCCTCATATCAATAAAATCTTACTATTATCATAAGTATTTCTTGCATGTTTAAGTAAAAATATCTTACCTGAACATGTCTGAATGCTTGTTTTAGCTAATTTTTTGATATTTTGTGCAATTTGAAGCAAAGAAGAAACACATATCTATCTTGGTGCATCACCTCCCTTTCATTTTCATGTTCCCCTTCTATCCATTTTCCTTTGTGAGTTGTTAGATTGGAGTAGTAATAGGTTTCATGAGATGGGTTAGACCAACACATTTGCACTTAGTTTGGAAGAGGAAGTCGGCCTTCTCTGAAGATTCAACCTCATTCGCACAAGGTCCCACACCTTGAGGTTGTTTCCATTGTGTCATTAGAACACTAAACTCTTATTCAATAGGGTGTAGTTTTATGTGACAATAGGAAGCAATGAATTGGATGAAGGACACTATTTATAATGTTGGCATGCTTCTACTAGATTTTGAGAAATCTTATGATAGGGTTGAATACTTATTAATTAATATGACTTTGGAGGCCTTTGTATTCTCACATAATTTCTATAGTATGATAAAGATATCATTTGATGATGCTTCTATGAAAAATTATATTAATGGATCTCTTAAAAAACCCTTCTCCCTACAGGGATAAATTAGGAAATTGTTGTCCTCTTTCCCCTACACCTTTTGTTGTTTCTTTTAATGCCTTGTATTATTTTTTGAGAGATAGTAATGTAGGGGAAAGGTGAAAGGGTTTATTCTTCTGAATAATAATTTATTAAATAGTTAGTTTGTAGATGATACTACTCTTTTTATGGATTTGGAAGAAAATAATTTTGATATTATGATGAATAGACAAACTACTTTGTATGGCTTCTAATGCTAAGATATTTGAGTATAATTCTACTATGGTCAATTGGAAAGACAATCCTTTGGAACTTGGTTTTATAAGAACAAAATTATGTGGGGGTCTTAATAAGTAGGCCAAATACCTTAGCATACCCTTCTTTATTAGTCTTCCCTTAAAAATACATGGAATTGGATTTGTGAGAAAATAGACAAAAAATTATTTAATTAGAATAGGCAATATTTATCAATTGTGGGTAGACTTCAAGTTTGTTAGAAAATTTTATCCTCATATAGTATCTACTATGCTTCTATTTGGCTCTTCATTAGTTATCAGATAAATAACATTCATAAAATAATTAGAAACTTCTTGTGATCAGATGGGAAAGAAATAAGAACACAAATGTAATCAATTGGAAATGGTCTTGTATGGACAAAAATTAAGGTGGACTTTGTTTAAATGACTTGAAGGCCCAAGGTGTTTCTCTTGAAAAAAAGTGTATATTCAAAGCCTTTTTTGGGGATGGGCCTTAGAAAATCCTTATTAAAAATAATATTCAGAATGTTGTTCCAAATAAGACTAGGTAGTGAAAAGGGTTGCATCGACATGATATCCTCTTTGGTAGATTTTATGTCACTTTATTTGTCTCTAATATTCTCATAAGTATTTGGAAATATTGGAAGCTTATGAGAAATTAGATTAAAATTGTAGTAAAGAGAATAATAAGATCTATAGCCTTAGATCTATATGGTGGAATCTCATATGGAAAAATAAATGCCTTGTTATGTTGCAAGGGTTCTCTACTAAGTGTTAGAATAGTAAAGGAGTGAGTAATTATCAATGGGAAAAACCTTTCAGGTTGACAAGAGACTAGCGATAAATTTGGATTATCCCATTCTTAGAAAATAACTTATTTTATGCTCAACAAATATTTTATAATATGAATTTTTTTATCAATGTCTTTTTTGATTTTAGAATTTATAATAATCTCTCGTGGAGGGATGGTTTTTCCTTCTTGAAGATTCATACAAAAATCATCTACAAAATGTTAATTGATTACCAGGGGGTTATTGATCATATGAATAAGGGCTAGAATATTGATCTTAGTCCTAGTTAATGGGGAAAAACCTTTAGTTTATGTTGGTCTAGAATTCTTGAACCTATTAAATATTATTTTAAATGGTTTTTTTTACTTAAGAGGTTGGTTGTAAGTATGAATTGTTTTAGCTCTTACCATATTAGGAGTAACTATAAATCCTATAATATGCTTGATACTATTGATCATATTATTTTTAATTGTGAGTTTTCTATAAGTGTTTGGACCTTCCTTTTTATCTAATCTTAAGAGTTGGGATAATATGGATAGTTTTTCTTGGTTTGAAATTCTAGTTTTCTATGTTTAAGGGGTTAGTAGTAAGTATAAATTTTTTTGTCCTTTTTAACCACTAAGATTCTTTAGGTCCTATATAAGTTGAGAAACGAGGATATATTTCAAGGAAAGAGGAGACACCTTGTGAAGTCTTCTAGAAGCCTCATGCTTTACCATGTTGTGATGCAAGTTGCTATGATGATTTCCATTTCCAAAGATAGGCTCTTAGAACTTATGGAGGAAGGTCAAGCGAATATCGAAACATCAAAGAAATTGTTTTCTAAAAACTTGCCACATGATGCTAGACAAAAAACAAGACATTTTTTAAAAATAACATATCTAGTTTCAAGAAAATATAACAAAATTTACAATTTGAAGATTTCCTAGAATATATGGGTCTCAAAAAGAAAGATATATGTACTAATGGTGTTAACCTACATGTAGTTAGGAAGAATGAAAATATTTATAATATCTCACCACCTATGGGGGGGCCTTTAAAATTGATAGTTATAATGAATTTTCAATAAGAAAAGTTGATTTTTGCTATTCAGTCTCAAGATAGAGCACTTTTTGAGGTTATGTAAGTTTAATTATATTATATAATTTATTTGAAATATATACTATTTATCTTTTTGTTTTGGATTACCTTAGCTAGGATTTTTGAACTCATATTGTAACTTTCCTTTTTTTGATAATCTATTATCAATTAATATAAACTCCTAGAATTAAAACCATCATTTACATCCATACCATATCATCATTTTTTCAAGTATTAGGATTAGTATCATCCCTTACATCTATATAATAACTTCATCTTATCCAAATATTTGACTTACAACTTCTTTTACATCCATATCATATCACATTCTTGTCTACATCCTAGGTTTTACCCTTATTTACATCTATATTACAAAATATTTTTATCATCAACACCTTCATTCACATCCATATTATACCACAATCTTGTCTAAATCATAATTTTACACCATCATTTACATCCATACCATAAAATCCTCTTACCATCAACACCCTCATTTAAATCCATATCATATCATAATATTTTCTTAATCCTCATGTGCATCCATACCATACCATATTCTTCTCCAAATATTAAGTGTTGGAAGTTTTTGTTGTCATTGATGTCAATACATCTTTGTCATTTCATTGATTTCAACCTAAAGAGATTATTTGATTAGTTGCATTATGTTGTCATTAGTAGTATCACTGATGTCAACATCTAATGTTGCTTTGATGAGCATATGTTGTGGATGTTCAACCTCTTGTGTGGTTGAGATGTTGAGAAGGTGTTGCAAATATTGAGATGGTGTTTATGGTAACTTGGTTTCCAAGTGCTTTTGAGAAAATTTGAATAAAAGAGATGGTATGGTAAAAAGTGTTCAATGAGGCAAAGTGGTGTTTAGTGTTTTTCTCCACATTTCTTTAGGGTTGAAGATTTGATTTTATGGTTCAAATAGGTTGATCAAATTTGTTCATAGGTGTCATATCTAGAGTTTTAGGTTCTAGATCATTCAACAAAATAAGTTGTGTTCACCAGTGTGTGAACTGTGATGTAGTGCTACCTGGGAGAAATGGTTTTACCCTATATTTATCTGTGTTGTGGTTTCTAGTTTCACAGATTTGGAAGTGTGCTTATATTGCTCATATATATCTTCAATCTAAATTGTTTGAGTTTTGGTGCTCCACAAGGCTAGATTCATTAGTTATAGTATGTGGAAGGTTAAATGGTTGTACATAATGAGTATGTTCTACAAGTGTATAATTTTGTGAAGGATTTTTTGGATTTCAAAGTGTCAATGGAATATTCCATATTGTGTTTAAGTGTTGTGTGTGGTCGTCGAGTAATATTTGGATTTGGTGAAGCATGTACTTAAAATTTTAATGGTGCTAACACAAGTTTGACTGACCTTGGGTGTTCACACTAATTGCATATATGCTTTGGTGTTTGTGGAAGCATGGTGTAACATGTATGTATGGATTTAGGTTTGAGTTAAGGTGTGATGTGGTCTGCCTTCATTCCTCCCCACTACAATAATGTTTTGGTGCCGACCTAATTTCAATTTTCACGTTTGGCGTACATAGCCGACCTTGTAGACTCTTTTCAAGGTTGAGTATGGTATATATGTGTTGAGTTGATGGAAATTTTAGGTGTGAAGTGTGTGTGATGTGAAGTGTGAAAGTGTGAAGTGTAATATGAGATTTAACAACTAAGACTACTGGAAGCAGTGGACAAAAGATTTCTACATTCTATAGAGAGAGTGCAAATGTTCTGGTGAAGCAGTGGTGGATCTTTTTCTATTGCTCTAAGATAGATTTCTCATTGTAACAATCTTCTATATTTTTCTTTCTAATCTAGCAGTGATCCATTGGTAGTGATCCCTTATTTCTTTTGGGCAGTGATTCCTTTGATAGTGAGCCTATTGTATTTGGTGTTGCAATTACTTTATATTGTGAGCTAATTCTCACTATGGTTTTTCTCTTCTTTGGTTTTCCAAGTAAATCTAGTGTTCTCATGTGTTTGGATTTTTTTTCATTACTATTTCTCATGTTTATATTCTAATAATGCATGATAAGGTTTAATGGTTGTTAAGGGTTTAAGAGTTAATGCAGATTTGAATGTTAATGAGATTTTTGATGTTTTAATGTACAACTGATTCACCCCCTTCTCAGTTGTCTTGTGCATTCAACAATTGGTATTAGAGCTTGGTTCCTTAGAAGAAAGATTGACCACTTGAGGTAGATCTGGGATGGCACACAAGAAGGAGAATCCTATATTTTATGGATCTAATTATGCATTGTGGAAGACAAGGATGAAAGGTTTCCTTATTTCTCTAGGGTTCGGATTTTGGAAGTTTGTTGAAACTAGATATACAATTCCTACAAATGGTCTGAGTATTGATGATGAAATCAAGGAATATGAGAACAATGGAAAAGAAAGGTATGCTCTTTTGATTGGTATTTCTTATTTAAAACTTGTAAAAGTTATGAGTCTTAAAATAGTTGGTGAGATCTAGAAACACTGGAACATATTTGTTACCTAAGTTTGCTTTTAGCTCAATCAGGTAAAGTTGGAACAAATTTTGTAACTACGTATAAGAGGTACACATTAATTTCTGATAAAGTTCCATTTATATGCACACAATTATTATCAAATTAATTACAATTTATTTTTCAAGTGTTTACAAGAGAAAAGATTGCACAAGATTTGTATAAAATGCTCTTTTATTCATACATACAAATGTATGGTGTCCCACACAAGCCGTGGGAATAACTTATTCAATGCAATACAAGATGTAAACCATACATTTGAAGAAAGGAAAATCATATGAAAGGAATAGGGATCCGTCATTGTGTGAATGACGAACCCCAAGGTTGAACTGCTACATTTTTAGCTCCTCTCGCTTGGTTGCTCTAGAAGTTGCTCTAATGCTCTGGAAGTTACTTGCAAGGGATTGAAAAGTTTGTGTTAGAGCTCGAGATACATATTCTCTTCATATACAACATCAAAAAACGTATAATTTACTCTCATAAGTCATTAAATTAGTTTTGTAGTTTTCACAAATATCAAGGAAAAGTGGAAGATCATTATCAATCCCCATCAAATTTTGAGCTTCATTTTTTTATCTAACATGTTTGTTCACTGTGCAAGTATAGGTACATTTTTCATTGTTGGATTACTTTGCACTAACATCACAACATGTGGAGTAAAATGGGCTCCTACAAGGGTTGATCCCAGCATGCTACCCTTTTATTTGAGAGGGATATGACGTATAATTTTCATCAATGGAAGTGACTTTAGGTCACAAAAGTCACTTACATGCCAAAGAAAGTCATGAAAATTCTTCAATAAAGTTACAGTGGTAAAGCCATAACAATTCAATGCACACAGTCATCACTGAAAAGAAAAAAAGCATCAATGAACTACATAACATTCATAATGAAAATCAAATAAGGAATGATGAGCTATTTGTGGTGAATTTACAGGGGCTTATGGAATAAGTATTTCTCATCTTTGGTGTTCATTCACAACCACTATCTTCATGCAATTTTGTAGATTATGATGAACTAATTGCTATAAAATGGAGATATTTTGGCTTGCATATTTGCATGAGTTTAAGAAGGATAATATCCATAGACACACATGGAGCACACCATCTATTCTCTACAATTGGAAGATCTTTGGATAATCCATGACATTTCATTGAAAGTCATGAGTTCACGAGTGAATCTGAAATTTTGCAAGGTGGAAAAAATAGAGAAGTAGCCATGAAATGAACAATAAAGCCATGAAAAATACAATGAAGAGAAAAAACCAAGAATTTTCATGGGCCGAGAATAGAAGGAGAAAAAATTGCAAAATATGTGAATGAAGTAAAGGAAAATACACGGAAAAGGAAAGTAGCTCATCTTTTTCTATACAATAAAAGCCAGAATATAAAATTTCACTTCAGGCTGAGCATATGAGTTTGAGTTTACAAAAAAATGCATGAGAAACATACAATAAATGAAGCTCTTCACCATTTCTTTTGTACAAGATAATGAGCATTAAAGTATACGGAAAAAATCAAAGCATTTTCATCATTTTCTGTAGAAAGATAAGAAGATTTTTTCTTTTTCTTTCACAGTTAAAGGAAAAAGCATGGTATTTTTGTGCAAGATAAAGTCATACCATGTGTGGATTCCACCATGGAAAGCTCCAAAAACTCCATGAAATCTTGAGTTTAAACCCTTGGTGGCCTCAATAGAGTTGCATTTACAAAATGAAATGAAATGCAGTGTGTGGTTGTAGGTTTCCTTAGGGTTTCTTTTTCCCCTAAAGTTTGGCCGATTTCCAAATGGCATTTTTGGCTTTATTTTAAATATTTTATTCATAAACTAATGCCTCATGTAATATTTTGAATGTTTTATGTCCCCTTTTGCATAGTTTCCAAGTCTAGTAAAATGTTCCCTCCATTTTGCACAAAATTGAGACTATGTTAAAATGTAAAATATTATTGGAGTGATAGTTTATAAATCACTTTAATTAATGCTACCTATTGTGCAAAATAAAGATAAGAGGTGTTGGTTTTCAAGATTAAGTCAAAAGGGAGCGAAGTAGTTTGAAGATTGTTGTGCAAGCGTCAAGCATCTAGGGGAGGTTGGAGAAGACAAAAAAGTGGAGGGAATATAGGACCTATTTTGACTCAGTTTTGGAGACCTTGGAAAGAATCTAAGAGATTTTTAGGTACCTTTATGGTAGGAGAGGTCAAGGCTTGACCTTTTCTTCATTCATAAGCCTTTTTGGAGTTGTTTAAGGGGCTAAAAAATAGGCTTTATTATTGTGCACGACCAAGGGAGTTTGAGATTCCTATCTGTAGATATGTAAAATTAACTTGAAACCTATCACACAACCTCGAACGACATCAAACAACACCGAATGGCATCAAACAACACCAAATGGCATCAAACAACATTGAACAACATCAAACAACACTGAATGGCATCAAACAACACTGAATATCATTGAACAACCTCAAACAACATCAAATGATATGAAACATCATCTTCAATCACCCCATAACACTTCAGAATGACTCAGAGTCATCCCATAACACTTTGGAATGACTCAAAATCATCCCGTAACACTTCAGAATGACTCGAAATCATCTCGTAACACTTTAGAATGACTCGAAACCATCCTATAACACTTCGGAATAACTTAGAATCTTCTTGTAACACTTTGAAATGACTCAAAATCATCTTGTAAAACTTTGGAATGACTCATAATCATCTTGTAACACTTTGAAATGATTCAGAATTATCCTGTAACACTTCAGAATGACTCAAAATCATCTCATAACACTTTGGAATGACTCAGAATCATCCTGTAACACTTCAGAATGACTCAGAATCATCTCATAACACTTTGGAATAACTCAAAATCATTTTGAAACATCTTGAAACAACTCAGAATCATCCCATAATGTCTCAAAACATCTCAGAATCACCCCAGAACATCTCAAAATTATCTTGTAATGTCTCAGATCATCTCAAAATCATACCACAACATTCCCACATTTCACCACATTGCATCACATCAAAATGACATCAAAAACACTAATTCCTCTATTAATTGAATAATACGACATTATTTAATTAATTCACTTTTTTATCATTTCAGACAAATTAAATAAAATTCAGTTATTTAATAAAGTCCCAAAAACCCTAATTCCTCTATTAATTAAATAAAACAACATTATTTGATTAATTCACATTTCATCATTTTGACCAATTAAATAAATCTCATTTATTTAATAAAGTCCTAATCCCACTTTATTTCATCATGATTGATTAAATAACGCCAATTATTTAATTACGTCGCTAAATCACCATATTCCCCTAAGTGGATTAAATTATTAAAAAATAATTTAATTACGACACTTTCCCTCCAAAATTTGAATAATTAATTCAAACTATTCAAATCAATTATCAAAAATCAAATCAAACTAATGCAACTTTGTTTGCAAAATTCAAACTTGATTTGCACATTCAACTCCAAAAAGGAATTAATTAATTAAATTAATTAATTCATATTCCTCACCCACTTTCTGATTGAGAAAATTACGATTGTTGAATAAGCAAGCTAATTTGTTAACTAATCAATCTATTCTATTAACTAAACAATCTATTATGTTAACTAAAACATCACATTCCTAATTAAGCCATCCCAATCTTGACTGATCAATCTATTTTGTTAACTAATCAATCACATCCCTGACTAGCCAATCTATTTCCCATTCACACAAATTGTGCAATAAACTTTGCATAATTCTCTCATGTCTAAATCCTCTCAATACACTCCGACCGTTGATCTGGATATTCTTCAAAACGATCTTGATTGTCCATTTCAAATCTCATTTTCTATATAACAAACCTCTCTCCTCGCAAAAAAGGATCGAAGAATTAACATACATTGAGCAATTAAGTATTGTCAAGAACACCATTGAAAAATCTTCACCATTGTCTTCGATCAACCAAACACAACAAGCATTCATCCACACTTTGCACACGAACTTTGGAGGGTTTACTGTGATAAGAACAATCCAACATCAAGTGAATACACTCTGCTATCGGATGGTAAAAGCTATCTTTTGTTTTCAATTTGATAATTAGTAGGTTCCTCATCATGTTTGGAATAGAATAGTTCAATTTCATATGTGTAGAAGTTTTTAGATTTTAGATTTGGGCATTTTAGTTGTAGATTAGATTTCTTTGTTAGATTGCTTTCATTTCCTTCTCTAATCTGAATCTAACGTCCTTTCTCACCCTCACACACTATCTTTGTGCAACTACTTGGGAAAGCATAAAGTAACTTCAAACATCATTTTTTGAAGTTAGTTATTTTCATTCTCATGCTACATTGTAACTCTTTTGGAGGTTCTTTCAACAAGAGATAGTAGTATTACACCTTTGGAGATCAATAAAGTTAAGTAAGTTTTGCCTTCTCAAATTTTGTTTCATTGTGTGTGTTTAAGTGATTGATGCAATTTCATGTGAAGTATATCATCCTTGTCATTATGTCTCATTAATAACACCTTTATGCAAAAAAATTATGTATGTTTGCATGTTGTAGGTTGTGTTAGTGATGCAAAAAATTTCAAGTTGTGAAGAAATTACATTTTCATTCTAGGATTGTGAGGATTATATCCTTCTTATGAAACATTGATGCAAAAGCATATGAACCCCTGAGTTGTGTATGCGAATTTTTTTTTATTGATTACACTATGTGTAAAATCAGTTATGCAAGTTTAAGATAATCATTTTGGTGCATCACCTTAGGAAGTGGTTTCATTTTCATGTTTCCTTCTTACCCTTTCCCTAGAAAAAGCATTAGTTTAGTTAGTTTTTAGGTGACCACTATAAGATCCAGCTTACTCTAGAGGTTAGATTTCATTATTTGAGCCCATAATTAGGGAGGATTTCCAATGTTTCACCAATAGGCTGAGTATACTCAACAAGGGTGCACTATTAGGATATAACAATATCTATGAAGGAGATGATAAGGTCAAGCAAGAAAATATGCAAAATTTGAAGACTAAATTTGAAACCCTAAGGATGACAAAAGATGAAGATGTTGCAGGCTACATGCATAGAGTGGACAAAGTTGTCAATTCCATTAGAGGCCTTGGTAGGAAACTTGAAAAAGATGAGGTGATAAATAAGGTATTAAGAAATCTTCCTAAATATTATAGTCATAATTTTTGGGCTATTAAAGAAGCTCAAAATTTAGATCATTATTCTAGAGATAAGTTATTTGGTTCTTTAACTACTTTTGAACTGAGAGATTTTGGTCCAAGTGATTCAAGAAAAGAGATTGCTTTTAAAGTTGGCAAAGAAAATAAGAATGAGGAATCTAATCTGAATGAGTTTGATGAGCTAGAAGAAAAATTTGTGAGGAGATTGAAAAAGGGCACTGGAAAATATAGAGGTAAGTTACCTTTCTAGTGTTTCAATTATGGAAAGATAGGTCATTATGCTTCAAGATGTGCAGTCAAACCTTCAAATAAAAATTTGAGAATAAAGGTAAATCAATTAAGAGATGTTACTTTGTTAAAGAAGACGTTGGTATATCTGATAATGAATCTGATTTCCTGGATGATGAAAATGATGAATTCTTGTCCATGGCTCTAAATGTTAGAACTAATTATACTAACTCTAAGAGATGTATGAAGGAAGTTGCTCCAAAAGGAGGTCATAATGGAACTATGGTGATTATTTTTCATGCTAAAGAGGATAAAAACTATTGGATTGTTGATAGTGGATTCTTAAATCATACGACAGGTGATAAAATTAAGTTTGTTAAACTTGAGAGGTTTGAAGGTGGTCTTGTTAATTTTGGTGATGATGCATCTGCTAAGATATGTTGAAAAGGTTCAATCAGTTTTGATGGAAAGAACAATACATATGATGTTTTTTATGTTAAGGGTCTCTAATATAATCTTATAATGTTAGGAAAAATGTGTAGAAAAGGATATAATCTTGTGTTTTGGGATGGCGGTTGTGAGATTAGGAAAGGCTTTAGAACTTTGGTCATTGTAGGAAGAAGGATAAATGGAAATGCTTATCAGCTTAAGCATTCAAATGGTATGTGTTTTATGACTAAAATCAATGAAAGTTGGCTATGGAATAGAAGAATGTGTCAAGAATGTGTCATGTCAATTTTTCTAGCTTAGTTAGAATTATCTCTAGTCAAGTTGTAAGAGATCTACCAAAGATTACAAAGCCTATAAATGCAGTTTGTAAGGAATGCCAAGTTGGGAAGAAAATAAGGAAAAGGTTCAATGTAAAAAAATATTCTACCATAGGACCTTCGGAGTTGGTTCATACAGATCTATGTGGACCAACAAGAACAAGAAGTTTTCAAGGTGATAGGTATTTCATGATGTTGATTGATGATTACTCTAGAATGACTTGGGTAAATTAGAAGATCTAGATAAGTTTAAGAGATTTAAAGCTATGGTTGAGAATGAAATGGATATAAAAATAAAATGTTCAAGATATGACATAGGTGGAGAGTTCACCTCCAATGAGTTTAATAGTTTTTGTGAAGATCATGGAATAAAGAGACATTTATTATCTCCTAGAACTCCTCAGCAGATTGGAGTGGTGAAAAGATAGAATAGGACTATTCAAAAAGCAACAAGGAAAATGATGAAGGAAGAAAATATATCAGTTGTCTACTAGAGAGAAGAAATTTATACTATAGTTTACATACTTAATAGAGTGAAAGCAAGTAAAAATAGTACAAAGACTCCCTATGTGTTGTGATATGGAAGAACTCCTATTGTCAAATATTTTAGTGTTTGGAAGAAAGTGTTATATCAAAAGACATGAAGAAAACTTGGGAAATTTTGATGCTAGATCTGATGAAGGAATCTTCCTTGGATAATCTACAAAGAGAAAAGCTTATCGATGCTACAACAAGAGGCTAAAAAGGATTATTAAAAATGCAAGTATCAAAGTAGATGATGAGTTACATAAAATCTTGGGGTTGATAGATGGATATGAATTAGATGAGTCCTCTTGTAGACAAGAAGAGAAAGATGATAGTAAGGAAAAATAATTGTAGGTTAAAGAGGAAAAAGCTTTGGAAAGGATCCCTAATACCCCTAATTATGTGTAGAAGAATCATTCTAAAGATCAGATCATTGGTGACAAAAGAAGAGGTGTATTGACAAGAAGAAAGGTTTATATGACAGAAGAACAAGTAAAATTATGTTTACTTTCCAAATTTGAACCTAAAATAGTGATTGAGGAATGAAAATATGAATTTTGGATCAAGGCTATGGAAGAATAACTAATGCAAATTGAAAACAATTAGGCTTGGGAACTTGTCCCAAGACCATTGAACAAGAATGTGATTGGAACTAAGTGGGTATTCTAGAATAAAATAAATGAAAATGGAGAAGTTGTTAGGAACAAAGAAAGGCTTGTGTGTAAAGGCTAATCATAAGTAGAAGGAATAGAATTTCAAGAGACATTTTATTTGGTGGCAAGGATGGAGGCTATTAGGATGTTTTTGGATTTTGTAGCACATATAAATTTCAAAGTTTATTAGATGGATATGAAGTATACATTCTTTAATGGTGAGTTGGAAGAATTATACATTGAACAACTGAAATGCTTTTAGTTGTCAGAAGATCGTAATATGGTTTGAAAATTAAAGAAGGTATTATATGGAATCAAGAAATCTCATAGAGCTTGGTATGCAAGATTGGATAGGTACTTGTTGTAGCAAGGATTCAGTAAACGTACCATAGATAGAAATATTTACTTTATAGTTGAGAAAGATCAAATTTTTATTATGGTTGTGTATGTTGATGATATAACCTTTGGAGGAAATGAAATTATGTGCAAGAAATTTATAGAAGATATGCATAAAGAGTTTGAGATGTCTATGTTTGGGGAGATGAATTTCTTCCTTGGACTTCTAATCAATCAGACAGAGAAAGGAATATTCATATCATAGTCAAGCTATGTTGAGGAAATACTAAAGAAGTTTGGAATGGAAGACTCTAAACTAGTATGTACTCATATTTTTACTGGTAGAAACCTGAGTAAGAATGAAAAATCTCCTAAAGTTAATCAGAGCAAGTATAGATAATAATTGGAGGACTTCTATCTATAACTACTACTAGACCAGATATCATGCATGCAGTTTGTATTGTGGCTATATTTCAAGAAGATCCTAAAGAGTCAAATGTGGTAGCAATAAAAAGAATATTCAGATATTTGAAACGCACTCCAAAACATGGTTTATGGTATCCAAAGAATATTGATTTCTCTCTAAGTTCTTATACAGATAAAGATTGGGTAGGTTGTGTGGTTGATAAGAGAAGTACAAGTGGTGGTGCTTTCTTTCTTGGAATTAGGTTGGTGTATTGGCTAAGTAAGAAGTAGATTTAGTGTCTTTACCTACTGCAGAGGCAGAATACATTGCCGCAACATCATGTTGCACACAGGTGTTATGGATGAAACAAACCTTGAAGGATATTAGAGTGTCATATGATGAACCAATTTCTATCGTATGTGATAATACACATGTTATCAACATTTCAAATAATTTGGTAATGCATTCAAGGAAAAAGCATATCTCAATTTGGCATCACTTTCTAAGAGAAAAGGTTGCAAAGAATGAGGTGAAGTTGAAGTATGTGCCTAGTAAAGATCAAGTTGCAGATATATTCACAAAGGCTCTTCCTAAGGATACTTTTGAGTATCTCTAGGAGAAGTTAGGGGTTATTTCCCCTCCTTTCAATTAGATTCATAAGGATATGTATCAATCTAGTGGATTTCAAGATTCATTCCTTGTTCTAGACTGATGTTGGTGGCTATCTCTCAGGGGGATTAGGTAGTGGCATTGTTGGTTTTTGTAGTCAGGGGGAGTAAGAGTTTTCATTGTGTTGGTTGGTGTTGTGAAAAGAAGTTAAATCAGGATTGTAGAGTAGTTTTTGTCCCTTATAGGTGTTTCCCTTGGGGGAGAGAAAGTGCATGTGATTGGTGTCAAAGGAGAAGCAAAGAAATAATATATATGTTGTCCTTTTCCATTGATGTCAAAGGGGGAGAGAGTTAACTGAAAAACCATATAAAGAAAGGGGGGGAGAAGTCATGTAAAAGAGAAAGTATTGAAAAGAGTTTATGCTTATGTAAGGGGGAGTAGTATGCAATAATGTGCACTATGTGTTCGTGATTAGAGCTGTAGTTTTTGTTGTTGATGGTTTTTCATATCATGTGTTGTCATCAATGAAAAAGGGGGATATTGTTAGAATTTTTTGTTGTCATTGATGTCAATAGATATTTGTTGTTGAATTGATGTCAACCTATGGAGATGCTTTGATTAGTTACATTATGTTGTCATTAGTAGTATCAATAATGTCAACCTCTAGTGTTGTTTTTATGAGAATATGTTTGTGGATGTTCAACCTCCTATTTGGTTGAGATGTTGAGAAGGTGTTGTAGATATTGAGATAGTGTTTTATGGTGCTTGGTTTCCAAGTGATTTTGAGAAAATTTGAATAAAAGAGGAGACAGTATGGTAAAGAGTGTTCTCTGTGGCAGAGTGGTGTTCAGTGTTTTTCTCTACATTTCTTCATGGTTGAAGATCTACTTGTGCAATTCAGATATGTTGATCAGAGGTGTTTATAGGTATTATATCTAGATTTTTAGGTTCTGGATCATTTGGTAGAAGAAGTTGTGTTCACCAGTGTGTGAACTATGATGCAGTGTTGTTTGAGAGAAATGGTTTTTCTTTGCATTTCTTTGCATTGTGGTTTTGGGTTTTATAGATCGAGAAGTGTGCTTATATTGTTCATATCTATCTTCAATCTATTATTTTTGAGTTTTGATGCTCTGTAAGGTTGGATTCATCAATTATAGTATGTGGAAGGTTATCTGGTTGTACAAAATGAATATTTTCTATAGGTGTATGATGTTGTGAAGGATTTGCTGGATTTCAGGGTGTTGATGGAATATTCCAGGTTGAGTTTAAGTATTATGTGTGGTCCACGAGTCATATTTAATGGTGTTATCATAGGTTCGACCAACCTTGGGTGTTTACACTAATTGTGAATATGCTTCGGTGATTTTGGAAGTGTGGCATGGTTTGTATGTATGTATTTAGATTTGAGTTAAGGTGTGATGTGGTCTACCTGCATTCCTCTCCATCATGTGAATTTTTTGGTGTCAACTTAATTTGACTCTTCACATTTGGGCTGCATAATAGACCTTGTAGATTATTTTAAAGGTTGAGGATCATATATATGTGTGTTGAGTTGATGGATATTTTAGGTGTGAAGTGTGTGTGATGTGAAGTGTGAAAGTGTGAAGTGCAATATGATCTTTAATGACTAAGACTATTGGAAGCAGTGAGCATAAGGTATTTGAATTCTATAGAGAGAATGTGAATATTTTGGTAAAGTAGCGGTGGATTATTTTTTGTTGCTTTGAGATGGATTTCTCATTGTAAAAATATTCTATCTTCTTATTTATACTCTAGTAGTGAGCCATTTGTAGTGAGCCCTAGTGAGCCCTCCAGAAGTGAGCCTATTATATTCGGTGTTGCAATTAATTTATATTGTGAGATAATCCTCACCATGGTTTTTCCCTTCTTGGGTTTTCCATGTAAATCTGATGTTCTCATGTGTTTCGATGTGTTTTCATTACTATTTCTCATGTTTATATTCTATTAATACATGATAAGGGTTTAATGGTTGTTAAAGGTTTAAGAATTAATGCATATCTGAATGTTAATGAGATTTTTGATGTTTTAATGTACAATTGATTCACCCCCTCTCATTTATCTTTTTCATTCAACATTAAGTCAAACACCAATATTTATATCCCTATCCTAACACCATCATACCCCACAAAACATTCTTTCTATTCTGCCACATCAAAGATTGATCATTCAAGCATAGACACTAAACAATATCACCCATATCATCCATAAGAACATACCAAATCAACTCACATTGATTGGATTGAACAGTGGTTGATATTATGAGTAAAACTATCCTTGTTATTCTATGTTGGTTTTAATTTGGATCAATCTTTGGGATTTCATCAGTTTACTCCTTATTGTCAATCTGGGGGGGTAAGGTTGTGAACAGTGTTGTAGAAATCTAACTAAGGGATGAAAAAAATGAACTAAGGGGTATGGATGCATCTAAGAATTGAATTGAAACACACCTTTTAAATCTAAGATTCAAATCAAAGCAAAATTTGCGAATGAATAAAAATCCTATTCTTAATCACTACCTTTCTATTTCATTTCAACATATATACTTTAGAATCACTAATTAGACTTTAATGATTAAAACTCAATATAGTAGGAAACACACTCTTCAATATACTCTATTAACCAAAAACATTAGAAATAGTGAAAGAAATAATATAATGCTAAAGACGAATTGGAATAATGCAAGCGACAGGAGCTAAATAACCCCAACGATAGGACCTGTGTGTCCTAGTAGTAGAGTATAGTAAAGTTAGGCCAATTACTTAAATGTTTTGAAAACATAATACACTTCACCAGTTCTCTGATACATGTCATCTCTACAATTTGTACTCACACCAACCATTAACAGTCTTTCTTAAATAGAAATTTCTTTACACTTCAACCAATACAACCATACCAATCGAAATTAATTCAATAACATATATGTAGAGTTATTAATCTCAATTAAGTCACACAAATACAAAATCACTGAGTGAATACAAGCAATACCTCACACACGATAACATAAAAGAAAATCCAAACACTAGTAAGGGGCGATCCCTTTCTCCCAACCAGTCAAATGGAGAAGAACGTTTATCTCAAGGAAAGTGCATGGAAATGGGTAGAAATTCCATGGACACCTTTCAAAAAACTTTTGAAAAGAAATTATGCGAGCACGTTATAACACGCTCTTGTTATTGCTTGTTAAAAGGAAAAAAAAAAAGTGAAAACCTATCATTGTTATTTCGACTATTTTTTTCTTGTAGTCGGGGCCAAAACTCCCATACTTACACACTCGTGTTCTAGGAGGAGCAATTCAACAAAAAAATTCACCAACAATTTCTATTTCTTCACAACGATGGTGCCACGACAATGAGGAGATGTGAGAGGTAAGTATTTTGTGGTTTTTGTTTTGAATTAGTTAGTTTTAGGTTGAATTTGTTATTTTTAGGTTGAATTTGATATATATTTATTTTAATTTTTAGGAGATGCAAATCAACCTGCAAACCCTCAAGATCAAAATCAACCACAACAACAACCTCCTCCACCAATCACTCAACCCCCTCTTGGCACTCAACAAAATTTAATGAGTGAAATTGAGAACAACAAAAAAAAAAATTGAGGATTTGATCAGTAGGTTGAGTGATCCAAATGGTTCAACCACAGAAAGAATGAACCTAGAAAATTCATTGAAAGATATGGTAAAAAATGTAGATTCAATTAGAAAACAAATAACTAGATGGCAAGATAGGAGGCAGGAGGCTAGGGATTATTATGCAAATAAACTATCATACAAAGATGTAAAGGATTTAAAAATTACAAAAGGTGATTTGTGCTCATTATTCACCGACCCACACACAAATAAAAATCTTACCCTCAATGCGAAGAGGTTTTATATCCATTGGTGCCACCACCAACAGATTAGGGACCAGTTTTATGATAGGTGGTACATGGTCTTCGATTACCCACCGTGCAACAATTGCGAGGTCCCACAATATTTCCTTAGGAAACTATATAGTGAGTTCATATTGAACAAAATCCCAAATTATTTTGATATGAGGGATTTCTAGGGGAGAGGTGGGGGGTTAGCTCAGGATAGAACCGGTGCATAGCCGGATCCTATGTAAAAAGGTAGATGAGCTCTCACTAGGCCACTTCATGAGCACATTGTTATGCCTTCCGTCACGAAGGAAAGTGCTGACGTAGAGACATTGTAGGCGATCAACACTTTGACCCAGAGTGTCATCCATCATACTAGCCCTATTCTACAATGCCATCTAGGGGAGTCTTCGAATGGTGGTCGTCGAACACATGTGTGTCAATCTTGCAGGGCTACTTGTTCATATGACCCCATCGACACTTAGGAGATTGATACGTAGGATCCATCTATGACTATGGAGATGGAGAGGGCAACTGAAATTTTGCATGAGTCATATGGCATTGATAGTCAGGTAAAATTTAGTGCATTTTCATTGAATTTAATTTATTAAATTTTGATTTTGAAATGCAAGATTAACTAAAAATATTTTATGATTTTAATAAAATTGCAGTGTCATAGTGTTGAGACTAGATACACCAGCCCCCCACCAACTTATTTCTGCAATACACCTATCGTTGGGGTATGTAACTAGTAAAAAATTATAAATTTATTGCATGTTAATAGCATTGTTTTATGAATGGTAATTTAATATGCGATTTTGGATGTTGAACAGACTAATATTGGAGGTTTTGATGGAACACTTCCCAGTGGCAGTGGATTTACTCAAACCTACATGGAGGTAATAGAATAAAGAGTTTAACTAATGAATTAATTACTTAATAGATTTGTGTAGTTTATATGCACATCATTGATTATGTTGAATAATTTGTTGTTTTATTTTCAGATGATGCAAGCCAAAACACCTATGAATGTGATGAGGGCAATGGATATTGGTGTGTCATCTGCTATACAATCCTCGATGGCTCTGATAGGAGAGGTATGAGTAAAATTAGTAAATTTACATTTACATTTGTTGTTATAGATGTTAGTTAGTGAAAAATCAAACCATTATTGATTCACGTAGTTTAATTTCTATTTGTATGGTTTATACAGGGCTTAAGTACGCTTGAGCATGGGCATAAGAATATTTCCCCCATGGAGAGAGATCATGAGATGGCAATAAGTGATTATTTTGTCAAATATATCCTTTTTTATAATGTAATTTCTATATATTCATGTCTTTACTTCTTATTGTAACAGTTAAAACTTCACCATGAACTAAACACTAGGAGGAGCAGGAGGAGCACTCCTCGAGCGCAAAAAAATGAGTGACAGACCTATCACCATTCGATCGAAAAGGAAAGGGAAATAATTTATTTCTAGGGTATGGAGAGCAATGACTTTTGATTCCAGAGCCCTTTGTTGTATGCCTACATAATAGTTTTGTACATATTTTTATTGGACATATTTGACATTGTATGCCTATATGGGATTCTCGTAAGCCTATATGGCTATTTTGTACATATATTTCATACTTATACCGACATATATTGATGTATGCCTACATGGCTATTTGGTTAATACAAATATCTTTTATCAATGCCTGTCCATATTTGCATTCTAAATTGATGGTTCAATAGATATGAGTTACGTGTATTCAAGTGTATACTTTACAACTTACGTGTATACTTTGTGATTTACATGCGTTCGAATGTATAATTTGTGGCTTACATTTTTCCATGTGTATACCTTGTATTCATGCATATACTTTGTATTAATTTGTGTATACTATGTATTCGCGTGTATACATTTTGAGGCTTACGTGTTTTTGAGTACTTGTGCTTCCCTTATTGACATGTACATGCTTGAATTATTCACGTGTATAATTATTAATTGGTTAGCCCTAGCATTGATCATTGTTTTCCTTCATGATTTGTCTTGAATATTAATTAATTGATGCTAAACAAATTCATCTAAAATAAAAAAACACGTTTACAATTGGCATTCCATGAAATGATTCATAAAAAGATTCCAATATGTTCTTTATCTAAAAGTTGGAGGTCGTACCAAGTACGGGATCAACAAGTTTGTATCAAAAATCTAAAACATAGAGAATAGTGTGAATAATTCTTATTAGATCTTCTCCAAAATTTTATCAACAACCTCCATTCGAGCCTCTCAAGGATTTACATAGTGTTTTACACCCTTCTCTAACTAAAAACCAACTTTCAAAATAAGTAACCATTGCATTTCAAATTTGTTGCTTTAAGCAACTTTAGACTCCTCCAACCTAATAAGTACATCTAATGACCTCTAAACCCACAAAAATGGTGTACAAATAGCCTTATTACATCAACAAAAGTCCATTCTTTCACAATCATATACAAATTCACAAATTTCCCTTCAAAGGCTACAAAGACAACTTCTAGTGCAAGATTAAAATTTTCACATTTTTTATCACTAGAACCAAAAGTCACCCTAAAACATAATTAATGGTCTTAATTGACCTTATTCAAGACAAAGCATGCTCAAAATACCCACAACCTATTGACCATCAGATAATCACTAAAACCACTGAACTAGACCTTCTTCATCAAATGGAGGAACAAGGTGCTCTGCACCAATGATCATACATTTTTTGTGTGGAATACTCGAACTTCTCAACTGTCATTTGTATGTTTCTCTTTTCCAGTGTTTTGCATGCCATCATAAGGGATCAAGCCGGTTGAATGCAAGTCAGATCAATTCCACGTGTTTGGGTGAGAAAGAGGACCATGCCTAGTGTAAACCTACCTATTGGGACACATTGGAGCAATTAGTTTGGTCACACGAATTGAAAAACGAAAGTTGCACCACTTTGCAACTTTGCACAGCTTGAATTTGACACTTTTTCCATCAAAAGAAAATCCATCACCATGGGAAAACCACTCTGGGATAGCCAAAACTAAGAGAGGTTCTTGTAGAGGGGCCCAACACAATCCTGTAGGATCAAATGATAATTTTATAAGAATCACAGTATCCAAGTAATAGCATGTTGAAGTTTGTAGCCATTTTGCACTTTGGACTCTTAAGGGATCGATCCGGTGGAACGTAGCTCGGAGTGATTTTGCGTGTTTTGGTGTGAAAGATGATCATGTCTAGCATAAACATACCTATTCAGATGCATTGGAATAATCCGCTTGGTCACACGAGTTGCAGAGTGAAAGTTGCACCACTTTGCAACTTTGCACAACTTGAATTTGACACTTTTTCCATCAAATGAAAATCCACTGCCACAAGAAAACCACTTTGAGATAGCCAAAACTAGGATATTTTTTTTATACGGGCCCAACGCAATCCTATAGGATTAGATGAGAAGTTTCTAAGTGTCACAGTATCTGAGGAATAGCATGTTGAAGTTTGCAACCATTTTGCACTTTGGACCCTTAAGGGATTGGTCTGGTGGAACATAGCTCGGAGCGATTCCACGTGTTTCGGTGTGAAAGAGGACCATGCCTAGCGTAAACATACCTATTCGGATGCATTGGAACAGTCCACTTGGTCACATGAGTTGCAAAATGAAATTTGCACCACTTTGCAACTTTGCACTGCTTGCATTTGACGCTTTCTCCATCAAGTGAAAATTCGCCACCACGGGAAAACAACTCCAACATAGCCAAAATCGAGAGATTTTTTTGTAGAGGGGCCCAATGCAATCCTGTAGGATCATACGAGAATTTTCTAAGCGTCACGGTATTCGAGTAATAGCATGTTGAAGTTTGCAACCATTTTGCACTTTGGACCCTTAAGGGATCAATCCGGTGGAACGTAGCTCGGAGCGATTCCGCGTGTTTCAGTGCAAACAAGACCATGCCTAGCAAAAAAATACCTATTCGGACGTGTTGGATTAGTTAGTTTGGTCACATGAGTTGCAGAGCGAAAGTTGGACCACTTTGCAACTTTGCACAACTTGAATTTGACACTTTTTCCATCAAGTGAAAATTTTCCGCCATGGGAAAACCACTCTGAGATAGCCAAAACTGAGATTTTTTTGTAGAGGGGCCCAACACAATCCTATAGGATTAGACGAGAAGTTTCTAAGCATCACAGTATCCGAGTAATAACATGCTGAAGTTTGCAACCATTTTGCACTGTGGACACTTAAGGGATCGATCCGGTGGAACATAGCTCAGAGCAATTCCGCTTGTTTCGGTGCAAAATAGGACCATGCCTAGTGTAAAAATACCTATTCAGATGCATTGGAGTAGTTAGTTTGGTCACATGAGTTGCAGAGCGAAATTTGCACCAACTTTGCACAATTTGAATTTGACACTTTTTCCATCAAGTGAAAATTTGCCGCCATGGGAAAACCACTCTGAGATAGCCAAAATCGAGAGAGGTTTTTGTAGACAGGCCCAATGCAATCCTCTAAGATCAGATGATAAGTTTCTAAGTGTCACGGTATTCGAGTAATAGCATGTTGAAGTTTGCAGCCATTTTGCACTTTGGACCCTTAAGGTATCGATCCAGTGGAACATAGCTCGGAGTGATTCCGCATGTTTCGATGCGAAAGAGGACTATGCCTACCATAAACATACCTATTCAAACACATTGGAACAGTTTGCTTGGTCACACGAGTTACAGAGCGAAATTTTCACCACTTTGCAACTTTGCACTGCTTGCATTTGATGCTTTTTCCATCAAGTGAAAATCCACCACCACGAGAAAACCACTCCAAGATAGCCGAAACCGAGAAAGGTTTTTGTAGAGGGGCCCAACAA
The DNA here is from genome assembly GCA_007115665.2 of Sequoiadendron giganteum. NCBI lineage: Eukaryota > Viridiplantae > Streptophyta > Pinopsida > Cupressales > Cupressaceae > Sequoiadendron > Sequoiadendron giganteum. The sequence goes on from CM021103.1 coordinate 396,385,447, forward strand.
AATCCTGTAGGATTAGATGAGAAGTTTCTAAGAATCACGGTATCCAAGTAATAACATGTTGAAGTTTGCAGCCATTTTGCACTTTGGACCCTTAAGGGATCGGTCCAATGGAACATAGCTCAGAACGATTCCGCGTGTTTCAGTGCGAAAGAGGACCATGCCTAGCATAAAAATACCTATTCGAACACATTGGAACAGTTCGCTTGGTCACATGAGTTGCAGAGTGAAATTTGCACCACTTTGCAACTTTGCACTGCTTGCATTTGACGCTTTTTCCATCAAGTGAAAATCCGCCGCCACAAGAAAATGACTCTAAGGTAGCCGAAATTGAGAGAGGTTTTTGTAGAGGGGCCCAACACAATCTTGTAGGATTAGACGAGAAGTTTCTAAGCATCATGGTATTCGAGTAATAGCATGATGAAGTTTGCAACCATTTTGCACTTTGGACCCTTAAGGGATTGATCCGGTGGAATGTAGCTCGGACCGATTCCGCGTGTTTCGGTGCAAAATAAGACCATGCCTAGCATAAAAATACATATTCAGATGCGTTGGAGCAATTAGTTTGGTCACATGAGTTGCAGAGCAAAAGTTGCACCACTTTGCAACTTTGCACAACTTTAATTTGACACTTTTTCCATCAAGTGAAAATTTGCCGCCATGGAAAAACCACTCTGAGATAGCCAAAATCAAGAGAGGTTTTAGAGGGGCCCAAATTAATCATGTAGGATCAGACGAGAATTTTCTAAGCATAACGGTATCTGAGTAATAGCATGCTGAAGTTTGCAGCCATTTTGCACTTTGGACCCTTAAGGGATCAATCCCGTGGAACATAGCTCAGAGCGATTCCACATGTTTCGGTGAAAGAGGACCATGCCTAGTGTAAAAATACCTATTCGGACATGTTGGAACAATCCACTTGGTCACATGAGTTGCAGAGAGAAAGTTGCACCACTTTGCAACTTTGCACAAGTTGAATTTGACACTTTTTCCATCAAGTGAAAATCCACCGCCATGGGAAAACCACTCCGAGATAGCCAAGACCGAGAGAGGTTTTTGTAGACAAGCCCAATGCAATCCTTTAAGATCAGATGAGAAGTTTCTAAGTGTCACAGTATCCAAATAATAGCATGTTGAAGTTTGCAGCCATTTTGCACTTTGGACCCTTAAGGGATCGATCCAATGGAACATAGCTCGGAGTGATTCCGTGTGTTTTGATATGAAAGAGGACCATCCCTAGCATAAAAATACCTATTCAAATGTGTTGGAATAGTCTGCTTGGTCACATGAGTTGCAGAGTGAAATTTGCACCACTTTGCAACTTTGCACTGCTTGCATTTGACGTTTTTTCCATCAAGTGAAAATCCACCGCCACGGGAAAAACACTCCAAGATAGCCAAAACCGAGAGAGGTTTTTGTAGAGGGGCCCAATGCAATCCTATAGGATTAGATGATAATTTTCTAAGCATCATGGTATCCGAGTAATAGCATGCTGAAGTTTATAACCATTTTGCACTTTGGACTCTTAAGGGATCGATCCGATGGAACGTAGCTCGAAGCGATTCCACATGTTTTGGTGCAAAAAAAGACCATTCCTAGCATAAAAATACATATTCAGACGTGTTGGAGCAGTTAGTTTGGTCACACAAGTTGCAGAGTGAAAGTTGCACCACTTTGCAACTTTGCACAGCTTGAATTTGACACTTTTTCCATCAAGTGAAAATTCCCTGCCACGGGAAAACCACTTTGAGATAGCCAAAACCGAGAGAGGTTTTTGTAGAGGGGCCCAACACAATCCTGTAGGATTAGATAATAATTTTCTAAGCATCAAGGTATCTGATTAATAGCATGCTGAAGTTTGCAGCCATTTTGCACTTTGGACCCTTAAGGGATCGATCCGGTGGAACATAGCTCAGAGCGATTCCGCGTGTTTCAGTGTGAAAGAGGACCATGCCTAGTGTTAAAATACCTATTTGGATGCATTGGATCAGTTATTTTGTTCACACAAGTTGCGAAGTGAAAGTTGCACCACTTTGCAACTTTGCATAGCTTGAATTTGACACTTTTTCCATCAAGTGAAAATTCGCCGCCACGGGAAAACCACTTTGAGATAGTCAATATCGAGAGAGTTTTTTCTAGAGGGGCCCAACATGATCCTGTTGGATCATACGAGAAATTTATAAGTGAAATGGAATAATTTTTATGGGGTTTGTGTTGCTGCCCCTGTAGATTTTGATGGAAAAAGGCATGAAAAATGAGGTTTCAACCTAGGGTTTGATAAAATATTGCATGTAGAGGTTGGGTGATTGTCTTTTGATTTTGTGCAGGTGATTTTAAGAAGGTCTGAGGTGTTGGCATGTTTTGGTAAGGTGTGGAACCATTCCTTTCAATAAACCCTCCTTATACTAGCATAAAATAAGGGTTTTGGTTTGGCATGGTGGAGTGAGTTTGTTCTAAGACAGATTGCGGATCTAAGGGTTTGGATACATGATAATTTTTTCCTCAACAAGTTAAGGGGGTTCTTGAATTTTTAAAGGTATGTTCCTTTGTTTCTTGAATTCCCCTGCACAAATAATCACACACACACCTAAAACATCCTAATTTGACCTTACATGCTTTATATCACTTCTCTAATCACCTAATGACCCCTTTGAGACTTTGAATACATTACATATGACTTTTACATGACCTTTTTGACATAGTTTACATTTCAAAATTCAAATTTTGCAAATTTGCCTATTGAAGTCATTTATAGAACAAGGTGCTACTGCACCAAATATGAACTCCAAAATTACAATATTTGAATAAATCTCATTATGTAAGTAAATCTCATTACAATGCCTTAGGTACTTCATTCTCAAAAATATTTTACAATTTCACTCATACATTCGAGATTCTCTTTAAATGTCTACATCATAGGTGCTCATTATGAGGTTAACTTCAATTGAGTAACTTCAGATTCCCTCGCTAAGGTTCACACACTCTTTTATAATGGCTTGAAATCAAAATTAAGATTTGTAAAGATCATCAAAATAAGGATGTTGTGTTGCTTTTTTGGCTGAGATTCTCTTTGATGGCTCATAAATCAACATTTTCTGCAACGAGAGATCAATCAATTTTTAGTAGTTTACTTACAAATACGCAAAGTAAAAGAGAAAAAGAAAGAGCATCCAAAATGGAAATGAATAACTTGAAAGTCCCTCACCAAGCTTTGCACTCACTTTTCTAATGGCTTAAAATCATGATTGATATTTGTCAAGATCATCAAAATAAGGATGTTGCATTGCTTTTTTGGCTAAAATTATCTTGGAAAGCTCATATATCTGCATTTTTTGCAAGGGGACACCAATCACTGTTTAGTATGTTACTTACAAATATGCAAAGTAAAAGAAGATGATAGCATTGGCATCAAATAAATTAATTTGCATACAAGTATAAATTAATAAGAACCAATGTGCATATACTTACAAATTAATCCAACGAACCATCCGGGTCTGCTCTACTCTTTATTGTGTCAAGTATTGCCTCATGGTCAGACTCACGGACCTTCCACAAGGTCTTCTTCAAAGTTCTACCCCCATATTTGGTCAAACAAACATTGGATGCCATGACAAGTTTCGAGTAATGAAGAATCTTACGATGCATGTCAATGTCTTGAAATAGCCAATGTTTAACACTCGAATGTGGGTACCTTCTAAGCCATGTTCGAGTAATCACAACTGAGACTATAGGGTATTCGATGTTTTCTCCATCTATAACTGGGGCCTCCAATTTATTTTTTGCCTCAACACAACGACACAAGTAATAGTGTGTTCCCTCTTCATTGTCTTCATTTGCAATAACTGCATAAACATACCCTGCATTGATATGTGCAGAAAATATCTTGAAATTTGTCAACATTACGAATACAGTACAAAGTAAGATAATGATATGGAATTTCAACAACTAAGCAAGTAGATATATCACCTGGTTGAACTAGATCTGATACGTGGTCAAAGTCAACTGATGATTCCATCTGTGTCAGTTCTAATGTCGTCAGAGGGTGATACATGTGAAGTGGGCTAAGATAACTTGTCAACCATATGTCAACCCACTCCCCTGACTCACAATCATTCCAAGCTTGCATTGTACATGAAGAACAAAAGCATGCCATCTTTCGTGTATCGGTACTCCATGAACCTACATTTGAGCTAAGGAAAGAGTGTACCTCACTCTATCCTGTTAGTGTACACCAGTCCTCATATGGTGCAATGTTAGTATCATCCATCAACCAAAAAAATCTATGAACTGAAGACGTGCCTTCATTACCTGGACCCATCGAAGCATTACACCACTCAACGATTGATTTTCAATCTGTCAACTTTGCACTGTCTTTATACTTTAACTCTTCTCGTGCTAATGCTCTTTCCACACATTCTCCTGCACCATCATGCTCCCCCTTTCTATGTTCAGCCTCACAAAAGTTCCACATATGTTGAACACCTGTAATTACATGCATCCTACACAACCAGTATAATATGCGCAAGTTCTTGAACTGTGTTGCATAGTTATCAGACCATACTATATGTCGGTCCTATTTTATGCCCCTCTGAGCCAAACCACTGTAGAAAATTTGGAAGCAACCTTGCACGAACTTTGGAGAATGTGTGCAATCATCACTAATATAAAAGTGGTACCCCCTTAATACCTTCCTTTGGTCATTTGTACTATCAGATGCATGAATGAATGCTATGTGCACAAATATTGAAACCTGTGTGGAGTTGTAATACTGTGACTGCACCTCATGTTGTGTTTGTAGAGTGTAGTTCTCTGCAAATTCAACCACTTATACTATGCTTCCAACTAGAAATGTGTCCTTGCATAGCTTGAATTACGTGTCCAACCATCGGGCTCTATGGGTATGCATTGCATACTCAGACAGTATATTGTCACGAAACATGGACATAAACTAGTACACTGGAATTTTCTCAATAACCAAATCACACCTTTTTTCTTGAGACCCATCTTTTGTAGCATATGCCATTGTTTTATACATCCCGAACTCTACTAGTTTTTGTCCCACCTCATATGTGCTTTCCATATGTTGACATACTGGCATACGCTGGAAGCCACCGCAATGCTCGCATGAACCATCCAAGCATGTTGTACTGTAGAATATCTGGCCATCCTCTATTTCACATAATTTTTTTGATAAGAACTCTCTTGAAGATTTTGGTGGGGCTTCTATGCCACAATCCTAAAAAACATCGTTAGTATGCAAATCTACACATATAGAACAATAAACATCATAATGGTTAGAAAATTCAATATGTAGTCTACAACAAGAAGTAGTGCGTGTGTGATTTATCTTGACATAAAAAGGTTTAATCATTTCAAAAAATCTTTGACAAATACTAATTTGAGGATAATCATTTTCAAATTTTTGAAATAATTGGGTTTGAGTCATATCCAAAAAAATGCTTTGGATGTCGCTCACGATTCCGACTACCGATTCTCCTTCTTACCACATCCCTTTGATTTGGAGATGGCCTTGTGTTATTCTTCCAATACTCTTCAATTAGTGTTCTCAAGGCTTCGACAACTTCTTTATCTTTTTGTGACAGTCTCCCCGAGAATTCCCATAATTCATTTGAATCATTTCCCTCAATTCTTTTCCACCTTTGAATGGCTCTTGATAAAGTTTTTCTACTAATTCTCGTGTGTTCACTCATCTTTTTAATGAGACAAGCTTTCTTTGTTTGACAACTTACCAAATTCAATGTAATGACACATTGGGTGACATTACTATCCTTTGAGTGTGTGGTCTTACCCACACTCTCATAAGCATCCATTAGATTCTTCACAATAGTGTCTTCACTCGATGCATTCGATGTTCTCAACCCAAGATTCTTCATGATGTTCCTATACTTTACACCCCGCATCATTTCAACAAATAGTTGACATCTTGCAGTCTCATTTAGTCTTTCAAAGAATCTTTCCCAAATCTTATCAGCATATCTTCTACAAGTGCCTGTTGAAATCTTACCTTCCATGTGCTGCAAAAAATATCATCAATATTAATCAAATACTTTGGCTTTCTACGCAAAATTCTAGGTGGTGTTCTCCTAGGTACATACATCTCAACATTAGGAATTTCATCAATATTTAATTGAGGTGGGATAGATTGCGTACCTTCGATCGAGGGTGGAGAAGAAGACATACCTTGAGGTTCACATGGGGATTATGGCATACCTTCTTCATCACATCTGAGTGATGATGTACTCTCAACTTGATATGTGTTGGATGGTGTCCAAAAATATTCACTTGAGGTAGATGGTGTCCCTCCATATTCACTTGCACTAGATGGTGTTCATCCATATTCACTTCTGCTAGATGGTGTCCCTCCATATTCACTTGTACTTAATGGTGTCCCTTCATATTCACTTTTCGTAGAGGGTGTGTCTCCAACTACAGTATTTGAATCTATCTTACAACGATGTTTTCACATTCATTCCTTTTGTGCTGCCAATTCCCATTCTTTTTTTTACGGTTGAGGTTCCTCTTCAATTGGCTTGTTTTCGTCAATCGTTTCCAATTTCTTCTTTTCACGATATGCCGCCACCCAAACTCTCTCCTTTTCTTTGAATGTTTCATTCTCTTCGTCTGTTAGTTTCCTCTTTTTCTTCGACATGGTGGATAATTTTATATGTACCATGGTAATGAGATGAATATTAGTTCCTAAAAAATGTATCCATTCAAGTTAATTGAAAAATATATGTCATTCAAGGCTTCATTTAAATAATACTTACAATCATCCTATACAAAAGTTAACCTAGCATAGACAAATGTGACATGATGTTTTTCAATCCAGAATACCTTAAAGAAAAGTGGTAACGTGGTATGCCATGACTGCAAGATAGGCTCAAAATGGAAGCATGGACATTTGCAAAAAAATGCATTTTTTGGCAAAGTTGTGAAGAGATAAGTTAGTTAAGAAGTTACAAAAATAGTTAGATACATTGGGGGAGTTGAGTTTGAAGGGAAATAAGATAAATATCATGTAAGTTACAATCATAATGAGTGTAATGGCATTGTGAGTGTTTGATAAGTTTGTGGTGTAGGAGCACCTTGACAATATATGCTTCCATTTTGAAATTTGATTCAATTTTGGGTATCTCCATGTCGTAAGAGGGTCATTAAAGACATTTTCCATGTATGGGAATCATTAGGAGGTTTAAAATGTGCATTGACAACATAAGGTTATAATGACAAACAAAATTGAAAGCAAGCCATAATAGAATGAAAGAAAATGTGTAAAGACTTCACATACCTAAAAAACCAGACTTTCAAATGGAGGAGTTCAACCCAATTATGTAGGCTTAGCTTCTTCTTTCTTCAAACTCCACAACAATTTGATTTGTTCAAAAGCTTGTTCCCCTCCAAACTTCAATTCTATATCAGTTTTCAATGGAATTCAAACTTCAATTGATATTATATGTCTTTCAATGTGGAAACTCTTCTATTTCATGCAAAGGTGGTAGAAAGATCATGGAAAAGGTGATGGAATGTGAAAAAAATGCTTGCACACTTCATAACATCTTCAAAAGGCTACTTTTTGTTAGAGCATGTGCAAAACCAGGAGAATATGTAGACTGTGGGCCTTGACATCACGGGTATTTATTTATTTTTATCGTTTTTAGTGGAATACAAAACGCGCTCACATTATAACATGAGTACGTTATTTCTTCCTAAAATGGTAGCATCTCTACTTCTTCAAAATGCACACGCATTATATGAAATATGGTTTTCTTAATATATTTCTTTTCTCCCTCTTTGTCTAAGAGGGAGAGAGAGGGAGGGAGGAAGGGAGGGAGGGAGAGAGGGAGGGAGAGGGAGAGGGTTAGAAAGAGATAGTGGGAGAGATGGAGATAGATGGGGAGGGAGAGAGGATAGTGGGAGATAAAGAGGGAGAGGGAGAGTGGGAGAGAAAGGGAGATGGAGAGAAAGAGAGTGAGGGAGGGAGGGAAAGGGAGAGAGGAAGAGTGGGATAGAAAT